>OFHU01002332.1:0-285268 GCA_900245905.1 Lacerta viridis | reverse complement strand
AATCACCTTTGAATTATGCACATTTTTTAATTCCTTTAAATGCACAAATTTGATATGCTTTCCAATGCATTTTACCTAAAAGGCAAAATTTTATACAAATGCTTTTGTAAAATAACTCATTTTTGTGTGCATTTTGCCTTTAACTGAAATGCCTCATAAAATCCAGAGAACTATGAAATTCAGTTGATAGTTGCTTTCCAATTCACATATAAGTCTAGGGTGGGCAAACTAAGTCAGTTTGCTTTAAATTGGGGAACAAACAAATTTCTCCTTCTGCTCTAGATGGTACATGATGGAAGGGAGATGGTGGCTCTGTGGCAGAGCATATGCATTACATGCAGATGTCCCAGATTCAAGCTCAGCATCTCCTGGAGGGGCTGGAGGGGGAATCCGGGTGAAAGGCAGGGAAGCCAATGTCAAACAGTGCAACCAGGGGTGGGGATCCTGTGGCCTCTGTGGCTGTTTTGTGCAAGCCATGCTCCCCCATCTAACCATGTACAACATCAAGTGTGGAAAAGGTAAGCGTGGGGCACAGCTGATTGGCAGCGATTGAAAAGCCCCTTTCTCTGTGTTTCCCAAGCTCTGACAACCAGCTGATAGTTGGGCGCATTGAAACTGCTACAGAAAACACTTTTCAGGCTCTATCTTTGGCACATGGGAAGCCCTGAGCATAGAGCCCGCCGCCAGGGGCACAGCATGGGTTGCCAGCGCCTGGGTCAGGGCAAGTATTGTGCCCCCCTGGTGGACTGGGCAGCGGTCAGTCCCTTCACTGGCCAGCATCTAATCTAGGGAGTCTCTCCTTGCAAACCAGCACCAACCTGGGAGCAGAGAGAAGGCAGAGAAATGCAAATGCAGGAGCTCTGCTCAGAGGCGTAGGAAGGGGGGTGCGGTGGATGTGGCCCTCCCCGGGTGTCATGACTGAGGGGGGTGACAAAATGGCAGGCGAGTGGGCGGCACACCTCGTGCCCGGTGACAGCGGCTCTTCTGACCCAGCGGCAGAGAGCAGCCCTCCTCAGCCGTGGTGAGGCGCACTCGGCCGCAGCAGCTCCGTTGCCGGGTTATGTCTGACCCGGCTGCGGAGAGCAGGAGGAGAGCGAGCAGCAGCTTCCCTGCCCCTCTCCTACCCTGAACTGTGGTGCATGGGAGTGCACCATCTACGCCCCGCCCCCCTTGGGAGTGCGCCTGCCCTGGGCAGCGCGGGGCATATGCTCCGCCGCTGGCTCTGCTGTGTTGCCTCATCCTCCTGTCCTTGCAGCGAGGCACTCTTGGCAACGCATGTGGCTCTGGCAGGGCTTCCCCACCTTCCTTTTCCTCCCTCCCTCCTTGGTGGCTGGCGGTAGTGCCTTCCCCCTCCCTCCCTCTTGGTTCTAGGTTGGTATACAAATTCAATAAATGATGATGATGATGATGTTAAGATGCTTATGAAGGCCACAGAGACTTGCTTCAGGTCTGAATGAAGAGAAACCATGTTCTCCATGGAGTTGCAGAGCAGGACCATCTAGAGCAAAACCACTATGCAGAAGGTCAAAGGTTCACAGTGATGATAAACCATTGACACAATTCTGGCTTTGATGACATGAGCAAGTTCTTGTTCTAGGCCTGCCTGCTAGAAGCAAAGTGGAAGGGGGGGGGAGGGCTGAGCCCAAAAGCTGGGGGAGGGGGCTGAAGGAAATTCTGAATGCCGGGCCATGTGATTCAAGCACGGGGATGAGTTAGAATGCTGACAGTTAAAAATCTCATGTCAAGGAGTGTTGGAGATCTGAACAGCCTGAAGAAGCTGGCTCCTAGATGGCTTTCAGTGACAAGAAAGAAGTGAGCAAACCTTGAGTGTAAGCAACTATCATGAGGGGAAACATCCTCTAAACTGCCTTAGTTGTTAGCCCTTGATTCACCTGTGGCTGGGAAAGATAATACCATTTCCAAAGAGGGAAGTCACACACACACACACACACACACACACACACACACATATATATATATATATATATATATATATATATATATATATATGTTCCCATTGTGTGCGCGGCGGACACCGATGTTCTCCGTAACCGCTGGACCAAAGCGCATCAAATTAGTACAAAGCGTAACATGACCATTGAGGAAGGATCTGGCATAATATTTTTTTTAAAAAAAAACCACACCTGTCATGCCTAAAATATAGAATAAAGGCCCAAAAAATGGCACGCCTATTATACCTCACCATCAAAAGGAATGAAGACAGCATCCAATAGAAAGGCAGATGGCCCATCGACATCATCAGACCTGGCCAGAGCAACAATGCCTGTGCCCTCACCTAAAATGGCCGCCGCAGCTTCACATGCTCCGAGGGGGGGGGAAAACATGCAGCAGGAGGCATGCCTGATAGGTCGCACTGAGTAAGACCAGCTCTGAGGGGATTGTTTCACTGGGGTGCGTGATTTTGGGACTGGGGTGGGGGAGAATGCTCTTTAAGGTTGCCAGTGCCCTCACATAAAATGGCCGCCGCAGCTTCGCATGCCTGGTGTTTTTACATGAGTAGAATGTGTTCTTTTATGTAATGGGAATCGGTGTGTTTTTACATGAGTAGAATGTGTTCTTTTATGTAAAATGCATCTCTGGGTTATTTGTGGGGCATAGGAATTAGTTCATTCCCCCCCCCCAAAAAAAATATAGTCCGGCCCACCACATGGTCTGAGGGAAAGTGGACCGGCCCACGGCTGAAAAAGGTTGCTGACCCCTGCTCTAAAGGGACAGGGAAGAATGAAAACAGGAGCTTCCAGAATACTCTCGGGGTCAGGAGAATTTTAAAAAGCAGGCAAACAAACAAACAAAAAACCCACAGCAAGGCGTGGCCGGGCCAGCTAGTATTGAACAAATTCCTCCAGAACTAAACTATTTGACACTGATCACACTTGAGTCAGAAACACGTGGAGAATTGGAAGCATTTTGGGTTTTTGTTTTGTTTATTAGCCCCAATGGCTGAAATGTAATAGTTATGTACAGGGGAGCAAAGCCACGGGAAACCGGTGACCGCAATGGCATTTCCTCATTCCTTCCCTTTCAGGTACTTGCCTGAAACGCCCCAATGGCATATTTTCTTACGCCTTTCAGAGATTTAAGTTTAGGGTAAGGATGATATCTCTAATGTTTCACTTTGTTTTTAAATGGCCTGGGGTGTTTTACAGAAATCTGTAGATCTTGTTAAAAGGTACACACACAGAGAGAGAGCAATGTTGATTCAGAGGGCATGCCCACATTATAGATTTAGGTGGGTTTAGTCGTCATTCCCTTTCCCTAGTGAACCCTAAGAGCTGAAGTTCTCTGGGGGCTCCCAGGTCATTCTGTTTTCGACACCAGCAGGAAACTAAGATCCTCTGCAAGAACCCTAAAACTGGAATAAAACTATGTAGTGTTGATGTTCCAGGTGCTCTCACACAAGCACCTCTTTGAATGCAGCCTTGTTCTTCTTGTTCTTCTTCTTCTTCTTGTTCTTCTTCTTGTTCTTCTTCTTCTTCTTCTTCTTCTTCTTCTCTTCTTCTTCTTCTTCTTCTTCTTCTTCTTCTTGTTTAGTCTTTTAGTCGTGTCCAACTCTTCATGACCCCATGGACCAGAGCACGCCAGGCACTCCTGTCTTCCACTGCCTCCGCAGTTTGTTCAGACTCATGTTGGTAGCTTCGAGAACACTGTCTGTCGTCCCCTTCTCCTTGTGCCCTCCATCTTTCCCAACATCAGGGTCTTTTCCATGGAGTCTTCTCTTCTCATGAGGTGGCCATGCAGCCTACCTGAAGGTTATTCCATCTACGCAAGGAACCTTTGGGCTGCACTGCAGATCTTGCTAAAGATGGTGGGTTTTTTTTTAGGCCCCATCCTGTTCTTGTGACTATAATTTGTTTAAACTGTTTTAATGCTGTGTTTTAAATTGGCACATCCTGCCCTGGGGCCTTGGGGTGCTGAGCAGGTAAAAAAATCCAATTAACAACCATGACAACAATAAATATAGTAGCACCTGTTATACTCAAGAGCTGATATTCAGAGGCCCATTGCCTTTGTCACAAATGGAAAAGTAACTGCAACCTTTCTCTCTTCACTATGCAAAGGGACAGTGGCCAAGCAGGGCATTCTCACATGTATCAGCACCAGTCTTGAGACAGCAGGGTTATTTCTCCACTCTGCCGAGGGAGACCCTATTTTAGAAAGTGTGTGTGTGTGTGTGTGTGCGCGCACACACACATGTACACGCACATACATGTGTGTGGCAGTTTTGCTAGCCTACCCTTTAGGTTTTGTATGTTTTGAAAGCAGATTGAGTTGCAGAGATGGCTCTATGCCAGATCAATTGGAACAAGATGTAGTGAGAAAACCTGTCTTTCTGCATTGCTGCTGCTTCTTCATCCTTTTTTTTAAAGCAAGAAAAATATTTCACCCATTAGTTTCCACAACAGTATTTTCTGAAGCTAGCAACTGATCATTCTGTATGTTTGAGCACCGTTGAGTGACAGCTACTTTACTGTTATAGATAATTTACTGAGAGTTATTGGATAAATCAGACCACTAGTATATCATACATGATTTCAGCTGCAGTCGTGTATTTTATGCTCATTCCATACAAACGAGAAGAGTTTAGAGAAAGTCTGTTTTGCCCACAGAGCTTTTGATTAAGATCAGTCCTGCAACTCATCATATCTGTGCCGGAGGCTGGCTGGCTCCCGTATCTGTATCCTCTTCCATATCCTGAACCAGCCCCAGGGTAATCTAAGAATAATTGTGAAACCTGGAGTGTACTTAAATTCTAAGTCCTTACTATGCAGACAGTTTGCTCCTCCAGTTGACCAAACCTTGCTGGCTATTTCTGCTTTCTGTCACCACGAAAATTTTATCAAGTTGGCAGCAAACAGCAGCTTTGAGGAGAGCAATTTTGCAAGCCTCATTGAGGACCTCTCTGGTTGATGTTTGCATTTTATTTTAAAAATAATTCAACCCCCCCCCTCCAAAAAAAAACCCCACATGTAATGTCAGGTTGCCAGTCATCTGGAATTTCCCAGACAAAGATGGGATTCGCCCCTCGTAAACAGTGTCTGGGCAGAAATTGCTGGAATGTCCAGGAAAACCCACACGTATGCCAACCCATGTCAGAAGTGTAGTTTTTCCTTTTAAAAAAGCTCAGAACTTCTTTTTAAAAAGATTTTGCATGCACACAAAAAACCCCTCAACAATATGACCCCCCCCAAAAAACCCCCGAAATAAAGTTCAACAGCTTTTGTGTCCAGATTTTCACTTTTCGAATTATGGGAATCACATGTAGTTTTGCCTTTATTTGGGGTAATCATTATTACCCAGTACATATGACAGTGTGAAGTGGAAGAATCCCTACTTGTGGAAGTTCCACATTGATGATTACATGCTGGATAATCTTTTTGTTCAGCCTTTTAGGTCTCAAAGATGGTGGGTGTACAATGTCTAACCATTGGAGCCCTAGGCATCAGCTCCCTGGGGCCCTGGGTGCCCGAGCGCCCTGGGTTACCCTGGGTGCCCGAGCACCCATATTTCCCATGAAGGGGCTGGGCACCCACAAATTGCAGCAGCAAGCACACAGGCAGACTGCAGGGCATGTGCATGCAATGTCAGCACTACTGCATGCCATGGTAGGTTTCATTCTCTAGCAAAATGAGAAAACTTTAATATGAACCTACTGGAAATCAAGGCCATGCGTATCTTTAAAAAAGGAAAGAAAAGTGAAATTGTCTTGAGTGAAAGGGAAATGCATGCTAGTTTTCATGTGTATTTCTCTTTTGGAATTTAAACAAATCAAAACAAAAATCACAAAAAGGTCTGAAACTGCTTATGAGCAGTAGTTTCATGGAGTTTAGTGAATTACTCATGTGGTTTCAGTATGGTGGCCTGGATTTGACAAGAGTTAAATACAGGTTCGGATACAGATGGGGAGTGGGGATCTGAAATCTGCATTTGAAGTTCCATGTGGTTTGTTCTGTGTTCAAGTAAGTGTCTTATCAAATAAAATTCATGAAATCCAGTATGGATTAGCAACAGTCGTCAGCAACAAAACAAACCTTTCAACTATGCTGCTTCTTGGGAAAGTTTAAACTGTGCCTTTTAACAGACACCTCAACTATTGTGCAAGTGTTCATGTGGGCAGAGAGAGGATCATGTGCAGAGAGTGCAATATTTTCTTTGTTTTCAACTGAGAAAATAAGATCCTCGCAATATTTTCTTTGTGAGTAGAATAAGATCCTCTGAGTAGAAGATTCCAGAGGACATTGCATGACAAAACACTGATGCACCCGTCTACCCTGGTCTTTAACACCAGAGAGAAATATATTTTAGGATCTGACACTTTCTCTTGACTGAGGTTAGTCTGAAGTGATTCTAATGTTGCATCTTTAAATTGTTGAAACCTACTCTGGGATCTCCTGGTCAAGGACAAGTGAGGAATCTGAATGAAAATGAATGGTTGGTTGATGACGAAAACATAAATAAGTAAGATCAAAGTGTGAAGGGGGGGGCTCCTTTTCCTCAGTTAAAACGTCTGCAAAAGAAACAGAGTGTCAATAATAGCAAAAAATTCACCTGAAGATACATTAAAAGTGAATGTTTCTTTTGCAGATGAAACTTTCAAATAATTTCAGGGAAGCCTCAATAGTTCCAGTGAGACTAGGAAGGGGTCTGGTTGACATAGTGTCCCTGGATCTCTCCAAACTGAGTGAATGAGTGGTAAAATGGCAAATGCATTTCAGTATAAGCAAGTGCAAATATATACCCCAATTTCACCTGTATTTCACCTAATTTCATGGGGGCTAAACTAGCGGACCAGGAATGAGTCCTTGGGGTTGTAGTGAATGCCTTGATGAAGATGCTGACCCAGTATGCAGCAGCTGTGGGAAAAGCAAATTCTATGTGAGGGATTATTAGGAAAGGCATTGAAAATTAGCTGCAAGCGCCATAAAGGTAAAGGTAAAGGGACCACTGACCGTTTGGTCCAGTCGTGGATGACTCTGGGGTTGCGGCGCTTATCTCGCTCTATAGGCCAAGGGAGCTGATGTTTGTCCGCAGACAGTTTTTCCGCGTCATGTGGCTAGCATGATTAAGCCGCTTCTGGCGAACCAGAGCAGCGCACAGAAACACCGTTTACCTTCCCGCCGGAGCGGTACCTATTTATCTACTTGCACTTTGACGTGCTTTCGAACTGCTAGGTTGGCAGGAGCTGGGACCGAGCAACGGGAGCTCACCCCATCAGGGGATTCGAACCGCAACCTTCTGATTGGCAAGCCCTAGGCTCTGTGGTTTAGACCACAGTGCCACCCGCATCCCTAATGTGTCATAATGCCGCTATAAATCTATGGTGTGACTGCATTTGGAACACTGTGTACATGTCTAGTCACCTCACCTTAAAAAGGATGATGTAGCAGGTGCGTCGGGTTCTGCCCAACATTGTAGGTGCCTGGCGTGTGCATGTGATGTCCCATGGCAGGAGGAGGCCCAGCAAGGCCTAACACAGCTGCGACAGACGCCATCGGATCCTCCCTCTGCAGCAACAGGCTCCGTTGGATCCTCTGCCCGACGACAGAGCCTACCACTGCAGCGGGAGGGCCCAGCCTGCTACAGCCATGGCAAGCCCTGTTGGGCTTTTTGGAGGGTGCAATAGGCCCTGTTGTGCCTCCTCCGACAGTTTTGGCTGTGGAATATTGAGGGGGCACGGCCCCTTCAATGAAAATTTGGGGAGTGCTTCAACTCCACAGCTTTGCAGAGATGGCTCTCCTGTATTGTAGGGTTGGAAAAGGTTCTGAAAAGAGCAACCAAAATAATCGAGGAGATGAAGTTACTCCCATATTAGGAAAGGTTGCAGCATTGGGGACTTTTATAGTCTACAGAGAAGGCAAGCAAGAGGTGACATGAGAGAAGTTTTTAAGATTATGTCTGCCATGGTGAAAGCATTTTCTCCCTCTCTCATAACACAAGAACTCGTGGGGCTCCAACAAAGCTGAATGTTGGAAGATTCAGGACAGAAAAATAATATTTCTTCACACAGTGCACAGTTAAACTGTGGATCTGGCTCCCACAGGAGGAAGCAATGGCCACCAACCTGGATGGATTTAAAAGAAGATTAGACAAATTTGTGGAGGACAAGGCTATCAATGGCTATTAGCCATGGTGGCTGTGTTCCACTTCCACTGCCAGAAACAGTATGCTTCTGAATACCAGTGTGGGCCACTGTGAGAAGAGAACTAGATGGGCCATCCAGAATGCCCCTCTGGCATTCTTATGAGGTTCAAACCTGAAAAACCAAACCCATCTGTGTAGGAGGCGGAGAGAAGTATACACTTCATTCTCAGCTTGTCGATTTGTCAAGTGTTTCTCATCTACAGTTGTCACTTAGCTATGATGATCAGAAAAGCGTCATTCATAGCATTTATTCAGTTCCCAATCTATGTGCCAGGGAGCATTACTGCTCTGTGGCATAACTGCTAGGCATGCCCTGGAGACAAAAATAACAATGAACGGCTGCTGTGAGCCCACAGCACTCAGCTGCAGAGGGGGGGGTGCCCACAGTGTCTCTGTATCAGTGGTGTAGCATGGGGCACCAGGGACATTTTTTTGAGGTGATGCAACCAGGCTCTCTCCCTGAGGGAAGCCTCACCTGGCCCAGCCTTGGGTGCTGGGGTGGCAGCAGCAGCAGCAGCTCCTTCTCCTTAGGGCCACCCATGGGCTAGCTGAGAGGGAGGGGCGGGGTGCAGCTACAAGCCGGCCACTGCTCCACTCCTGGGTCAATTCCCCCCTGAGCAGGGGGCAGAAGTGGCACAGAAGTGGTGTCAGTATTGTCCCCTTCTCCTTCACTGAGCTAACTGGACCAATAATTAAATCTGGTAAAAGGCAGCTTCTTATGTTCTCGTTGAATCGCTTCCAATTTGATTTTAACACTCAGAGGTTTTCTTCTCATAAACCTTCACATTCACAAAGAAAGAAGCACATCTTCAGGCTTTATTTTGTTTTTCAAATTCTTTAATGTACAGTGTTTTGAGTTCTGCCATTACTAATTACTGTAAACCACAGTGTTGTGTTTGTAGCATTCAAAATTGGTTGTGAATTCTCTCCCTCCTCCCCCAAACTCTTTGATGCTAAACTACATTTTATTTCCCACCAGAAGAGCAGTTCATAATCTCTTCACCCTTTGAGGCAAGGCTGGCATAGCTTTCAGTTTGTCTTTCATCCAATATTGTGTTTTTTCTGTCTCTTTCCCTTTGTGGTCAGCAGGCATTGGTCAGTCCTGATGGGCCCTTGACTGCAAAACACACCTCCACTTGAGTAAGTCTTAGGACATTCTGAATTCATGTCAAATTGTCAGAAGAAACTTCAAGATGATGAACACCTGACATAAAGCATGGGCTGCTGGGAGGGGGAAGGTTGCTCCCCAACATCTGGCGAATCAGAACTTAGGGGAATGGGAAGTGCTAAGGTGATGTGATCAATGCACTGTTTTATAAGTGGATGGAGGAATCTTGATGCACACATCTTGCTAAAAGGACCATTTGTGGGGTGGGGGATAGAAAATATGTGCATTGCAGCTTGCACATGGAAAAGTTCCGCATACAATCAGAGCATGGATGAATTAATATGGTTAATTAGAAAAGTTGCATAACTGAGTATGGAGAAAAGGATTTTCAAGGGGGCATTATGTTATAATATAGACACACACACACACACACACACACACACACTGTTTCAGTGTTGTTCAAAATAATTTAAAATAACTCTATAGACATTTCAATGATATACAATAATATAACTTAATTGAATCACTCAGTTGTACTCAACAAATACTACTATATATTTACAATATCTTGTGCCATAGGACTGAGTATGGAAGTATGATATCCACGGAGGACACATTAGGTCTCATGAATTTTGCAGTTTTATTGAGAGATCTGCATAACTTTGTGATGGTGACGGCTTGAGATGAGCTGCAGTCATTTACTGTGAAGTGGAATTGGATGCATGTATGTTTGGAAAGACATTTGGGGTATGTGGCTTTTGGGGTGCCATATGGAAACTCATCAGCAAATCTGCTCCACAAATGGAGCTGCCATTTCCACAAATGGCTATTTAAAAATTGGAATTAAGCGCACCTAGGGCATTTAAAAAACAACAACAAAAACCACCTTTATCTCACTTGCCAAGTTACAATACGAACCACCAATGGAAAGCACACAAAGAAGAAAAGTATGTTCCTTACTGTTGAATTTAGCTCATACTAGAGCTGCAATGAATTTGCTCTCATTGGATTATTAAATCATATATTCTCTAAATAGTCTCTGAATACTGAAAAGTTGGTCAAATATTCAGCTTCTGTAGCTGACATCCTATTCTATTTTTTTCAGAATTTACTACATTTTACTTGATCTCAGTAGTTGATGTTTGACTGTTTTGGATAGTTGGGATAAATTTGGTATTTGACAGCTAGAGAGGCTATGAGGTCTCATATCTGATGACTGTCAAAGCAATCAAGAGATGCCAACAACTCTGTGACTGTAATCCTAGAGGACTGAGTGATGGCTCCACCATCCCATCCATGGCCCTGCCAAGCTCATGTCAGCAAGGTGGAAATGAGGATGCAACAATACTCTTATGGAACAATACTCTTATGAGAAGCCGGTGTGGCAAGTCACTTCTCCGGGTGTGCCTAGCTTTGGGGGGAACCGGGATGGAGATGGAGGTATTGGGGGCTAGCATGCTCTCCCAATAAAGTTGGAGGGGGATGAACCCACAGACATCTGGAAATGCCTGCTGGGGTCAGAGATGGAGGTTGTGGGGGCAGGACGCTGGGTTACTGCAACTTCATCCATTGCCAGCTCTGGTCTCTTTTGTGCATGTGCTGCAAAGTTCCTTTGAATTAGGATAATTGGGCATAAAGTTAAGGCACTCTTCAGAGAAGATGTGAAGTAAACAAGCTGCTGGGAGCTCAAGGTTTCTGAATGAAAGTAATAAACACGCCGCTTTTTATGTGTTTATGAGCCAATCCTGTTAAAAGGAAGAAAAGATTACAAATGAGGACCTTGGAGTCTAAATTAGCCTTGCATCAATGAACAGTGGTTAAAGAAATTATGAGTGTATAGCTGGTGAAAAGATGGCAGAGAAGGTGTCCTTTTTCTTATACTTTCTAAGGGATCACAACTCACCCACCACTAGAGTGAGGAAATAAATTTAAGCACAGGGCAGTGGAACCGATGGCAATTGGTGAGAAGCAATAATTTGGGAACTGTGTTGTAAAGAAACTGTTTGGGTGATGATGGGGTAGGGGGAGGGACTGTGTTTATGCTTTTCTATTTTACCAAGGGATTTACCCACCCCCTCCCAGAACAAGAAATAAAGAATTTGAAATAAAGACCACAGGAGGTGAAATCAAGATGCAGGTGATAGCATTGCTGAAAACACGAGAGGCTTGGACTTCGTTTGAAAGAATAAATTGAAAATCAGCAGAGAAATGGTGATGGGGAGGGGACTCACTCCATCTTTTTAAGTTCATGAGGAAGTATGGTTTAACCCACTGGTTTAATTGAGACTGTTTGCAGGAGGAGAATGCTTTCTGTTTAGAGCTTCCCAAATGGCTGTCCTTGAAAACAAAGGACGGTGGAATGCAAACACTGTGGTGAAAATATGGATTTCTACAACAACGCAGTTCTGGACAGGAAATGGATATGACGAAAGGAGAACAACGGTGAAAAGGATGGATCCAGATTTACAGAAAAGCAAGATGAACAGAAAGAATTTATATAGGAACCACAATTAATGATTTAAGATGGAGAGGCAAGGGGCAGAGTAACCTCATTTCTTTTCTTTTCTTTCTGTTTTGTTTTTTTAAAGGAATAATAAAATATACAAGCAGGAATTGATAAATTAACAGCTGAGGGAGAAGGGGAAAAGGAAGGGAAATATAAATTTTAAAAATGTGGAATTTGAGATTAAATATAAGGAATGGAATGTGAATTGGAAATAAATAATGTAATATAAAGCAGTAATTAGAAGAATGAAGAAACGCATTGATGATGGAGAGTGGGGAGTTAACTTAATTGAAAAATTGTATTAAATTTGATGTAATTTGGTATTGATTTGTTTAAAAACTGGAAAATGAATAAAAATTATTTGGCAGGCAACAGCACTCTTATGCTCTCTGTCCTTTTTAATAAAGAATTACTGCCACAGTTTGGAGGCATGTTGGAGGAATGGGAGAGCGGCCGTCTGATGCTTTGGGGATCTTCCTCACGGATGCCCCCAAACTGCCTGGGAAGCAGGGAGGAGGCTTCTGACGTTGAATCTCCCGGACGTCCCTCTTGGGTGCTTCCCATGGTCCCTGGGACACATTCCTGGGAACTACAGGGTTTCAAGCAAAACCTAACATTTAATATTTGAAATTTTGCACCCAAACTTTTGACAATTTAAAGAATTCGTGCTAATGAATTGTGGACTGTCAAACTAGCTGGCTGACAGGACCAGATGGAAATCCCACAACAAAAAACTTCTGCATTGCAACAACAAATTAGCATAAAACAAATAGAAGCAAACAAAAGGTTGGTCAATGAGACATCAAACTGAAGATCTTATAAGCATTCGAAAATGCTGATATGTGTGTGACTCACAAGGGTGTTTTGTACCACAAAGGGGACTATTTATTGAGAGATGGCTTACTGCAGTGTGTGAGAGAGTGAGGGCGGGGGGATACTTGGTCTGATGGTTGCTCTTGAAGAATAATTGTCCATCTCAACATTTGATCAGAAATCTAGGAAAGCAGGAGAGGGAAAGGGGAATCCTATAGCTTAGGCAAGCATGCGATTGCGTGCACAATATTAAGAGGTGCCAATTTGTAAGTGGTGATCTGTCTTCATGCTTTGAGCCCACATTTACAACTCTCTCAGCCCAGGGGAACATAGTCACTTGTGTGAACCTGCCAGGTGATAAGAAGAATCTTTTACCACACAGCAACTACTGGTTTAGTAAATGTGTTGTAGAATGTAAAATAGTTCTCTGCATTCAGTCTTAGGACTGATGGGGATGGAGACAAACGCTGTGTGGAAGATGTCGTTTGAGCACAGAAAGTGTTTGAGCTACTTCCACCATTATTACAATGTTTTGTCCGGCTTAACACTTGAAAAAAATGCTTCTGTGTTGAAATTGGCTTTTTTCAAGCTCTAGATGCTAGGACCTGCTACGGACTCTCGTCTTTGGCAAGGTTTTGCTTTATCTGAACATCAAAATTGAGCACTAAGAAAGGAAATTGAATTAGCAGGATTTGCTGCCCTGTTCCAGCTGGAGATATCCATGTACAGAAGCAGCTTTTGTTATATGCAGCAAATGCTAATTCAGATTTGCAGCTGGATCTGCATCACAGTGTTTGCCTGTGCTCCATTAACCTGCAAAATGCATCTTGTGAGCTACCTATGGACCTATATCCTCATCTAGAGCCAGCAGTTGTCACGTGTAACTAGAGATGGATCAGGGCTCTTTCCAGTATTGGACACTGGGCATTTTAAGTCGTGGCTCTTCATGATCCATCTTTCCTGATACCAAGACAGGAACACCTGCTTGAGTGAATATTTGCAATCCAAGTCTCTTTATTCTTTTTATATCATCTGCAAGTACTTAGCTCTTAGAGATAAATCCACAAGGCTGAAATTTTGCCAATGACTAGAATAAGGTTACCAGGCGTCCCCATTTCCTGGGGGCAGTCCCCGGATTTACAAATCAGTCCCCTGACAAAATCCATCTATTTAGCAGGAAGTTGAAAAGTGTCCTTGGATTCATTGAAAAAAATCTGGTAACTTTTGACTAGAAGGGACCTGGATTTCATGTTGATTTTCAGTAAGAAAATGTAATTGGCCTTTCAGCTGGCTTGCAACCATTTTGATAACGGGACGCTGCAGATTCACACCAGGTTTTTGAAAGGCGAATGTTATCACCTATTCTGCTACCTGATCCTGTCCAGCACAGATGCCCCATGTGGCACTATGTGTTTCACTATGTGTTGGTTATTCAGCTCTTGGAACTGTTGAAAGCAAATGGGTGTCATTGGAAACTAAGGCGTTTGCAATAACACTGGGTGTTACAAAAGTTGTAACTGTAACATTTGGAACTGTGATCCACACATGCCAGAGTTGCACTCTTCAGTGGATGCAGAGGTATGTGGGAACCAACCATACAGTGTAAAACAATAAAATGTAAGATAAAGGTCCAGAAAGAAACACAATGGTGCAATTAAGGCTTTGCTCATTTCTGAATATTTATTTGAAATTTACTAAGGGTCGGCCCACCCATAGGCAAGGTGAGGAAACTGTCTCAGGTGGCAGGATCTACAGAGGCAGCAGATCCAGCCTCCGAGGAATGCATTGCCTGCTGCTGCTGCGACAAGAAAAGCTGCAGCATGCTCCTTGGAGGCTGGATCTGCTGCCCTGGTGGAGGCGCTGTTGGAGGAAGAGGGGGCAGTGGGAGCGCCCTGACCCCTGCAGCGCGATCCTGGGGGGGGGTTTCCATCATGGCTGCCCCCCGCCCACACTGAGTGCCCCGCCCCCACAGGTGGCACGCCCCACCCCCGGAACGCATGCCATGCCCCTGTGGGCAGCGCACCCTGTCCCCACCTGCTCTCTGCCCCCGGAGCCAGAGCATGAAGCTCCGCCACTGGGTGGAGGGTTACTGTTTTTTTTGCCATTTTGTGGTTTGCCTTAGGTGCCAAAATGTCTTGGGCCGGCCCTGATTTTATACATTACGCTGCAGGACATCCAGACTTGTCACCAAGAGTGCACTTAAGAGGCAGCTGCAGCCAAACCCAGCTCCTTGTCAAGTTTACCAGCAGGACCCTTGGAAACATGTGCATGCTACATTCATGCTTTTTGGCTATAGTTGTGCACCTAAAAGTGTGGTATGAAGAGGCTCTTAGGGAAGAGGGGGTAGTTAAATGCTGTCAACTATACTTCGGTTCACTGTGCTATTTAAAAATAACTCAAGTTAACACATCTGCCACGTATTAGCTGGCTGTATTGGGCTAATGAATCTCTGGCTGCTGTAAAGTGGGATTCAGCAACTGCTGTTTTCATTATCTTCATGGCATGGTGTGAACATGATGGTGTCTTTCAGAGAAAAAACTTGGGAATTATCAAACATTAAGAAAACCCAACTGCCCATATAATGTTGCCGCAAGGTTAACTCTATAAAGACCTTTGAAAGGGACTTATGACTAAATCACACATGCACGTACTTACTGGTTTGTGCAACAGTTGATGGCTCACAGCTAAATGTCTGACTTGTCTCTCCTGAAAAGGAATCTGCTTGAGGTGATGTATGAGAAAACTGCTGGCTCTTGTTTACTTATTTACTTATTTATTTATATTTAGAATACTTTATAGCCCACTTTATAGCCCCAAGAGGCTTTCAAAGCGCCTTCCTTGCAAAAGATTCTAATAATAATAATAATAATAATAATAATAATAATAATAATAATAAACCACCCCACATTCACAGAAATGGTACAGTGTCCCTCTGTCGCTAGAATTATTCAATTGACATGCTTTCCTGGTGTCTCCCTTCAGCCTTTGCCCACTAGACAACAGCTCCCACGGATGTCCTCTGAGGCAAGGCAGTGGGGCTGAGTAGGGGGAACTTGATGGACTACAGCACTGAGTGGCAAACTGCATGTGGGAATGAATGGTGGCATAGACTTTATATTTGCCAATGGGACTGGCACTCCTGCAGCAAAAAATTCCACCCACTTCCTTGTCACATTGGTCAGTATAACCTACTGTGTGAGTCAGGACCACAGTGCAAGAAGTTACCCTACATCCAATCCACATTCATTGCAACTGTTGGAAGGAATGGGATGAACCATGGCCAGTGGCGGTGCAAACGTCACGCAGACAGAACCTTGTGCATCATCACCTCAGACAACATCCTTTCGATTCAGTGAAGATAGTTCATACATTCAGCTAATGTTCAGAGACTTATAAAGATCCTCTTCCCACGGAATGGGTTCAGGGACCATCCTCTTAACAGAGTAATTTAGGTTGTCTATGGGATACTTATGCCTGAAGAGGCTGAAACTGTGAGCCATAACCCACAAAATAAAGGGTGGGAATGGCAGCCCTGTTTGGATGTCCTAATTCCTCATCAAAAGAGGAAGAGTGGGAGAGAATGTGCCGACTCTCTCCTGTAATCTCTTTGCTCCATGAATTGAAAGCATACATCTACAGTAGGGAGTCTTCTCTATCTGAGAAGGTTCCACTTGTGATTTAGAACCCTGAGAGATCAGGGTGGTAAATCCCATAGACAACAGCCTAGAGAAGTAGAGAAGTCTCACCACTGCAGAAGTCAACCCTCCAGCTGAACAATAGGGAAGGTTATGAGAACGGAGCTAGAGCACTCAGGAGCCTCACTCGCCCTCATCACATGGAGAATCAGAAACCTCTGAAGAGGGGCCATCTGGTTTAGCCCTCTGCATGTGTGAGTATCCCAAAGGACTTACTCTGTTGCGCAAGTTACGAGTGTGGAGGTCAGGCACCGGAGGCATTCCTTCACACAGAAACAGGAACTTGTGCCCAGGTAAGCCAGTGCATCATTAAGTAACATTTAAACATGGCAGCTTCTCCCATGGGTTCACCCCACTGTGTGGCTGTGATACCTAAAAGTGTGCCACTATGTGGGCAGTGGGACCTTAATACAAAATTGTCATCCCCCAATGCTGATCTGCACTAATATTTGTTTATTCGATGGCTCCTTAATGCAAAACCATTACCCTGCTAAGCTTGGGAACGATGCTTTCATGTCAAGTGCTACGCTGTTTTCCGGATCCCCATGGTGGTGACCCTTAACTGTTCCAGCCACAACATGGGGGTGGACACATGAAAAGGTGTCTCCCCAAACATGGCTGCAGCCAATAAAAGGTAGCCAAGGGGTGAGAAATGAGGAAGCAGAGACAGTATACAAGCTTGGCTGCCTTGGTTTGTACAGGGATGAAACTGCTGCTCCCCTTCTGAATTCTGGGTTATCTGTAGCAACCATGTTAATAGCATTTTAAACCACTGCTTGTGCTCATAGGCCATGTTTGATGTGTACAGTCACAGAACTCTTTTTAAGAGTGGAGTGCTATGAAATCAGTAGCATTGAAGACATAGGGAGAACCAAATACAAAATAAAAACACAAATAAAAACCAGAAAGTTAGAATTCCAGTAAGTTTACATTTAGTACAGAGTAAAGACATAGCTACCCGTTAGTGCTTAGAGAATTTGTTTTGATGCTATTAAAAACATAAATAAAATATTTTTTTCTTCAAATGTCCATTCAAAAGGTTCCAGTGTCACCTGCAGCTGTCAGAGCTTTGTCCTTTGTCCTGACCTTCGTTTTACAAATAAAAATAGCTGAGCTTCCACCCCAGTCCCCATTTTACATCATTGTCTCACCAGCTGCCCTTTACCTGCTTTTCTTTCTTTCCTTTTCTTTATTAGAAATAAAAGTTTTTCAGCAACACTGCTGGGATTTTAGATTTCTCTGTGAACAGTTAAATTCCTCTATTTGTTTGTTTTTTAATAAGATAAAGGTCTTATTTGCACATATTTGTAGGCTTTATAAATCTGAAAATAACCTCCTGGACTCACTGCCTGTGATATGTATAATTTAATCTAAGAGCAAAACTCTACAAAACCCAGACTGCAGGGTTTTTTTGTGGGGTAGGGGAGAACCACAGAGGAAGCTGCTTGCATTGAACGAAGTCGCCATACAATTCATCCCATCGACCCTGGTTCCAATGTAGTGAAAGCAGCTAGTCAGCAAGTTAACGCATCGCTCTTGAATGTGTTATTAAGAAGTAATAGGGAAGAGACTGGCCTCCTCCTCCAAGGAAATTAAATGTGCAAAATGATGCTGTAAGTTGTTTTGTTCCACTCTAACACGTGGCGGCTGTGTCTTTTAAAAAGTAGGAACGTTAGCTGTTATTTACAAGTGAACACCTCTGTCCGCTCGCTGCAAGTGTTGCATTTCACAAAGCAGCACCAGTGGAACTTGCAGTTACACTGCCAAACTTTGGTGTACTGGTGGGTGTTGTAGCCCCTCCCACAGCACATCATGTCACACCCATCGGCGCTGGGTGAGGTGCGGTTGCAGAGGCGTCCCTGTGTCCCCACGCTCCCAGTGGAAGCATCTTCTTCGCAGTAGTTGGGTGACTTATCTATATATACCAGATCTGTTTCCATTGGTTTCTGGTAGCTTCTGATCTGCTTGATCTTCAGAAAGGTGGGCTGCCTAAGCCTGCTGGCTCTCACCACTTCCACCTGCACGGCGGCGTTGTATTTTTCTTTCAAAATATATCCAATCTCTCTGAATTTAGGGAGCGTAGTCCAACAGGTCTTGGTTGTGCAGGAACCAGAAACCCCATGGCATTTGCATTCCAGTTTCATTCTCTCTTCAAGCACCTGTATACAAAAGCAGGCAGGGAGAAATAATGAAAGGGGGAAACAGCCTCTCGTCGTTCACCACGTGTTATTCTAAGAACAGGTAATATCACATGGGAAGTTATTTGTGACAATATCATGCATAAAGTTCAAGGGCACGATCCGGCACTTTTAAACTCCCACTAGTTTCAGATGGATATCTCTGCTGTGTGCTTTTCTCTCATCAAATTAACTGAAATTAGGAGTGGTTCACTTGGCTTGATTCAAGCCTTTGGTGTGAAAAAGTGTGAAAGCAAAAATTTTGTTATTGTTCCTAATGGTGTGATTCATCTCTTCTGCCCTAAAGATGTTCAGACAATACCTGCGCCGTATTCAACCTTATTATACTCTATCTCCAATGAAATTATTGCAGTATTTTATATGCTGCAGATGTGCTTAAAATTTTAATTAAATGCAAAATTCAATGGAAACCCTAATAGTCATATCCAAAACGATGTTATTGGCTAGGTCAGGAATAGCTGGCCTGGTGCCTTCCAGATGTGGCTTGGCTGAAACTCCCACCCTCTCATATTACTTGCCATGCTGGCTGGGGTTGATGGGAGTTCAACAGCATCAGGAGGGCACCATTTTGGCTATGCTAGTGTGCAATATGCAAGTTGATCCCGCGGGATCATATAGCTCCCTTTCGTTTGCCAACAGCATACAGAAGAAGACACGCAGTATAGTAAGTCACCATGTGCTGGTAGGATTCAGCCTAAGCCCTTCGGGCAAACAACAGAGTGCAAAGCAAACTTGTGTAAAATGCAGCTCGTAAGCAAATGCAGTAGTCCACGCCAAAGATGTGTGGGAGGCATGTGACACTTCACAGGAAAACACAGGCAATTCCCTTCCCATCCCGCTAAATTCATCCAATCCAGCAATTCATCTCTGTGAAATACCTAAGTAAATGGCATTGCATTTAATCCTGAGAGATCTACATTGGCTCCCAGTACGTTTCCAAGCACAATTCAAAGTGTTGGTGCTGACCTTTAAAGCCCTAAACAGCCTCGGTCCTGTATACCTGAAGGAGCGTCTCCACCCCCATCATTCAGCCCGGACACTGAGATCCAGCGCCGAGGGCCTTCTGGTGTTCCCTCACTGCGAGAAGCAAAACTACAGGGAACCAGGCAGAGGGCCTTCTCGGTAGTGGCGCCCGCCCTGTGGAACGCCCTCCCATCAGAGGTCAAGGGAATAAACAACTACCTGACATTCAGAAAATACCTGAAGGCAGCCCTGTTTAGGGAAGTTTTTAATCTGTGATATTTTAAATGTATTTTAATATTTGATGGAAGCCGCCCAGAGTGGCTGGGGAGACCCAGCCAGATGGGCAGGGTACAAATAATAAATTATTATAATATTATTATTATTAAGACCTCACTACACTTTTTCAAATAAAGCTAGTGTGAACCTTCAGGAGACAGGAAAGACATGTTTAAACAAACCAACAATGCTGAATTTGTAGCTGTTATGCATTTCAAAAATGGTTGTAGCTTGTGCATGATGTATGGACTGGAATCCAGACATGGAATCCAGACATGGTCCACGTCTGAATTCATATTTTTCTTATTATCCATACAGGGTCACCTACACACTTCACAGAAGAAAAAGAAAGCACAGTCGTTCCCTACCGCAGGTTTATAATCTATTTGCACAAGCAGGACCTGCAACAAAGTATCACCAGACATGCCATCTTCCAGGAAACTCCATTCCTGGTTTTCCATCTGCCTCCCTCGCCCCCCACTGCCAAACAAAAACTCAGCATTCTGTGACACTGAGCATTACTATTACTATGATGATGAAACAGTGAGGAAAACAAAGAAGGGGGAGGAGGAGGAGGAGGAGCCCTTGTCAGTCCTTCTATCCCTGCATGAGTAGCAACCTGTGGGGCAGAGTGGAGAGGAGCCTGCTAAGCCCCACCCCATGGCCATTCTTGACTAGGAGGGCAAGCTTCTATAGTGAAACATTTCAGCGGCTGATCCAACAAATGTTCATTATTCAAATAACCAGTGGCATTGGTATTTCCATGTGCTTTTAAATTCTCACTAGTGGTCTAATTAGTTTTGCACTGGGTGCAAAAGACATAATGGACTACGTAGGATCATTCCTTTCTGTAGAAGTATTGGTTTGCCTTTTTAGAGTTTTTAAATCTTACATTGTGGGTTAGCTTTTCTCTCCAGGCCGTTGCCATGCTGGATCAGAACTGTTTTCATCCATTTGCTATGATTGGGTGCATTATATTAACACATTGTGATTATTAAGGTTCCTCATGCTCAAGGCCCGTGGTGTCCATGCAGAAACCTTTTGAGATGCTGTGGTAACTATAGCTTAACATTTAACAGGCAAGAACTGCCACACTGCTTGGAGGAAAGTGTTTTAAATATTTGCTTTCTCACTCCATTTTGCAGAAACTTCCCAAGAATTGAAATCATGTCAAAAATTTGAAAGTGGCTTTTACCTGGTAGCTCCTGCAATTTAAATCTGCCTTCACTGATTAAAAGTTAATTGATTAATCTACTTATTCCAACTTCAGTCTTACTCATTAGATGTCAGGGCTTTTTCCCCAGGGGGAACTCACCAGAACTCAGTTCCGGCCCCTCTCAGGTGGGTGCCATTGCCATTCTAAGAGAAAGAGGGAGGTGTTCATGGTGAATTCCAGCACCTCTTTTTCTAGAAAAATAGCACTGCTATCAGTTAAAATTAGCTATATCTGATAGTGAATAAATCATACCGCAAGAGTGATTCAACAAAGCAAATTGCCACTACGTGACTTGCTCTCTCAGAATAACATTGAAACTATTCCCCTTCCTCTACATAGATTCCCTCTGGGTTCATGATGTTCTTTCCAAGTAAAATGGTTGAAATGTCACTTCTCCTTTGTAAAATAAGTGCTGAAATACAATGGCATAAAAACCACTTCTTCAGTTTATTGTTTTGCTTTTGCAAATGACACATTGCAAACACCATTTGATGGAATTTCCCCCTGCAACTTCGAAAGAAAATCCTTACCAGGAAGAAAATCAAAACAAAATGTGTAACATGTTTTGTCAGTTTCAAAGTAGGCATATGGCATCAGATGCAGTTTTTGAACATACTGGATACTGGATTTTTTAAACAATAGTAACTTTTTTCATGTGTTAGTTTGAACTTGCTTTCCCTGCTGTGTGTTTTTCTTGGAGATGCTAATTTTCAGACCAGTTGCTGAATGTAATGTAATCCGTGTTTTAACTGCCAGAGCAAAGGATAATAGACAACTTTTACACTGGTGCTCTGTGTCTTTTGCTTATGTTATTCGATAAAGCATCATATGCACTGCTGGTACAGAAAAAGGAAATGCCTGCAGGCTCCTCTTGAGACCCTTTCTCAAGTCTAGTTTTCACTGAGACAGATAACCTGTCAAAACAAAATAAAAAATAAAAAAATCCCTTCCAGTAGCACCTTAGAGACCAACTAAGTTTGTTCTTGGTATGAGCTTTCGTGTGCATGCACACTTCTTCAGATACCTGGACTTCCATTTCATGCGGCTCAATGTGGTGCCTTCCATAGTTCCAGTTACAAGTAGGTAGCCGTGCTGGTCTGCCATAGTCAAAACAAAAACCCTTTCATATAGAAAGCTAGCATATTGGGAAGGAATCAAGGCCAGACCCTCCTATCAGTTTGGGTTTCTCATGTTTCCTGTTTATAGTTCAGCTCTCCACATGCCTACAGTAGTTTGAATTTTTAAAAAGAGAATGAAGACCCATCATTAAACAGCACATTACCATACTAATTTTTTTTTGCAAGCAATTTCCCCTATATCCTGCATTGTTCCTAGTATTTTCACAAATATATGCATTTTATGTACACTCTTCCCACATATATTATGTGGTTGGAGAACTGCATCACAAAATTCAGAGAAGTGTGAATTTTGGAAGAGAGCTGTGTTTCAATTTGCGTGTTGTTTTGGGAAATGAAAATAGGGCAGGGTTGCATTAGAATACAAATGTGATCAAATTTGCCCCCCCCTCCCTTTTGGACATTCCAGTTTTGTATATGCAGGGAATATTTTATGCTGCCATAATCCATGCCTACCAGTGGAAAGGAAGCCCCTCCCTCTAACATTAGACCATCCACTCCTAATCTAAAATACCTTTCTTCCAGCCTCATTGTTGTGCAAGTTCATCAGCCTCCGAGCACTCTTTCTGATTTCTCTGGCATCAACAAACCTCCTGGAGAATTCGATGCCGTATCTGATATCAGCGGAGCAGCCTCCCCACTTCCACCCTTCCTCTTGGTTGTAATAACCTTGTTTCTCTCTGTCACAGCCACAGTTGCTTAGGTTTCCCTGGCTGCAGGCAGCAGTGACGGCATGTGCAACCCCAGCAGCGGTGATCGCGTAGGTGAAAGCGGCTTCCCTGCTTCCTGTGGGGTGGAGGGAGAGAAAAAAGGTGGGGGGGGAAATCAGCTGACTGGAGCAAAGACAAGGTAGCTATGCCCCAATGAAATCCATCCTATGCTTCCCAGCCAACTGGCATTTCAACAGTCTGCCTAGTTATAATGCAGGTACTACTGCTATCCCAAAGTGGCTCGTGAAGCACCTTGCAGGAGAGAGAAGGGATTCTGCTGCTTGGCGGTGAGTGAGGCAGGTATCCAGGACTCTTGTGATTTGGCACCGGGGGCTGCCGGCACAGCACCCTAAAGGCACACAGCTTCCAAGTGGCTGGCAACGTCCTCTAAGTAGGAATGTTTAGGAGTGTGGATGATGATATATTAGCTTATATATCTCAATCCCAGCTTGAGTTAACAAGCTCCAAACTTAGCAGAGTTCCATTCCCTTTTAAAACACACACAGCAGACGCGCTTGCACAGGCTTGCTAAAGCCTCTATAAGAAATATATATTCCTGGTATATTCCCCTTCTTCCCTCTTAAAAGTAAAGACACAACACAGTACTGATTATAAGATATAAAAGAGTTTACTTACATTACTTCCTGAGATACAGTACAGGCTCAGAGAGGCAGATAGGCTTAGATAAATGTATTTACATGTAGTGAAGCTGATTCCATAGGGGAACAGGCTTCACCTCTGCTCCTCTCAGCTGCAAGCTGAGAGAGAGCATCCTGCTTGTTCAAAAGACGAGGCAAAATGGAGAATGTTTCCTGGGATCTTGTTCCCAGGTAAGACCACACCTACTTCTGGTCAGAGAGGAAGTTAACTCAGTCCAGGTAGTAGGAAGTTATGCCTGGAGGACTGAGTTACCTTCATGTCCACTCTAGCAATGTTGTGTTTGGCTGTTCTGTGTTTACATCCCACACTCTAGTCAGGGCATCAGAACACCTTTCCTTTTCTTTATTGGAAATAAAGTTTACTCAGCAATGATAGAAGCCTTCTTTGCCTCCAGCAAACCACCACATTAGCTATGGGCTGGATTCTGGTTTGAGGGTAGGACTGTCTTGGCAGTTTGGGCCCTCTTCTACATCAGTGTGCCACCAGCTCCCATTTTGAATTTTCCACAATGCCCTGGGGTGCCCAGCTTAGGACCATTCCAGGGAGATAGTGTGTCAAGACCCCCGTTCATGGATTCAAGGACAGCTTTTTGTATTTTATCATGCCTACATGCCTATCATGTATTTGTGTTTTAATTTGTGTAAGCTGCATTGAGTTCCAGTCTAGGGAAAAGGTGAAGTGCAAATAAATTCAATATAATAATAATAATGTGGGCATAGAGCATGGAGAAGGTACAGAAATGTGCACAGAGGCTTCACTCCCAATGTCACAACAGCCAAGCAGACCGTCCTTATTTCACTCCTGAGTTAGGGGTGGAAGGATCAGTCTGTTTCCAGCCCATGACAGCTTTGCATGTTATATCATAGAATTGCAGAGTTGGAAGGCACCCCAGGGATCATCTAGTCCAACCCCCTGCAATGCAGAAATATGCAGCTGTCCCATACAAGGATCAAACCTGCAACCTTGGCATTATAAGCACCACGCTCTAACCAACTGTGCTGTCCAGTAGTGTTCATTCATAAATCTGTTCAGTCTCATTTCTGCATCAATCTGCATTTTTTTAAAAAGTGCACTATTTAAAACATGTTTTTTCAAAAAAAAAAATAGTTTTTACATATTCTATCCTAAATGCGTGTTATTTATATGTGCTTTGCTATGGGTTTTTCTGATCGGAGAATGCATTGTGACCCACATATTAGTCCAGAAAGTACAAATAAAATTAGTTCGCCCAGAAATACAAACTGAACAAAGTCCTTGTGGTTCCCTTGCTTGAGTGAAGGTGCTTTAAATTCTCCATGCAGTTATGATCCTTGCACAATCATAATTCACAATCATGGTGAGAATTCTTTGCACTTTCAGCCAAATGAGTGGAGAACCTATCTCCAGACCTTTGGCTTCAATGTGTGATGGGTGGGGACTTTGTGGAGGGTGAGAGGACTAACTCAGTTTCCCCTCCACCCTCCACCCCCTTTTTGGATGCAGACAGCTACTGCCTTTTTCAAATATAAAAAAGAAGAAGAAGATTCAATCTGCAACTGAAAGGGATCAGTTCTAGTTAACGCAGTCTCAAGGAGCTAAATTTCTAATTTAATTTTGCAAATCCAGACTGTAACCTGAGGTAAAATATATACAGTGTGGCTCAGTTTCAACATGTCTGTCAACACAGCTGAAATGAAATCATTTGCTTTAGTCAGGAAGAATAGACAATTTGACGGTGGAATCTTGTAAAATATGAACAAGAGCTGAAAGGAGTCAGCTCAGATATTCTCCTCTGAAAATTTTCATGTTGAATATTCACAGCCATGTTCTGAATTTCTGAATATTTGCTAAATACTACTACCATATTTACTCAAATCTAATGCTCACCTTTTTTTAGCCAAATGACGTTGCAAAAATTAAGGCACACATTAGATTCAATGGCACATTAGACTCAAGATAATACTTTGATTTCAGTCGTTTAAGTATGACTTTGATGTTCAGTATATGGTGTTTGACAGCTTATATTTGACAGTATTTGCTGGCTGATGATATGCAATGGTGTTTAGTAGTTTATAACTGAAATATACTGTAATTACATTTACTTAACAGTACAGTACAGCATTTAGTTGCTGGCAGTAACTGATACTTGACATGAATCAGTATTTGGTTTTAGAGGTCCTAATCCAACTGGGCAACTATGTGGTTCCAGGAGAGTCTAGATTTTAAATAAATAAAATAAAATAAAATAATAACATGACTTGCTATTTATGTTCCTACACAGAGTTCATCTGGTTTAATGTAATTGTGCAAGATAACATGATAACAGAAATATGTATGTGTATGTGTGTATGTCGTGTGTATGTCCCGTGTATGTGTGTATAATTTGTTAAAAATAACAGCAATAGTTGTATATAAAAGATGGAATATAAAAATAGTACTAGTAGTGGTAGTAGCAGTAATTATAATAGATTATTAAATACAATAAACAATAATAAAGTAATTTTAAGTGTTAAATCGGGTCCTCCCTCACAGAGGGCAGAGGTTGCGACCTGGCAACCAAACCTTGTGTTGTGGGTGGGGACCGTTTGGATAGCCACAACACCCTATTGGTTAGGTCCCTCGATGCTGGGAGCAATCGGGCCAATGGGACGCAAGGAAAGGGCGTCAAGGGACCTATTTAAGCCCATGCATGTGCGCCTGAGCTTCCTCTTGGGGCCAGTGCATCAGAACACCCGCCCACCTCTCTATGCTTGACCTTTCTATGCTATCGCGTGTTGCCTGTCTTGGGACAGGGGCACGGCAGGAATTTTCCACACTTGGCTGACTGGCTGTTGCCACTTGGGTTTCGCCTGCGGATAGGCTCTGGTTCAAATGATAGGGGTGGCAGAATGGTCTGGCCATCCCTATGTGAAGGGTATTCCGGTAAAGGAATCCAGGGACTCAATGGTTTGGTCAACCCTGAGAGGGGTTGTGCCCGTGCCCAAGTCCGGGGGACATCAGGGTGGCTGACTGGCGCTCCTGCTTTCAGCTGTCCCTGTTGTTCACCCTTGGTTGACCTATGATAGAGCTCTGGGTCAGCGCTGCCTGCAAGGGTGCAGGGAGCTAGTCGAACCAGAACCTATGCAACCACTCACTTGATTGTAATCAATAAAGTTGTGGCCTAAATTCTGCCAAAAACCAAACCAAATATTTGAGTCCTGTGTGAATTTATTTGGAGAAGGTTAAGGTCTAAACACGCAAACAGGTGTAGTGATACGCTGATGGACAAAGATATTAGCCCATATGGAGTTGGGGGGGGGGAGAACCAACAATTTTTGGTGAATGACAATCTTCATCAGGGACAATGAAATGGTGACCATATAAATAAATGTCAACCTTAAGGCAAATAATTATAGGCATACACATGAATTACAATAGAGGAGCCCATGATTAAAAATGTGACAAACCCCCAACCTCAGCTGACAAACACACCAAACATGCAGAATATAATGAAACATTGTAAAAGTAAGTGAAAAGAAGGAAGTGGTCTAGATTTCTCATTGAAAAGCATTTTTATAATGTAAATATATTCACGTAAAACAAGAACACATTACATTCGGCAGAAAAAAGTTCCCTTCCTCTGCCTTAGGAGCCTACAGAATCCAATATTAAGGTCTTCCTGTCAAGGCAACTTCTCTCTGAGGTAACACCCCCATGTCTCCTCTTCTCCCTCCTCCTCCTTGCCATCCCAGCATGGGAGATATAAAGAGAAGAAACTGAGCTATGACCCTTCAGCATGTGAGAAGCGTAACCCTACTCAGAGGTGGGATCTGCTACCGATCACCATGTTATTTCAGCGGATTGGATTCAGACTTAATCACAATTAGATGAGTATGAATGAGTCTGGATTCCAGCCCAGAAAGAACTAGCCTGCCTTTGCATTCCCCATCAATCAATGAACAGGAATGTGGGAATGCCATCTCCAAAAATAGCATCCCAGAAAATAATTTGCAATGATTTCAGATATTACAATGTTTTTTGAATAACCAAGGCAACAGATTGCTTGTAATCTGAAACAGTTTCAAACATTTGGATTTATTTCTAATATTAGGATGGAACTCGATAAATGTGATTCCCAGAATGATGTTTGTGACTAACTGTAAGTTGGTGAAGGTTGTTGTAATAAGAATATTTGTAAGGGAAATCAGTGGGTGGGATGGAGTGGTCTGTTCTTCCCCACAAACCCTTCCCCATGCTGGGCTTCACCCATCTTACTGATTTCCCTCTTGCAGATTCCTACTTGTCTCACATAGATTGGGAATCCTTGAGATCTGTCATTTATTAACCAAAAAAGGGGGGGGGGAGACTTGCTACCATTTATTTGTGAGAAGGAACACAACAGAAACTGAAATGTTGCAATAAGCAAAGCTACCACCTGTATCTTGCTATTGGTGACTCATACCTTCTCTGATTACAATTAATTATTATAAAATAATGTTAAAGTCATTGTATATGTTTCTTTGTACAATCTTCACATTTCCATACAGTAATTGATTTTTTTACTTGTGTCTTTAATCTAGATGCTTGGTTAAGATCATTTGGTATTATATATATGAACTTCCAGCAATATTTTTACTTGTTAAAGTAAGTTTCCCATATTGAAACTTAGCTGTTGACTAACCAAAACCCATCTCTGAACACTACTGGACTTTGAGAACATTCAAAGCTATGTTTTGTGGCTCAGATTGATCTCTAATTCAAACAATCCAATTGGAAATATTAATATCACCAAACATTACAACAAATATTCCTCATGGAAATTGGATATTAAAACCCACCACTAGTCATATTACTAGATGGTGATGTTACTGATGGTTATGTTTTGTAAAAATGTGTGCCATGCAAGTCACAACTCCTGAGTTCACACATTCGGATGGGTTCACATTAAGTCTTATCCATGTGGTGGAAAGGAATGCTCTTCCATCCCACTAGGACAGTGCCCTGCCACCAAACATATGAACTGGGGCAATTTCTAGGATTGCAACTTAAGAATGCTGACCAGATACAAAGGAGTACAGGGACACCAAGATACTGGGCATTGTGCATGACCTTCTTAGATGCCTTCAATCCAGTGTGAGTCTGACCTTCCAAGGTGTTATAATCAACTTCTGAAAATTCTGGCTGTAGGAAAACTACTGTATTTTCCATGTATAAGATAATTTTTATTATTATTACAATTAAATGTTAAAAATTAGGGGTCATTTTATACACGGATAGTGCAGAGGGGGGACATGCGGTTGTTGGCAGCCATGAGCAGGAGATTGTCAGAGGCTACAGTGCGGGTCATTGTTGGCTGCGGCAATGCCTGCTTTCTATTGGCTGCTGCTGTGGCGATTGGGCGGTCTACTGGCAGCTGCCATCGGTGAGCAGACAGATGAGACTGGCAGGCAGTTGAGTGATTTCCGGCAATCCCCGCGCCCCCAAAAAGCTGAACAACTCTGGGCAATCTCCCCCCATTTCCTTAATTTGGAGTCCAAAAAATTAGGGGTCATCTTATAAACGGAGGCATGTTAAATATGGTGATCTCTGTCTCTATTTTACCTGGAGATAGCCTGTGTTTGCAGCATATTACTTCAGATGGTGGGTGTGGGCTTTTCTATGCAAAAAATGTCCCATGAAAAGAAACAGCATGCTAAGCTAAGATGATAGTAGCCTAGTTTGCTAGAATTCTGTATGGAGGAACTTTTTATAGAGGCCCTTCTTCTCTACTGAGATTCCTGTATTGCAGGGATGGGACTAGATAACTATCAGAGTCCCAACACTACAATTCTATGTTTCTGTGGTTATGATTCAAGCTACATGATCCTCCACCTGCAATTGGAAGCAGTACATCTGAGAAGCAGGTTTACCAAGACTAGACCTTAGCTACTATTAGTATACAATTAAATGGCCATTTGCAACAGTGAGGCGGCCAAAGATACAATTCCCTTTACTTTAAAAGAGGCAACTTTTTGCTTTCCCGTCGCAGAGTAATTTACAGTTGTGTGGTGTAGAAGTTATTTAAGTCTGTATGCCAGTAGCTAGGTGCCTGTCTCCCAGGAGAAAAGCCCCAAAGCTGACCAGCACAAATAACTAGGCATCTTATCATCCAGGATATCTAGGAGCAGTGCCAGAAAAGTGTACAAGTTCCTTAATTTCACATTTAAAAGCTTACGTGGCCATCTTGGGAAGGATCGAAAGGCTTTATTTAATATGTTCTTTCTTGTTACACACACTTCAGATCATAAATATTCACCGAAATCAAGTGTGCCCTAAACTCTCAGTTGATGCTAGTTATACCACCTGGAGCCTGCAATATATCTGTATCTACATTTTAAAGATCTTAAGTTTAAACTTTGTGTTCAAATATATATCCAACAAGATACTAAAAGGGTGAAAAATTATATAAAGGAACGGACACAAAATACCGAGGGCTGGTTCACATTCTGCTGCTGCTGCTGCAGGAAGGATGGCAAATGAAAGCAGTCCTAGACCCCTCCACCCGCTACAGGCAAATGTTATTCCAATTCTGCACCTTCCTTATTGGATTTTGAAACTGTTAAAAGCAATCACATCTGCATATGTTCCTTTAAAAATCAAGGAGGGGTGTCTGATAGAGGGGTTTCCTTTTACCTCCTATGAAACCTATGTTTCATTGTGTCAGTAGTATGTGGAATATTGCCACTAATCCCTCCCCAAAACAAACAAAAACGTGTTGTTGCAGAAAATCCTGTTGAGTAATAGGTCAGAGGAATCCCAGCGAACTCCCCTGCTAAGTGTTTCTGTTTGAACAGTAGTTAATATTACAGTGCCTGCAGTAAAGTAACACAGTTGATCGATGGAGAGGAGAAAGCAAACAATGGGTGACGGTGGTGGGCGAAGGAGAACGCGAATGCAGCCTTCCTGAACTGACAAAGCAAAATAAATGTGAGATGGAAGAGATGAGGGGGAGAAATGTGTTCATGCTTTGCTACCTGTGTCAGGATGTCATGGTGCATCAATGCGCCAGCAAAAGAGCCCGAGGGGCGGCATGTCTTCTTCAGAGAATGGCAGAGCAGATGCAGAACGGTGACTTTATAGTAATCACAGAGGGAACAATCCACGGGGAAGATCTCCTGCGCAAGGCTTCAATGATGTCACCTACCCCAAATCACAGAGAGCTCTTGTCTCTTTGGCTACCTTTGTCCTTTTGCACTGCATTCCATGGAGGAATCCACATGCCCATGCTATGACAGAGATGCCGGTTTCACCCTCCTCCAACAGGAACAAATATGGGCAAGAAGTAAATTGACAGGATCTCTCAGTTACGTAAGAATCATGCCCAGTTCTAGCCTTTCTCATTTAGCATGCTAGTCTTCTTATGTGCCTTCATTTTTGCTTGTTTTGCCTTTATTTAAATGTACTTTTGCCTTGGGTTGTTCATAACCTCTGGCCTAAATTAGCAATAAGTTTCCTTTAAACAATAATAGAAAGGTTAATGCCGCCTGTCCCTTTAAAACCAGGACTGTCCTGTTTTGGGGGTACATTGGGGTCCTGTTTAGCGACCGATCTTTCCTGTTTTGAGTCATAAAAATAAAAATTGGCATTTGTGTGCTCACCCAAACCTGCTTGTCTTGCCCCAACCAAAGTTGCTAGGTCCAGACGCGTAGCTAGCCACTGGGCTGCTGGGGGCGGCAAGCCAAGCGGCACCCATGGGGGCGGGGCGTCACTCCGTGCGCATGACGTCATGACGCATGCGCATGGAACGACGCCTCCGCCGGGCCAGTTGGCCCGCCCCTCTCCCGCTGCGCTCCGTGAGCGGAGCCGTCCCGGCGAAAGGAGAGGGGTTGGGCCAGCCAGGGGGGTGTCATTCCCCTCGCTGGCCTGCCCCTGTCCTTTCCCCCCGGGCTCCGCTCCCTGAGCACAGCGGGCAGGGAGCGGAGCGGCGAAAAAAGCCGCTGAAAGGGGGAAAGCCCCCTCTTTCAGCGGCTTTTTCGCCACTGGCTGGAGGCGGGCCGTGTGCTGCTGCTCCCGGGTGACGGAGGGAGCGGTGGCGCGTGGGAGTGGTGGGAGGGGCCGCCGCTTGTCACCCCACGTGCCGCCGTTCGTTCCGTCGCCCCGGGAGCAGCAGCACCGCACACACTGTGCGCTGCTGCTCCCTGGCGACAGAGCGAGCGGCGGTGCGTGGGGGTGACAAGCGGCGGCCCCTCCCGCCACTCCCCACCGGTCACCCCGGGAGGAGCAGTGCTGCACGGACGGCGTGCTCGCTCGGCCAAGCGAGCACCCTGTCCATGCAGCGCTACTGCTCCCGGCGTGATGGAGGGAGCGGCGGTGCGTGGGAGTGGCGGGGGGGCCCGCTTGTCACCCCAACCCGCCGCTTGTCACCCTGTCACTGGGGGCATACCGCACCTACCGCCCCTCCCCAGCGACGCCCCTGGCTAGGTCCAAGCTACTATTCAACCCAGGCAGGAAGGGCTATCATTTAAAGAGGGGGTTGCACATTGATTGTAATTGCACCTTTAACATAACAACTGATTCGGCTATAAAACTGATAGGTGAAGGTTCCTCTACACATGACAAAGTTTGTAGGATGTAAAAAATCTCAAGGACTAGCACACTTTCATAACGCTGCCTGGTGCATATCCCCAATATTAATGTAAAAAACCTCTGGGGTTATTTTGCTGGAAGCCTCCTTGCTGATTCCATGTGGTGCATGGGAATCATTTTCATCCAGAGAGTTATGCAAAGAATAGTTTGGAGTGCTTGGCTTTTAGGCCCCACCCCTTTAAAAACATTCATATTCCAAAATACATTTAGGGTGGGGACGACTTTATTTTTAGCTGCAAACTTGGAGTATAGCTGTCTGTCATATAAACATTTCTTGGCTTGACTGCCATAATATATGACACAAACTAAAGCTAATATAGTCCTTGCATGTTTTTGTATAACAAAATCGCTTATTTTTCATAAGACTGCCCAAATGCTCATATACATAATAACAAAAAGACAAAAAGCATGCTATTTTACAAAATCCCTGTATTTGGGGTACATTTGTGTTGCATGGGGTGTGTGTGTGTGTGTGTGTGTGGTTTTCTTTCAAGCTTTGGAAACGCCATCCAGTGTTGTTTTTTGTTTGTTTGTTAAAGAACATAGGGTTTACTAAAAAGGAAGAGAGAAGAAAAGGAAGGATGCAACACATGTAACAGTGAATTTTAATTCTATGTTTAGCATTTGCCACTTGATGTAAAGAACCAGACTAGATGACCAACCCTATCATCTATAATTGCAGGGAAGAGATTTCAGCAGCACAGGAACCACAAGCAAATGCTTGAGCATTTTGAAAAGCAAATAGAACCTGCTAAAAGTGTATGTTTTGGTGTATTTAATGTATTTAATGTGCTTCTGTTTCGTGTGTGTGTGTGTGTTTGTAAGCTCATTGCTTCTGGGACTAGTCGTTTAGGCTGCAATTCTACACACTCAGTGGGACTTAACTGCAAGTAAACATGCAAAGGGCTGGGCTGTTAACTTGTTATTGTGCAAAGCACCATAAAAACTGTGGAGCTATAAATAAACAACAATAGCAGTAGTAATAAAAATAATAATAAGGCATTTAGGCATCCAGATTTTCAGGTCTATAGATAGGCTGTGAAGAAATCAGGATTTCCCTTGTTTTGCTCAGCGGGCTCCTGCAGCTTCAATTCATGTCAGAACACAGTAAAGTGCTGAAGGCAAACATTTTTCATCTTCTAGAGTTCAGAAGAGAGTTTGGCATAATTAGCTGCAAAAGGGCTGAACAAGGTATTTGAGGAAATCTGACAACTATCTGGCATGTGTCTAACTAGACGAAAGAGGAGGGTTTTGTTTGAGCTCTTAAAGTTCACAATAGAAACCTCACAATGTTCTTGGATCCAGGGATTTATGAAGTAAGTCAGATGTCTAGACCGGCCTTCTCCACCTTGGTGACCTCCACAGATTATGATTCCCATCAACCTGAGTGACATGGGCTGATGAAATCTGAAGCCCCAAACATCTGGAGGGCACTAGGTTGGTGAAGGCTGATTTAGGCTGTTGCCCTTCAAGGCCCTTTAAACAAAACTGCAATGGTTTAAAAAGCTAAAAATGTTTTGCTGAACTGAACATCCAGTTCCCTCATTTAAAATGGTAAGATATTTAACACTTGCAACTGAATCTAAAGTGCTTCAGGCAGCATTCCTATGCCTACTCAGAAGTAAGCTCCATTGAGATCACTTAGACTTACTCCCCAGTAAGTATTGAAGTGTTAGTCTAGTTGTTACTGCTTTGCTTGCTTTTGAATTTGTCAGGTATGAAACATGAAACTTTATATAAATAGTCCAATGCTAAAGGCCATTGCATACCAATCAGATGCTATCAGATACTCTGTAGCATTGTATATGTCAGCTATTAATTACAGTAATAAATGAAATACTATTGCATATTCAACATCATCAAAATCTGAAATTAAATCTCATGTAATATCAAATGCAGATATCAATCTATGACTGAATATTCAGTGACATGCCTGCCTGGATATAGTGCTTGACTATGACAAGGGACACCTGAGTTCAGCCCCCTACTTATTTATGAAATTCATTAGCTCAGCATGAACTAGTCAGAAACTCTCAACCTAATATACACTGCATAGTAGTTTTGAGAACACTGCCAAGAAGGTACAAATGTGGCCAATTATAGATGATTTTTATGTAATAATATTTAAGAAGAGAATTGCAGGTAGAATTTTTAGAATTCCATTTATTTTATCTTGGGCCTTATATTGAGGCTTATATTGTAGAATCACATTAAATTTGGTTATAGGTAGGTAGCTGTGTTGGTCTACCATAGTCCAAAAAAAAAAAACCCTTCCAGTAGCACCTTAGAGACCAACTTTGGTTTGCTTGTATTTCTGGTAAAGGTAAAGGTAAAGGGACACCTGAGCGTTAGGTCCAGTAGCGGATGACTCTGGGGTTGTGGCGCTCATCTTGCTTTACTGGTCATGTGGCGAGCATGACTAAGGCGCTTACGGCGAAACCAGAGCGGCACACAGAAACGCCGTTTACCTTCCTGCTGGAGCGGTACTCTCTACTTAATTCACGACACAAACATATTTTCCATTTGCATTTGCTTGACCAACATTTGAATCTCCACCATCCACAGCTGTGCCAACTCTGGGGGGCCATTTTGTCGCCACCCCCATCAGTCTCTGTTGGAAAGGGGCCGGGACCCCTGAATGCTGAGGGAGCCTGGTGTGCACCTTATGCGTGCGATGTCACACACATCGCACATTGTGTGTCCCAGCTTCAGCGGCCAACTCTTCCAGAGTGCTTGGCCTTCTCCAGAAGGCGAGACGTCACTCACGCATCATGCGTGTGACATCACACACACACGATGTGTGCCACCCTCCAACCAGGCACCTCTGACCATCCAATACTACTAGTTTTCTGTGAAATTGTGTTCCACCATTGATTTGTTGCTGTTGCTGGCCCTAACATGTTCATTAAGAATATCAGGCGTAGTATCTGGCCCCACCTGCAATATTAATTTAAAGTAGTGCCATGCCACAATCATGGCTTTCCCCGCAGGATCCTTGAAACTATAGTCTGCTGAGGGTGCTGAGAATTGTTAGGAGACCATTTCCTCCCTCTCGGAGCTACAATTTTCAGAGTGGTTTAACAGGCAGTCCCTCTTAACTGTTTATAACAACTCTCAGCACCTGTAGCAAACTACAGTTCCCAGTACAGAGAGTTGCACAGGGCATCATTTTGTCTCCAGTGTTATTTTACGTCTATATGGGGGGGGGGGTTTATTGGTTTGTTTTCACCTTCATTTTATTATGCATTTTGTGTTCTCATTTTGTATTTTTATGTTGTGAACTGCCCTGTGATCTTTGGATGAAAGTTAGCATACGAATTTAACAAATAATAATTTATACTACTGCTGCTGTTGCTGCTGCTAATAACATCTGAGGCCACTGAGAGAGCTCATTAGGAAATTGGGAGCACAGTGCCATCCCGTGCATAGCTGTCAACTTTTCCTTTTTTTTTTTTGCGGGAAATTCCCTTATTCCAGCGCCGTTTCCCAATGCAAGAAAAAGGAAGGTTGATAGCTGTGAGGTTCCTGTGCCAGTTCTGCTTCTTCATAACACCTGGACCAGGAGAGGCTGTGCAAGTCCTGGGCGAGGGCCTTAATGCAGTGGTGGACTCAATGAGGGCCAAAAAAACTGGGTTTGAATCTTGGGAATGTAGAGGCTCTGTGGACAGTTGGTTCCTGTGTCTAGAAGACAGGCCAGTTGCCTGATCTGGAGAGGGTTGCACTCCCTCTAAAGTAGTTTGGGGTACATCTTGAAACATCTTTGCAGTGGAAGCCTGAGTGAGCCCTTTGGCTAGAAGTGCCTTTTACCAGCTTTGCCTAGTATAGCCGCTGTGCTTGTCTCTGGCTTGGGATAACTTGGCCACTGCAGTCCAAGCATTGGTAACCTCCAGTAAGACTGGATTACTGCAATACACTCTATGTGGGGCTGCCCTTGAGACTGGTTCAGTAGCTAATTTTAATGATTATTTTATACTGTGTTTAAATGTGTTTTATGCTTTATTGTAGTAGTAGAAGAAGAAGAGTTTGGATTGATATCCTGCTTTATCACTACAGGGTAACGGCTTCTAAACTGATCCTGCCACTCTTTAAATGTTACATCTGTGTTCATAAAGAGTTGTTACTTCACACTTTGAGTCAAGCTTGAAAGAAGGAATTCTTCTTGGTGTGTCTCGCAACACAATCTGAACTATGTCTACTCATAAGTAAGTCCTAAAGTGGAATAGGGGTTACTTCCAGGTGAGCAGGGCTAGAAATGTGGCCTTAAGAAATGCATGTAACTAACTGGAACCTTGAGCTTCTCGTTATCTATCATCTTTTGCTTTCTTAGCAGTAACAATACTTTCCCCGCATTTTCTTATCTCACCAGAGCCAAGATAATCTTTAGCTAGGCTTCTCTTTTCTCCACAAGAAACCTTGTTGTTGGTTTTTCCCTGCTCCCAAGCTGCCTGGTGATAAAGCTGGAATTCCACAGCATGTATTGCTTTCTGCTGATTTACTGCTTCAAGGACAGCTAAACAGGAGAAGCACTTTGCAGCTCTTTCCGATGGTGCCTCTTAGCATTGCCCCAACTTGCTGGCTACCCGGGCCTGATGTAATGTGGCTGAAATAATTCCAACAGCCATCCTTCCTGACACACATATTTGGATAATTGGTATCTTTAGACATAGTCTGACTTAGTGGCTCTTTCAGAAGCTGAAAATAGGCTCTATTGGTAAAAGATACATGCTTACATCCCAGTTTGTATTTGTTTTAATGTCATGTAATGCCGTTTTAGTGTTAGCCCCACCCCCACCCCCACCCCAGGTGTCCTTTTATTTACCACTCTTGTTTTCCCTAACAATGTTAATAAGCTCAACAAGTGGACTTCTCAGATTCCAATTTGAAATTCCATAATTACTCCATGGGCTTTTGCAAAAGCCCATGGAGTAATTATGGAATTTCAAATTGGAATCTGAGAAGCATAAAGAACAGTTTGGGAAGGAGCTTTTTGGTCAGGAACATGAGCTGAGGGAAAGAGTTACCTGTGCACCCTGGGCACCAGGGTCTCATAAAGTCATAGGGTTGGAAGTGTGCTTATGAGAGAATCTAGTCCAAGGGTGGGCAGGCTTCAGTCTTTGGAGATCTACTTGGCTTTTGCTTTGTTACTGGATCCTTGAAACCCATTGACCAGAGCCTGCTGCATAGGATAGACGTTTCAAATTATATAATTTTGAGCCCAGGAATTTGTTTAGAGCACCAGAGCTGAACTGAGGTCGCAATCCTCAGTCCACACAAAAAGCCACTCCTGGTTAGCTTCTCCCCTGCCCACATTTCAACAGCTTTATTTATTTGTTTGTGTTTGTGTTGCATGGTGTGTATGTCATTTTGATGTTATTATTGCTATACAGGAGGCAGGTTGCTTTATTTGTTTGTTTGTTTGTTTGTTTAATTTGTGTACCACCCTTTATCCGCAGATCTTGGGCAGTTCGCAACATAAAAATGCTGCCAGAAATCCTTGCCAGTTTACTTCAAAGCACAAGAGTAAATTGTGATCTAGCTTCTGACCTCCACTGATCAATGAAGAGCCTGCAAAGCAGGATGCAACCACAGCATCCTTGAGCCACGAACCTCTGCTTAAACGTCTTCTGCAAAGGGGAAGCCATCAATTCTCAAGGCAATTCTCTTTCGCAGTTGACCAGTTCATATTGTTAGAAAGTTCCTTTTCATGTTTAGTGAAGAACTGCTTCCCTGCAATTTCCATCCTTTGGCTCTAGTCCTGCCCTCTGGGGCAACAATGAAGAAATCTGTTCCAACCATTTGCATGAAATGCCCATCAGGCTTTTGAAGACATTGTCATGGGCTCCCCTTAATCTTCTATTCTCTAGGATAAACATAACCAACCATTTGATCTGGACAGACCTTTCCCAGTTACTGGCCAAAATTTAGAGATGGCAGATCCAATTATTTCCATTGTCTTCTCTATTTCAGCCTTGACAGCCTACTGACTATCTGCTTTGACTTGACCTAAAGATGCCACAGATCGGACAGGGGATTCTGCATGTATAAAGCATGTGCTCTGTGGCTGAACCTTGCCTCTTCCCCTTGCAGCACAGGCACAAAATGTGTCAAGAGCTTCTCTATCTGGTACATGAATGAGACATGTGAAGTTTCCTGAGGCTCAGAACCCGATGCAAAGAGGGGCAGCACATTAGGACTCAAGGGTGGCATCTGGTGGGAGAAGAGTGCAGAGCTCGCCATCATTTGACGACTTCTCTTTAAAGCAGCATTGCTGGCCTTTTTTCTGCCTTCAAAATGCATACCCTCCAAGTGTCCCAATTTTCCAGAAATAAGTTCCAGAATTACAGAAGCCACCTCGGTTTCTGATTTGTTCCTGGAATGTCCCTGTTCCCCTTTTTACTTCCCTCCACTTCTCAAAGAACAATTAAAAGTGATGGAGAGATCAGATGCATGCCCCCCCCTCCTGTCCTTTTTGGAAAGAAGAGACTTTGCTGTGTAGGTGCGGGTTTATACTGCAAAAAAGTACATCCATCAAATGAAGGAAATAGTGAAACTGGCATACAAAGCCCTCCCTGTAATTTTGAAGGAAAATGTCACCAATCCACTTTAAATTCTTTAATTGCAATGCTTCAACAGCCAGAAATTTTTCAAGGAAATGCATGGAGTGTTTATTCCTTTATGGAAGCCTTACACTGCAATCCTAAGCATTTTTACTCAGAAGTAAGTAAGAAGTAAGAGTTCACTCAGTTTACTCTTTGCTTTGTTCCTGCTCATTTTCACAGTTTCTGTTGTTGTTGTTGCTACCCACATTTTTCCCTGACTCAAGCCAGCTTACCTCTAAAAAATTATTTCATTTCATTTATCTGTGGAAGGTGTTGTACACGATCCCTTCCCTCGCACATTTTTTCTTTACAACAGCCCTGTGAAGTAGGTTCGGTGGAGAGGTTGCAATTGGCTCAAAGTGACAGATGTATATTTGTATATGACGTCTATGTGTGCAGCAAGATTAACCGCGGGAAAAGCTTCCCGGTGTAGAATAGGTTGCCCTTATTTTCATCTGAGAAATGTTGGAGGGTATGGAAATATATTTATATGGCTGGTCCTTGTGTGCTTCAACCTACCTCTTTCTCACTGGGCCAGATGCAGTGATGAGAGGCTGTATGGGGGTGTTTGCTGCGGGGTGGGGGGTGGCAGTGAGTGGGACCATTCTCTCTCTCTCTCTCTCTCTCTCTCTCTCTCTCTTTCTCTCTCTCTCTCTCTCTCTCTTTCTCTCTTTCTCTCTTTCTCTCGTGGACCACCCTTCCCCATATAAACCTTCCTGATCTTGCCACCTGTGGCTCTTCTCTGCACGGCCTCCTCTGTAGTCGCGCCTCAGGGTTCCCTGCCTTGCAGCAAATCCGGCATTGTTTTGGCACACTTTTGTTTTTTGAGATGTTTGGGCAGCACCAGCAATATGGCTGTATTGGTAAATCGGCTTTACATATGTTCATGAAATTTTATTATTTTATTTTATTTTACTTGGTGGTAAATTGTTTTAAGACTTCTTTAGTGCTTATGTCCACATGTGTTACATACCTCCTTCCAGGTGTGGGTTGCCCACCTGTGCCTTACATGGATCACAACTATAATTCGCACATTTATGTGATGGAACCACCTTCATGCGATAGGCATACACAAATCAACCTGTAACAAACATCATCCCTCCTTCCTTATTATGTAAAGTTTGGCACTCCCCTGCACTGTGTTTAAAATTGTCTTAATTTCTTCTCTTTATTATCCTCCAGATTATTTTGAGCTTCCATTCTTCACATCTCACTCCCACACACCATACCCCTAATTACCGCAGTAAAAACAAATATCTCAATATAGGTTTTCCCATAATAAATATACAGATGTTTTATAATAAACATACCATCAACCTGACATTAACAGTAACCACTAACAAATAGTTAAATAGCAGTGCCAATAATATGACAAAATGACAGTAGGAGGGGGGGAAAAACAAATAAAAGTAATAAGAAGGAGAAGAGTGTTTCACATTAACCAAAAAGCTGTCTGAATTGGTTCAGGATTTCTTTCTGACTCTAATAATTTGAACCATATCACAAGGATACGGGAAACGCTGTCTTTGCATCCTGGGTGTATTCTGTGGTGCATAGAAAAAGTTCAGAATGCTGTATTCAGTACTGAATTCAGCAGCCATATAATCTTAGCTTCTTCTTTTTTTAAAAGCAAGTTTCTGACCTAATGGCTGTGAAGCTAGATTTGAAAGGCCAGAACTAGACATTACTCAAGTTGCATGGAAACCACCAAAACAACAGACTCACGCCTCCATTTCTTTTCTGTATGGTAATGTGGAGTAACCTGAAATTCATGGTGCAGCGCCATCCTATCTCTCTGAGCTTAGTGCACTTTGTGGGTTGCAAGGACGTAGGAAAGGGGGCGGCGGCGGGCGGCCCGACCCAAGTGCCATCATGGAGGGGGGTGACAAATTATCACGTAACAATTACTGCCCTACTAGGGTGGTTCATAAAAAACTTTTTTTTAAAATGCCTGCTCCAAAGGTCGTATCTTACTACACTAGGGATTATATAGCTACAGGTGAAACTCGAAAAAATAGAATATTGTGGAAAGGTTCATATCTTTCAGTAATTCAACTTAAAAGGTGAAACTAATATATGAGATAGACTCATGACATGCAAAGCGAGATATGTCAAGCCTTTATTTGTTATAATTGTGATGATTATGGCGTACAGCTGATGAGAACCCCAAATTAACAATTTCAACTTTGGGGTTTTCATCAGCTGTACGCCATAATCATCACAATTATAACAAACAAAGGCTTGACATATCTCGCTTTGCATGTCATGAGTCTATCTCATATATTAAACTCCAGTAGCTAATGAAAACAATTGCTTACATAAATGGACTTTTCCACGATATTCTGATTTTTCGAGTTTCACCTGTACATATGAAATTTCATGCATATCAGTTAATATCTTGACTCTCCTCCATGAAAAAAGCTGTTTACTTGGCCATTTTCCTATGTCATGAAGGCTAAAATTTCAACAAAGCACATGCATTTGCTAGACTCTTTTCGGGCACCTGCTAAAAGCATTCTTCTTTAGGCAAGCATACCTAGATGCTTAGGAAGTTGAAGTAATTTTAATCTTAATATTTTAGCTTTTGTATGTTTTAAAGTAGGATTGTTAATTTTTCTTGATTTTACTGCTGTGGTTTTTTTTGTTTTGGTAAACCACTTTGCAGGTTTTTTAAAATAAATTTTATTAAATAAATAAACAATAAATATAAATAAAATAACACAAGCCAAAACACAATCCATCCTGTAGATTTAAGTATCTGTCCATAGTCGCCTACTTGTTATCAGAGGCCCAGAATCCACATTCCTTTGTAAGAAAATATGAAATAACGTAAAACCATTTTTGCAGGGCAAAATTCATTGGGGGGGGTGACAAGAAATTTTTCGCGCCGGGTACCACCTGACCTTCCTATGCCTCTGGTGGGCTGCTCATTGTGCAGATAGGGAAGGGATGAGTGTGGTGAGCAAACATGTGGCCTGAATTGTTGATGTTGTTGTGTTGTTGTTGTTTTTTATTACATGCTGTGTGTGGAGGGTGTGGGAGAGGAGACGTGGAGTTGCTATCCAAAATATATCAGCAATGCTTGCTGTAACTTCAAAAGCAAAGGGGGCAGCATCTCATTGTCCTGTCCCAAAATTAGAAAACAAATACATGAAAATAAAAAAATACGCCACACACATTTATGTAAAATGAGGGGAGCACATTTGTTGAGTGCATAATTTGCATGGTTCGCAGAATTCAGATTTCCTTGACACAAAGCTTGGTTTGCCTGTATGCAGAATTTTAATTCTTTTATTGGCATTTACCAAGCTCTGATTACGGATTCATCAAAGCTCCACATGGTCTTTGGTGTAGGTCTTAGCCAGAGACTGAAGCTGGGGCTTCCTGCATGCAGCAGATGTCCACTGCCACTGAATCATGGCCACTATGTTGCTGACTTCCCAGATGATAAATAGACTTAAGGTAGCAGTGGCTAATGCTTATTTGACCCACGGACTATAGTCAACCTTGGCCAACACTCTGAGGCCCACAAGACACCACACACACACACAAACACACACACAGAGAGAGAGAGAGAGAGAGAGAGAGAGAGAGATACACCCAGGCAGACAAATGTAAGCACACAGTCCCACTTCCTCGGCTGAGCTGTGGCGATTATTGCCCCCTGTTCACTCAAGTGATTTGGGAGGGGGGTGGTTTGCATCCCCATCAGTGCACTGGGTTCTGCCCACCCCAACGCTGTGTTGACTTTCTTTTTCTTTTCTTTTTTACCACTTCTGCCAAAACCTGTGGGGTCCTGGGGAAGGCAGAAAAAATGCTTGTGGGGCAGAGATTAGAACCCCCAAACTAAGAGTTATCACCCCTGACTTAAAGCAGTCTGTTATCACAGGAGCAGATCAGAGTCTAACCCTTAAATTATTCAATCAGTCTTTTAATCATAAATTACTGAAAATCTGCAGATCCTACATTTCTCTGAAGGTGTTCAAGAGTCCCCTTTCCCCAGCTATTATTATTCTTGTGGTTTCTTACCCCTCTACTTAACCTTCTGCTTTGGCTTCAGATGGACCTACAACCCCAAAGCAAAACACAGCTGAAATGGCCATGTTTAGTCTGAGTTTGGTTTAAACCATAAAAAGCCACCAAGCACCACATCAATCAGAGTCAGACATTTTTGGGAGTTCCCCAGGTTCACTGAACAAGTTCACGAACTTGGTGAATATTTTGGTTAATGTAGTTCAGGGATGGAAAAAAGCCCAATTCTTACCAGAGGTACAATTGACAGTTGTTGACCCTGAAAGTTTGAATGTGAAGACCATCATCTTCCAGCAAACACAGTCGTTTTCCATACTAGTACAATATTAGGTCCATGTTCACATGCTACTGGCGTATTACCAACACACACACAAAAGAAGAAAACCCTCCCCTGTGATTGGCTCCAATATTGCCATGGCAATATGGAACCCCAAATTTGCTTCAAATTCATTTTTAAAAATGTCTGTGGCAATTCCAAGGATGCAGTCCAGTCAGTTACCAGTTCCAATTTCAAAAGGAGCCCAGGAGAATTGCTGATCACTACTAATATAGCATAGTGGAGGATGCAGGGCCAATTCACATGAACGAATATTTCTAATCTACATATGAATTGATGCCCTTTACACCAAAAGGAAGAATCTAGGATGCTAAGAGAAAGGCACTAGGGGACTACACAGGCTCAGCCCTGAAGAGCTTTCTTGGGTAAAGGGGAAATGCCTCACACAATTTAAAACAAGGTTACTAAGGTTCCACGTTGCATACGTGCAAGAGTTATGCCACTTGGTTTCATCAATCTGTGCCAATATATTGACATTTGACTTTGCCACATTAACATGTAGAAAGAAAGAAAGAAAGAAAGAAAGAAAGAAAGAAAGGACATCTGATCTATTGAGGATGGTAGTTACATCTGGCAACTATTATATGCCTGTTACTTGAAGGAATCCCTTACCTACACGAAGCTCTTGACCAAAGACTGTTTTCTCTCCCAGTGCTGAGCAGTTCCACCTGCCATATCGGAACTGGTACTGGCATTCATTGATCCCCATCTGGGCCCCTTCTCCGATCACTATGATGGCATCGGGACGGCTCTGGCAGATTGCTCGCTGCCGAGGGGCCAAGCCTGGGATTTTGTTGCAGATTATGTTTGCTCCTAAAGCCACCACAGATGACAAAGCTCTAAAGAAAAGCAGAGAAGAAGCATTAGAGCTAATGGAAGCCATTAATTCCATTTCCTTGATAGCGTAGCATGCTGGACAAGGCAACTGGCTAAGAGCAAAAGGGCTGGAAGGGGGCTCCTATAATTACGCACACTTATCCCCAACCTCTTTGGTCTGGCAGTGGGGCTGGAAACCTTGCATGACTTTCGGTAATGCCTAGTTTTGCTTGGGCCAGAGTTACCACATGTGCAATCTGTCTTACAAAACGTTGGCACTTCCAGCTTCTGCCTGTGATCATACGAGGGAATGTGGAGATGTGAGAAATAGATATTAAAAATCTGATTTGGATTTTTTTGAAATCTTGCTAACTGAAGGGCAGATTAAGTTTAGCGGGCCCTGGCTCCGCCTCGCTGCAGAATGCTTTCAAACCAGTTCATCCCTTTCTAATTTTAAACCACAACATAAAAAGTAGGGGATGACTTTATTCAACCAGCATTCACGCTCATTATTATAAACACGAGGTGATGAATGATTAATAGGAGCTTGCAAGCACAAATTTCAGAGTCAGGTTTTTCAGACCTGGAAAACGGTCTGGAACTTTTCACAGAAGTGTCTCAAACGTTTAGACAGAGTAAAAGAAACATTTTCAATAACTGCAGCAGACACGCTTACAATTTTCATTAAAGTTTTTGTATTCTGCAGTATGCTATCTGAACGATAAACAGTTTTGAGGCTGCAATACCCTTAGCAAAGGGGAGCTGGCCCCTGCTGGAAAAAAAGTTGTGCTTCAAAATGAACCAGGAGGACTAAGCTATAGAGATTGTGCCACTTTATTTATTATTTTAAAAAAAACTTATATACTGCTTTTCACTTATCTCAAAGCAGTTCACAATGTACATGAAACCGTTACAATAAATAAATAACAGAACATCCATATGGTCATATAATTTCAACAACTAAAGCAACCAGAACCAATAAAGTACTCAATAGTCAAGAAATGCTGTAGAAAACTAAAAGGCCTTTAAATGTCTGTGAAAGCCTCTCATAGTCAGTGGTCACCAGATCTCCATAGGGAGCTCATTCCATAAAATGCGATGCCTGCACTGCAATACATAGACAGCCCCTATGAGCCTTGCAGTGGTTTCCATTCCAATATCCAGAGCTGAAGATCAAACAGCACCACAGTGTTGGAGAGGAAGCTTGAATAGTAGGTATTCAACTAAGTTTTACTCAGAGTTGACCCATTGAAACTAATGGGGATCTGATGACTTCCCATCCATTACAGAGTGGTACAACAGATGTTGTTGGCTAAACTAACAAATTTGAGAGAACAGAACATCAGACAGGACAACTTTTTGTTTAGATGGAATGTCTTTATTCAACATTATATTAGATAAGGTTATTCACTAGATAGGAGTCATGGGTGCTGTCACTGCCCACACCATTCATGGCACCAGTGCTGCAAGTCCACCATCCATTAACTACATGCAGCAAATAAAAGAAGAGAAAAAGCTTGCAGCAGAGACTGAAACACAATACAATATATGTAATGCCATTTTCAAGGTTGTGCTTTAAAGCAAGGCATCCTTGACGGACACCTTAGCCAGGTAGAGACAAGGTATGTGAAATATGAACTTGAGGGATGTCTTATGCAACCTCTAAGCTTCCTTGTGCTTTGTGAAAAGTGAAAATGGGAGCTTTTTTAAGTAGTGGAGCCCTTAGCCAGTCTTGGAGCCCTTGTATATTGGTACACTGAACTGTGCACATGCAAGTGTTGAAATGTTATAAGGAATAACCACATCTATTTTGAAGTTTCTTTTCCCAGCAGCAGTTTTAGGCATTAAAGAAATGCAAACAGAATATTAACATGCTCACTGTTACATTGGATTCTGGAATTCTTGGACCTGTTAAGGATTCAAATTGATCAGGCCTGGTCCTGGCACTCTCTGTGACCAAACAGGGCCTCCTGCAGACTGGCGTAATTGTTTTCATGCTGTTGCTCTATTGTTACTTTTATTAATTGTGCTGCTTTTAATTTTTGTTATGTTGTATATATTATTGTACTTTGTGTATTGTTGGAAAACACTCCAGGATGGCATTGTCATGATGAAGCATTGTCTGTGAACTGGAGAAGTGAACAGGTCCTCTATTTCCGCAGATGCTTCCTGCTGGAGGTCCTGGCTTCCATTCTTTCACAACAGTCCATGTGACCTAGTCTCTGATCATTTGATCACCTGGTGCTCATCCATTCTTGCTTCAAACTCATCTCAGGGTCCACCAGGCTCTCTTTATTATCCTTGCTACTTTCACAATAGGCGACCTAAGACATCAGTGACTGACCATACGCTTTTCAGGCAGAAGGTTGGGTTCCATCGGCAGCTCATATTCAAAATCCCTCCAGCAGCGGAAACACGCCTGAGACCTCAGAGGACCAGATATTAGGCTAGACGGACCAATTCTGTTTCAATATAAGGCAGCTTCATTTGTCCCTCTTACACTTTTCCTCCTTCCATAGCCATACATGCTTCTGTGCAGCATCACACTTACTGAGGCCAACGATCAGGCTGCTTCACACAGTGTATGTACATCTCTTGATGTTCCATATCTGAATGTGTGAACTGGCTCCACTGAGAGCATTGTCTTTATCTATACCACCCTTCCAATAGCCGTCATTCAAAGGAGTAACAAAAGGAGTACATGAGGCAACATGAAACTTTCAGGGCTGGGTCTACACATGGAACAGAATCGGGTAACAGAGGCTTGAGATGGTAGAACAGACTGTCCCACTCTGTACCGGGCATGGAGGGAGCAATTACATTTTTTCTGCTCCCTCACATAAAACAGACCAAAAAATCCTCCCCAGAAGTCCAAGTTTAGCATCTCAGGAGTGAAGGCCATGGGTCAACCTCTCCCCTGCCATACAGGAAGGCTGTTTAACAAAAGGAAGACTTAAAAGAATATGACCACACCCCTGTAGTCTGGAGTGGTGCAGACCATTCTACCAATGTTAGGTCTCTACTACCTGATTCTGCTCCATGTATAGAAGCCAGCTTACCTCCATGTTCTGCAATGGCTTATTCACATATAGAAGCCACCATTTGATGCTGCAGTCCATGAACGAATGCAGTGGTGAATGTCCATGTATGACTGTTATGTAGCATCGCTCACATCTGTATCTGAAATGGAACTGACATTCCCTGAAAAGTCCTGGTGATGTAGGAAGTTTATAATGCCATCCCTGTTTCTTGACAATAATACACTGATATACTGCATTATAGCAATTAAAGTACTTGTCATAACTGACAAAATTTACACAAACTAAAGAGTTCATAGCAGTGGCTCTTGGAACCCCAGGGCTTCTATGATTCAGAGCTCAGGCTCTTAGCTACTTAACCAGATATAACATTTCCAGTTCTCACCTTTTTGGGTGATTTCAGTGATCAGAGGGAGAATAAATTTTGTGCTTATTTTACAGGCAATCAAATCAAATTCCAAAGCATTACAGTCCCATACAAAGCATTACTGCAATGCCATTCTCAGTGACTAACACAATACAAAAAAATATATATATTTGCTGATCATCTCACTTAATCAAGAATGCCAACAGAATATGCTTCATGATGGCTCATGTACAAAACCACAGTGGAATGCAGAGATTCAGGCAAGGCATGGCTTTGAAGGTGCTGCTGTAGGGGAGGCAGCTGTCATTCAAAGAAGAAATTTGTGTATATAGACTAGGTACCTGTGGCTTTGCTCAATAATTCCATGTCCTATTTGCTTCACATGCACCCTCACAATTGCAGCATGCAAGCACCTGTCCTTTGGCTTCCCATTGGCTTGTCCTTTAAGCCTTAGGTGGTCTGGGCTCAGGGTGCCCAAATGACCACCTGCTCCCAGGCAAACCTGCCCATCTGCATCTTTACAACTATTCCCTGTGTTCTAACTTTAGATCCCTACAGAGCTAGAAGATATTAGACAAATGTACACAAAATATAAGACATTCGCTTCCTTTAAAAATATATAGCTGCTGTTGGGGGTGGGGTCTTAGTCCTCTTTTGGCTCAGCCTTACCAATATATCCTCCAGCTTTGCTTTTATCTCACTCTTAAGTGGTTGCCATAAATGATTGCCGGCAGAAATGCTGAGTCATGAGGCTGAGGTTTGGAAAATTCTGTATTTATATTAAATAAATGTGCCTAACAATTTCAGGCTTCCTCTTAAGCTATTCCTTGCAGGCTTCCTCATTTTGTTTGTCACACATTCTAATGCGGTATGTTGCGCATTTAGGTCTTGGCATATTGTGAGCTACATCTGCAGCTGGATTTGAGAGTGTTTTTGCTTCATAGCAGCTGAAAAACAAATTAATGTGCTGTATTTTGGCACTGGCACCTATTTAATCTTTCCTCACAGTGCAATATCCTTTTTTATCAGAGGAAATCCTGAATGCCATGTTTTATCAAGACTTCTAGTGCCATGTGTGACCAGATTACACTGCGTAGAAGCATCAGACTAAGCTATGCAGCATAGCTTGGGTATCAATAGCAATAAGTGACTGGGGAAAAGTAGAGAGCTGTTTGGTTTACCATCAACTGAACTAATGACCAGCCCCTAATCTTTTTAGTGTTGCAAACAGAAGTTGACCTAAAACAAAAGTTGAAGGAACTTCAGATTTTATTAGTTACTTACTTGAATTGGAGCCAAATTCCACATTGTACGGCTCTTGGTGGAATATACCAATTCAAAATGCAACTGGGGTAACTACACCTCTGGGTGCCCCCCTTCCCCCCGCCAACATTACTGAACATGTTAAGCAAAAAGGTTTTAGCCTGGCTTCTCCCCGTGGAACCTTTTTTAAAAAAATGTGGAAATATCACAGGTTTGTTGAAGGAGTCAACAACTAGATTTCTCTCAATTTCCTGTGTTTCACCCACCCACCCACACACCCACATTTACAAAAAGCCCAGCAATATAAGAGTGGCATTTTCCCGTGAAGGTGAGACAAAATATGGTAGTCTACAGTAGAACCCACAGAGAGTTTTCCCCCTGCAACAATCTTCTCCTCCCCGCCCTCCCCCCTTATTTGGCAAGTTTCCCTTCTGGGCATCCTCTAACCATTCCCCACCCTGCCGGTTTGGTTCTCCTTCTTAAAATCTTGAGTTTTTATTCAGTTTGGCTAAGCAGCTCAATCTAAGGTGCTTTGAGAATTTAATTTGGAATGGTGGGATAAATAATTAATTAATTGAAATAACTCTTTGTGCCAGAATGTAGGGGCACATCAGGAGTGGAGACTCCATGGGGCTGAACCACTTTGAGCTCCCCCAATATTTGTTAGTGGGGGGCGGGGCCCCTCAATGGTCATCTGGGCGTGTTGCGGCATCCTGGCTTCGTGCAGTTGCATGAGCCAGGGGTTGGAGGCTCCTCCTTCTCTGGCCGCAGAGGGGAAGCAGCCCCTGACCCATGGCGGTGGCAGAAGGCGGAGGAAGTGGAAGAGCCACTGGTCTTGGAAGCTGAGCGTCAGCCTCCACAATATCTTTGCAGAGTCGGTGAGCCTGAAACATATTATAATATTTTTAATATATAAAAATTCAGATTCATTGGATTCAGGTTACTATGTGATATAATACCGCTTAGGATATATAAATTCCATCCCCGGTTAATAGTTTATGGAATTATAGACTATGTACATTTAGTTTCAAAATAACAAAGAGATGTTCTCTGCTGATATGGAGATGGAGGATCTAATGTTAAGGTTCTGCTACAACACTAGAGAGGCATTTAAATCTTACTTACAGCACGAAGGAAGGGGAAGGGATGCTGATTCTGTGCTCAGGATGACTTAAATGCCTTCTTAGGGCCAGTTTTTCTCAGATTCACAGTTATGTACATTATAATCAAGAGGGGTGTGTCTCCATGCCAGGAAGCTACAGCTAAGTGGCTACTCCCTGGATCATGTCCCTGAGGTTATTTGAAAATGCACCATTTCAATTCATGTCTTATGTCTTCCCCATTGGGAATATTGGTTTACATTTGGCTGAATTCAAATTATCCCCAACAAGCCTGAATGATCTGTTCAGGGAATACAGTTGCTGCATAAAGTGGGAAATAGTTCTTATAGCTGCTGGAATGGCAATCATAATGACCCAATTACAGGTGGGTAGCCGTGTTGGTCTGCCATAGTCAAAACAAAATCGAAAATTCTTTCCAGTAGCACCTTAGAGACCAACTGAGTTTGTTCTTGGTATGAGCTTTCGTGTGCATGCACACGAAAGCTCATACCAAGAACAAACTCAGTTGGTCTCTAAGGTGCTACTGGAAAGAATTTTCGATTTTGTTTTAATCATAATGACCGTTCCCCACATCAAATGGGGTGCGCATTTTGCGTGGTTGCGCACAGCCACCTGCATCCCAGAGCAGTTCCTGGTAGTTTGGGCTGGCTTCAACTTCCCAGGCTGGATAGCTGTGGTCTCCGCCTACCCAGCCAGCCGCCCAATCCCACCTGGGGGAGGTGTTGCCAGGGGGATTGGCCAGGTAAGAGGAGGGAACACAGACCCACACAATAGGTTTTATATACCTGGGAGCACCAGTCAGGCTCCAGAGCTTTCCCCCACCCTCCACTCCCTCAATTAATGTTTTCATGTTGCAGGTTAACCTCTTTTCCACAGCCACACAGGCACTCAGACGCTGCTATGACAAGGTCGCTGCTGGAGGGCCGGAAAGGAATTTCCCCGCATTGGCAGGTTTCGCCTTTCCCGTAGCAATACGTCACAACTTTGGCGGTTGCAGGCCTTGGGCGGAATCCTTTAGTCATCTCTATATCAGGGTTCCTGTTAAAGGGGTCTTGGGGGGAGGCATTGGCCCATACGCCGAGAGGTTGTCATTGCCCTCCCCCTCCAGCGGCGGCGAACAGGGGGGCAGGCTATCTGCTTGAACATATGTTCTCCAGAGCTAGCCCAATCCCCTCACATGCTGGATAACCCTGAAGTTACCCAGGTCCCCAGCTGGGGAGCTGGGAAGGATAAACGCCCAATGCCTGAGCCAAGGTCTCCCTACATCTGAATCTTAATAAAGTTGTGGCCTAATTTTAATCCCATAGCACGTTGTCTTGTGTCGTTATTCCACTCAGGGGCTGCCTGGGGATTGGGGGGGACTCTGCCTGACCATGCAAACAGCGACACAACAAAAACGTAAATAACACCAAGAAAAGAGGTACTTAGAAAAAAAGGGGATAAAATGTTTTGTTTTGTTTTTCCTTGCCACCAACTCAACCATCTTAAGGAAGATGCATAGAAATCCCTTCCACCCTTGAAAATGTTGACTTGCATAACAATTCCTGCAAATTCACCTCCATCTGTGATGACTCCCTGGCACCCTTGGCAAGGAACTGTATCGACACCTCCTGCCCCTCAAACCACTTTACTCCAATAGCTACATTAGAAATTACTACATCTTATGCAACCAAAGTACATCTGAATCATCTGAAGTGAAGGCGAGGCAAGGAGGAAACGTGAAAAAATCCACACACTTTTGTGCCATGGTGTAGGGAAATCTCCTCCCATGTTTGATCTCGCTGCAACTGTGGCAGCGCACTGCCATACACAGATATCTCACACACTCCATAGTCTCCAGCAGTCGACCTTCGTACCGCCTTGCCATTTTCCCTACCACTCAGCTCCCAGTTCTTGCACAACCTTACACACATAACTGGAGGCTGATTTCTGGGTTGGTTTTGCACCACCACCCCTAGACCTGCACCCTCAGTGGGTGCCAGTTTCACCAACCCCCAGGTACGCCTCTGAATAACTCTAACGCCCCACCCCCCATGCATGGAGAGGGAACATGCTTTACATGCAGAAAGGACCAGGTTCAGTTCTTGGCATCTGAGAAAGGTCTCTAGCCTGACACGCCAGAGGTTGAAGCAGGATATGTACGTCTGCTTATACAGTCACTGAGTTTTGGTGCATTATTATACACAATGGGCTCTTGCAGGATTGCTGAGGTGCTACTTCTATCTGTCAGAAAGTGTCAATCACTGTGGGCAAAGAATGAGTACAAGGCATGGACTGAAGGAAGCCACACACATATTCCATTAACAGAAGGCGCAGTCCAGCTCAGTTAGTTAAGAGAGTAAAGAGAAAACCTATTCTTCAATGGCATGTGTATATATATATAGACAAAGAGTGGCTGATATATTTTGTGGTGACACTGTGACACATCTGAAATAGGATCTCACTACTGGATGGTTTATTTAATTAAGAATTCCTAAGTAAATATTTCTGAGCATACATAAGTGGCCGAGCATTGGCAGAAGCTTCTCTGGCTCTAGATTTCATCTGCATATGTTTTTGTGCTTTCAATTTTGTTTTCCACTTCAGGCTTCAAGAAATCATTGTTGGCACATGCAATGATGAAATGGAAATCCAATAAGCTTGCTCCATATTGCACTGTGGTGGGGCGATCCTGGTTGTGGCTATGACTCTGAGCCGAATCTCCAGGCTCATGTGTCTTCTGCAGTGAACATCATTTCTGAGATTCATTAGAAGGAGAAAGTTTCTTTCTTGAGGGTACAGTGGTACTTAATTCGTTCCGGAGGTCCGTTCCTAACCTGAAACTGTTCTTAACCTGAAGCACCACTTTAGCTAATGGGACCTCCTGCTGCCACTGTGCCGCCAGAGCACGATTTCTGTTCTTATCCTGAAGCAAAGTTCTTAACCTGAAGCGTTATTTCTGGGTTAGTGGAGTCCGTAACCTGAGGCATCTGTAACCTGAGGTACCACTGTATTTACATGAGATGTAAACAAAAACGTATTCACTTCAGAAGCAATGGAAATGTAATGCCCATTCACACAACCAGCTCAGCTGGTGAACGCCACAGTTTTTAAACAGCCTTAGCAGACTTCCAGTAGTGCTAACGTGGGCTTCAGCTGTAAATGCCAGTGTTGGCCCACCCATAATGCAATGGAAGGTGACCACCTCAGGTGCCAGGCCTCAGCAGCAGCCCTGCCCCCGCCTAATCCTGCCTCTACAGCACCCTCTCAGCAAATAAGAGGCACCCCTGGGGGGCACCCTATGGGGTCTCCTGGATTCTCCACCCACTTGGCATGATTTAGGGCACAGAAACCCCCACAGTGGCCTTTGATTGCCTTTTCAATTGTCAGGTAAGGTTGATTTGACCCCAACCCCACCCTGTTCCCCAATGTAGATTTTCTTCCTCCCTTGTTCCTGATGGAGATCACTCACCCCTTCTTCTCTGTGGCCACGTGATGATTTTCGTTTATAAATTTTATTGTTTAATGTTTTAATTAGTATATGAAAATGTTTCCATAGCTTTGTGCTGATTAGGTCATGTTTTGATAATGTAAATGTTCTAAGTTTCGTACCAAATTTGTATATATTTTACCGAATGACATTGCACGCCTTGCAGCAGCCTTTGGCTATAAGCAATAAACTTGATACCGAATCCTCTGGACAGGGGAAGAACCATTTTGCAGTTCACCTCAGGTGCCAATATGACTTAGGCCGGTTCTGGTTATTGCAATCCAATACAAACCCTGGTTTGCATAACATTTGAGTGTTTTGAGTGGCATTTACATGACTGCCTCATCCTGTATCTCTCATGCTAAAGATCAGCTTGGATGGGATGCTGCAGACAACCCTGACAGCTCCGATATCCACCATATGCTTTCTGGTGGGAGCCTTGGTTGACACCCACCATTTCTCATTGTCTGAAGAGGTTTTTCCATCTTCATTATTGTCCTATAGAGAACCTTCAAAGTGAGCCAGGACCTGCCTGCATACATTCCTCAGGGATTATGTTCCCCTGCATAATCCAGCTAACTCTGAATACGTATAAATGCTTCCACAAACTTCACCCGCTGATTCACTTTGGGGAAACCAAAATGCCAGTAGCCTAACAGTTTAAATTACAAGAATTTGACGGATCATAACAATATACTGTGTATTATAATCAAAAGTGCCAAGAGCTTGCCAACCAACTAATCACCATTGCAATCCTTATCCGAAACATAAGACGGTAGGAGCAGGCTTATTTCTTACTGAATTTGGCAATTGTTTGGTGAATCCTTGTAAATATATATTTATCATATGTTATTTGTCTTCAAATGATACAGATCTCTGTGTGAGAAATGGTAGAACGCCTCTTTTAAAATGCTGCTTTAAAATCTGGCTCCCCATTAATTGGGAACACCTCTGTAGTTAAATAATCTAACTAATTAATTTATTAAATGTTGCAGCATAGTTTCTGTGTGTGTGTAATCAAGGGAGACCCAAAAGCTCCCTGTAAGAGGTATTGGGGACTGAACATGGATAGGCTGGTGAACACGCTGCTCAGGCCTCACACAGAACTCAGCTAGATTGGTAAAGGAAAAGCAATTTACTGTATAGGTGTTGTATATGCAATGTAACATTTGGCCACCAGATGGCGCTGTGGAGTCCCGTTTTTCTCTACCTGTTTTCCTTATTTAAATTTACAACGCGTTCAATAGATATGCAGTGGTACCTCGAGTTACAAACGCCTCAGGTTACAAACTCCCGTAACCTAGAAGAGATACCTTGAGTTGAGAACTTTGCCCCAGGGTGAGAATGGAAATCGTGTGCCGGTGGCTCAGAGGCAGCAGGAGACCCCCATTAGCGAAAGCATGCCTCTGGTTAAGAACACTTTCAGGTTCAGAAAGAATTAAGTTCGTAACTAGAGGTAGCACTGTGCTTCTTTGCTGTGTCTAGATCCAGCCACAGAGATGGGGGACAATTTGGTTCAGTTCACATCTTAGTGTGAATCTGCCTAATTTGTATTTCTGAGAACAATATGCAACTCAAAACCTAACTCTCCTTTGAAATGTGCACTTGAAAGAAAAACAAAAACAAAAATGCATATAGAGGAAAGACTGCATAAAAAGGCATTTATTTGTGAAAACAGCATACACAAATGATTATATTAGGGGGGCCGCTAGCAAAACGATGTCTATTAGGCACAATTGCATACAAACACAGGTATATTAGGAGAATTACACTTTGAAAATGCTTATGAATTTTCATGAGCCTAAGACTAGAAAAAATGAGGGAAAATAGGGAAACTGGGACTGTAGGATTTGCCCATCCCTAATTAGCATATACAATGAAGTCATACCAATGAAAATAGGGGCATCCTATTCCATAATAATAATTTTATTATTTACACCCTGCCCATCTCACTGGGTTGCCCCAGCCACTCTGGACAGCTTCCAACATATATAAAAGGATAATAAAAGTTTATGTTAGGAAGAGAGCAGAGAGAATTGTAGCAGATCCTTTACATCCCGGTCATCATCTGCTTGATTTACTTCCATCTGGACGTCGCTACAGGACTTCATATACAAAATCGGCCAGGCACAAGAATAGTTTTTTCCCTTGTGCCATTAAATTGTTAAATTCGTAGTTGTATAGCTTAAGGGGAGGTAAAATATGGGTGGGGTTTCTTTGCTTCTTTGTATTGTGAGAGGAACAGTGTCTGTATGTTTACATTGCAATGTAGCCGAAACAAATTCCAAGTATGTTGGAAAATGTACTTGGCCAATAATAAATTATTCCTATTATTCCTAAAACATTAACCATTAAAAAAAATTCCCTATACAGAGCTGTCTTCAGATGTCTTCTAAAGGTTGCATCGTTACTTATCAACTTGACTTGGGGGGTGGGTCACATAACTCCATACCCTCCAACATTTCTCTGATGAAAATAGGGACATCCTAAGGAAAAGCGGGACATCCTGGGATCAAATCAGAAACTAGGACGGCTTCTGTAAATCTGTGACTGTCCCTGCAAAACAGGGACATTGGAGGGTCTTCAAAGTCTCTAGATTGGCTGGACTGGATATAAATACTAGGCAGCCTAGCCTTTGCCTCATTTAATAGTGCAGAAGCTTCTGCCCACAGTATTTAGGCAGTTAAAATAATTTAAATTGCTAAAATGAAATGAAAAACCTGCTGCCTTGTTAGGCCCCGGGACAGGCCCCTCTGGCTCAGGGGATAGCAGGAGTCCAGAGCTAAGGGGCAGACGTTTTGAGGCAGTTTTTCTCCACAGCCCAATGATGAGCCCCTGAGAAAGTATTCTGCAGAAAACTTAATTCAGTATACTCTGAATTAGATAATCTTGCTCAACACTGCTCACCTGGAGCCTTGCTGCTGAATCTTCAAGGGCGGACCCTGCCATCCAGCATGGTGGTTTTGCCAGAAGTCAACAGGTTCACCCACGTGATGCTAGTTTGCAAGGCTTGAAGCCATAAATACGTTCTCTTGGGGAAGGGAGTCATAGGCCTTTGTCCCTGCGTGCACCCAAAAGAATCCTTCCAGTATGAAACTGACCTTGCAGTTGGTTTCAGAATGTGTTCACCCACAAAAATCTCCAGAAGTCAACATGGCACGTTACACATTGCAGAATGCTGTTCATAGCTTTGAAGGGGCATGGTTTTTAAAGCAATTTTGGAATTGGGGAATGCGCAATTTGTCCCACAAGAATGGGACTGTGGTACATAGGGTCTATTATGCTGGCCCATGGAATTTGCTGTCTAGTGTGACATATTCACAGCAAAGCTGTAGTGGCAGGCCTATGCAGTAACACAATGCAGTAGGAAAGGGTGGGAAATTCTTTCTTAATTCATGCAAGCTATCCACTAAGAGATGGTTCTTAGCATCCATTTAAAAATTAACTGCAGGAAGCCACTTTTCTTTAAAAACTCATTATTTTAATCACTAAACTTGAAAATAATCTCGCTTGAAATAATCAGGGTCCCCCTCCCCCATTATTGGTCCAGAAGACGATGCAGTACACAAGCAGGGATGCCAACAGGATTTCCTGGGCCTGGCATCACCTCCAGCGATCTATGGACAATAACTTATGCTTGACTTAGTCCACCTCACAGGGTTGTTGGAAAGATAAAGGGGGGAAGCAGGGATAACCTTGAGCTCCTGGGTGTAAAAACAAGATACAAATTTATAATGTCACCCACTGATCATGCAAAGAAAGCCAGAAAAGTCGCTCACTGCTTTAACTCCAATGTTTCGTAGTCCTGATAATTACAGCAAAACACCAAAACCAAAAAAAATAAAAGAAATGCCACCGCTTATAAATAGCATCAATTAAACATACTTGTTTTGATGGTGGAGATTTTAAAGCAGAGATTGGCTGCCCATCTGTCAGGGGTGCTTTAGTTGGATTCCTGAATTGCAGAGAGTTGGACTAGAAGATGACCCTCAGGGTCCCTTCCAACTCTACAATTCTATTATTTTATGATATATCTGTGGAGCTTCCCAGCTTTGGTGTCTGAACCACCAACCCTCAACCTAGCTGTTCTGAAAATTAAAAGGTCGGGGAAGGGGAAACAATGTACACAGCCTTGTGTTCCCGGGAGGAAACTCAATATACAAATAATAAGCAACAAATGTGTGCAGTTTCTCAACTCTCAGCAATGCAATGCAATGCAACACACACACATTTTGCTAACCTTGATAAACACACACACACAAAATCATTATATAGACAAAAAAAGGCCAAAGGAATGTTAACTTACTGCAGCTGTAAGGTGTTTAATTATTTTATGGCTGTATTAGCTGATTCGTGACTGTATATTAATAATAGCCCAGTGATGGCAAGCAGACCAGCAGTGGTTATGAGCAGGATATAGGGAATCCAGGGTGGGGGGTGTCACAAATTTTTCTAGTTACAGGTAGGTAGCTATGTTGGTCTGCCATAGTCAAAACAAAATAAAAAATAAAAAAAATTCCTTCCAGTAGCACCTTAGAGACCAACTAAGTTTGTTCTTGGTATGAGCTTTCGTGTGCATGCACACTTCTTCAGATACCATGCACACGAAAGCTCATACCAAGAACAAACTTAGTTGGTCTCTAAGGTGCTACTGGAAGGAATTTTTTTATTTTTTATTTTGTTTTGACAAATTTTTCTCAGTAGGAAATAAATCTCATCTATATTAAGGAACTTCTAAGTAGAACATACCAGAGCCAGCCAAAATGGTGTTGCTTGTCAATTGCCAAAGCCTTAGAATCATGGAATCCTAGAGTTGGAAGAGACCCCAAGGGCCATCCAGTCCAACCCCCTGCCAAGCAGGAAACACCATCAAAGCATTCCTGACAGATGGCTGTCAAGCCTCCGCTTAAAGACCTCCAAAGAAGGAGACTCCACCACACTCCTTGGTAGCAAATTCCACTGCCGAACAGCTCTCACTGTCAGGAAGTTCTTCCTAATGTTTAGGTGGAATCTTCTTTCTTGTAGTTTGAATCCATTGCCCCGTGTCCGCTTCTCTGGAGCAGCAGAAAACAACCTTTCTCCCTCCTCTATATGACATCCTTTGATATATTTGAACATGGCTATCATATCACCCCTTAACCTTCTCTTCTCCAGGCTAAACATACCCAGCTCCCTAAGCCATAAACATACCCAGTCCCTAAGCCTTCCTCATAAGGCATCGTTTCCAGGCCTTTGACCATTTTGGTTGCCCTCCTCTGGACACGTTCCAGCTTGTCAGTATCCTTCTTGAACTGTGGTGCCCAGAACTGGACACAGTATTCCAGGTGAGGTCTGACCAGAGCAGAATACAGTGGTACTATTACTTCCCTTGATCTAGATGCTATACTCCTATTGATGCAGCCCAGAATTGCATTGGCTTTTTTAGCTGCTGCATCACACTGTTGACTCATGTCAAGTTTATGGTCTACCAAGACTCCTAGATCCTTTTCACATGTACTGCTTTGTTATAAAACAAAGTCTCCACACTTGGTTTTATAACTTTCATTAGAAATGTCTGACTTCCTGTTCTTTTTTAAAGGCATGAAAGCTGGGGGCGCCGGCAGCGCTGAGGCACCCCCTGGGGGAAATTCCCCCTTTCCCCGGCTTTTTTCGGCAGGGGGTGGTGGCCAGCGAGGAGGGGGTGACAAGCGTGACACCCCCCCTCGCTGGCCCGCCCCCCCGCCGAAAAAAGCGGCGGGGGGAAAAAGAGATGCGCCTGCTCTGCTTCCTTTCCCCCCCTCCCAGCGGTTTTTTTCGGGGGGGGTGGGCCAGCGAGGAGGGGGTGTCATGCCAGCGTGACACCCCCTCCTCGCTGGCCCACCCCCCCCGAAAAATAGCCGCTGGAAGGGGGAAAGGCGACATGCCCCGTTCGGGGCCGCCCACCTGGCGGGGTGGGGTGGGAGGGGCCGGCCAAAGTGTCAACCCCCCTCCCCTGGAACTAGGGGGCCCTGCCCTCCCTTGTGACGCCCCTGCCCGTTGACAGCCCTGCCCACAAGGGAAAGAGCAAGAAGATATAAGGGAAAATACGAATGACCAGGGCATTACATTAGAAATAACCACTCCAAAGAGATTTTAAAATAACAGTAGAACTACAGGTGATGTGAAGAAAACATGGGATTCTCCAGCCTGCATTTGCCTTTTTCTGCAAATGGCTGGTTTGTTCCCAGGAGTGAATCAAAAGGTGAAAGGGGAGTGATTCTTAAACTCCTCTATCCGATTGTTCTCCACACTCCATTCTGATTCAAACGGTGGAAGAGAACTTGGCTGTACATGAGGGGGTAGGAAAGGAAGCCTAGTCATGGTGGGGGGGAACCCAGTGAGTGGGAGAAGAGCTGTGCACTCTGCCTCTGATTTTCTCCTCTGAAAATCCTTTCCCTGCATCGTTTTTACCACCAAAACACACATATGCCAAGGCAGTGTTTAGTTCTACTCTAAATGTCTATTTCTGTCCCTTGGGACTTTAGAAAGCAATTTTATGTTCCTGGCAAGTACAAGAGAGGGTACTTTTTAATATTAAAAAAATGCACCAATGTTTTGAATAAAATTGTGAATGGATATCAGAGTGGGGAAATCCCTTCAATCGCCAGATAAAGCTCACAGGGACCCGGCTGGCCGTCCCTGATTTACATATTAAAGAGGGTGTGAACATAGCAACAAATCACTTTCATCACTTTGCTTGGGAAAACAAATACAAATCAGAAAATTGTGGTTGATGAGAACAGAATCCTTGGCCCCTAGGAGGTTTCCCCACCCAAGCCTGGCAGAGATGCAAAGATGCAGTGAATGGTTGGCAGACTCCCTGAGGATGCTGTGCCACCTGCTTACAATCCATGTTAGGGCATCCCAGTGTCTTCATGTTAAGCCCAATAGTCCTCTGAGGCAAGGCCCATTCCACACCCTGTTTCCCCCCCCCCTTACTGCCCCTAGAATGAACCTCTGCATAAATGGGTGGCAGCAACTTTCCACCAGAACCTTAGGGAGAAGCATCTAAGGAAGAAAACTAAGCTACAATCTTCTATGTCTTCGTCTATGCGTAGTTGTGCGTTTGTTTTCATTGCAGTTTTAATACTAAGGAGCAGTCAATACGCTGATTCCACAGTCTGAAATGGTACTGTTTTAGTATTGTTACAAAAGTCGGGTGCCTCCTCCTCTCTCTGCCGAGCAGTGGCAGGAGCCCATCGGGTTCCCGGCACTCGCCCAGGGTCTGTGGACCTTTGGAGAATTGAAACGCGGTGGAGACTGTCGTAGCTTCAAGAAATATAGTTTACTAGCTGGCCCGGCCACGCGTTGCTGTGGGTTTTGTTTTTTTTTTGCTTTTTAAAATTCTCCTGACCCCGAGAGTATTCTGGAAGCTCCTGTTTTCATTCTTCCCTGTCCCTTTACAGCAGGAGTCAGCAACCTTTTTCAGCCGTGGGCCGGTCCACTTTCCCTCAGACCATGTGGTAGGCCGGACTATATTTTTTTTGGGGGGGGGAATGAACTAATTCCTATGCCCCACAAATAATCCAGAGATGCATTTTACATGCGAAGCTGTGGCGGCCATTTTAGGTGAGGGCACTAGCAACCTTAAAGAGCATTCTCCCCCACCCCAGTCCCAAAATTACCCAGTCCCAAAATCACGCACCCCAGCGACACAATCCCCTCAGAGCTGGTCTTACTCAGTGCGACCTCTCAGGCATGCCTCCTGCTCCGTGTTTTTTTTTTCTCGGCGCATGCGAAGCTGCGGCGGCCATTTTAGGTGAGGGCACAGGCATTGTTGCTCTGGCCAGGTCTGATGATGTCGACGGGCGATCCGCCTTTCTATTGGATGCTGTTGGAGTCTTCATTCCTTTTGCTGGTGAGGTATAATAGGCGCGCCACTTCCCCCCCTTTATCCTTTATTTTAGGCATTACAGGTGTGGTTTGTTTTAATTTTTATTACGCCAGATCCTTCCTTGATGGTCAAGTTATGCTTTGTCCTAATTTGATGAGATTTGGTCCAGTGGTTACGGAGGAAGGTGGTGTCACGCGCGCACGCAGTGGGAACATTTATATATATATATATATAGATTCACCTGCATGGAGGGAGTCCAGATCTTACAACTTGGCCTTTTCAAAAGGGGCTTGTACTTCACAGCAGTGCAGCCCTGGGGTCCAAGGCATCTCTCCAAGTCAGCCAGCCTTCCCAAGGATGGATCCCAGCCTTTCTTCCTGCTTCTTCTTGCCAGCAACTGTTGCTCAAAACTCCCCAGGCCAAAGCATTCCTCTTCGATGGCCCATCAACACCTTTTTGTCATGTTAACAAAATTTGCTCTTCACTAAGCCAGCCATGGAACAGCAGGACGCGGGTGACGCTGTGGTCTAAACCACTGAGCCTCTTGGGCTTGCCGATCAGAAGGTTGGCGGTTTGAATCCCCGTGACGGGGTGAGCTCCCGTTGCTCGGTCCCAGCTCCTGCCAACCTAGCAGTTCGAAAGCATCAAAAGTGCAAGTAGATAAATAGGTACCGCTCCAGCGGGAAGGTAAACGGCATTTCCGTCCACTGCTCTGGTTCACCAGAAGCAGCTTAGTCATGCTGGCCACATGACCTGGAAGCTGTATGCCGACTCCCTCTACCAATAAAGCAAGATGAGCGCCGCAACCCCAGAGTCGTCTATGACAGGGGTACCTTTACCTTTACCTTAAGCCAGCCATGCTGATTTGCACAAGCCATCCCAGGAATTCCTCTGCAGTTGCTATTTCTCCCTTCCCATCCCAAATAAAAAAAAAACTCTAGGGTTTAGGGGTCCCCCACCCACAGCAAAGCTATAACAGTATATTATCTGCTGTTTGTATGGACCAGTTCTTGGATTTTCCACCAAATGACTGGAGGGCCTGTGTTTCCTGCTAAGCTTCATGAGTTATTTCAGGGTCCGTTTCTGAAGAAAATAACCGCTTTCTATGCAGATGAGGAATTTCTACACAGATGGCGTGTATCAACTAGATTCTTATATCAACTATTTTGGGTCATTTGCGTGTCACTTTGTGTTTCTAAGGAAATATGCACCTCACCCACCTCTGCATACCAGAGATCCTGCTTTCATTTACAGGTAAAATAAAAGTGGTTCAAGTCGGAATTTCCAATTTTGTCAGTGTTGCTTGGTGCTCTTTCAGTTTACATCAGCTTGTAATTCACCCCTTATGGTGAATGTTATCTCAGGAAAATGCACACGAAAGCTCATACCAAGAACAAACTTAGTTGGTCTCTAAGGTGCTACTGGAAGGATTTTTTTTATTTTGTTTTTACTTTGTATTTGAATAGAATAGGCAGTTTAAACATAAATTCATTGTAGGATAGTATTCTGGCAAACAGCTGAAACACTGTTTGCCACACCTAATTTTCAGAGAATACAGTTAACTTTGTTGAGGATAGCACATGCTTGAGAACGCAGGAAACTGCATGGGTGGAAGAAGGAAGACCACTGTGGGTGACATGAAGCACCCCACACACTGCATTGAATTGTGGAAACCTGTGAGGCCCAGCCTAGACACCATGGAGAACAAGTTAGCCACTGGCTCACCTTCCCCATTGCAAGCTACTCCAATTGAGGTGGCCCAGGACCGTGTGATGTCAGCCCCATGGCATGAGCGCAGGATTTCAGCATGCCCTGCAGTGTTCTGACTTCACCCACGCACACTGCAGGGCATGCTGACATGTCATGTGGAAGCCCCATGGTGTGCACGCACAGCTTCCACGGAACTTGGGGAGCAGCCCTGTCATCAGAAATATTGCAGGAGCTCTGGCCCCCTACCTATGCTGCTCTATCTGTGGCTCTCTAGGATGTCAAAGCAGTTGTACTTCCTTGCAAACTACAGAGACCTTTTTTGACTGGAAAGCAGGAATAGGGGTGGGACACAGAGAGGCCCTCCTGTCAGTGGAGTTGACACCCCTTACTGAGAGAGCCAGTGGTTGGCGTAAGGTGGTGGCAAGGCCAGGCATGCGTGGGTGCATCTGCCAGTGCACCTCCAGAGCTCTGGTAAGCCGTAGCAATGCTGCTGTAAGAAAGGTGACTCTGTGGCCCACCTCCACGGTGCAGCTGCCCCTACAGGACAGCCCAGAGACTGAACCTGCATGCTGCATAAGCAAAGTGTGTGCTTTACCATTGAGCTATAGCCCCACCCTCAAAATGCAACCCTCTTTTCTCAGGTTGCATGAGCTTAATGTTGTTCTGAAGAGTCAGATGGATTTTGGCCCACTATATTCTCTGTTTATTTATAATGTTAACTGCTTTTCTTTGAAGAAACACCCAAGGTGGAATACAACATTCAAAACATTCAAATTACACATGCCATTCAATTATATCACAGTAGCCTATACAAACAATTCACAGAGAGAGAAGCTTCCAATTTACCTATCAAGGAAGCTGCAGCAAAAACTAAGGAACAAAAATTAAGAATGGAAAGCTTTTTAAAAGACAACAACACCCAAAAGAGCAAAACTGTCTTGCCCACCAACTATCACCAAAAGCTAACCAGAAGCCCCCATGGAACAAGCATTTCACGGTTGTGGTGCCATCACAAAAAAGACCCTGACCTAAGCCCCACCAGATTTTACTTCCTAGAGATCTGATACCCAGAACAAAGGCCGTCCTGTTACCAGAGCATGGAATGCTCACATAGGAATTAAGAGATGCTGTAGCATCAATAGTCATTAAGTCAATCCTCTCATTTTGACTTTTCCCCTAACCATGTGCTGAAACATTCTAAGGCTGCAAGGCCAAGCGCTGTGCTGTGGAATTCCCACTGTTAGTGTTGTATAATGCACCTAATTTGTGTGTTAAGTACAGCAGCATATCATGGGTTGCCGGAGGCGCACGCATGCACCAGGAGGCAGGGCATGCCGGGGGTGGGGCACGGAGGGTGAATGGAGCCGCCACGCCAGCCCAGCCCTTGCCGCTGAGTCGGGGGCTGGCAACACGGCCTTCCCTGCAAACATCTGCGCAGGAACACAGGCCCAAGCCTGGCAGTCCCAGGTCTGAGTGGCCTTAGGCCAGAGACTGAAGTGCCCCAAGGCTGGGGCAGCTGTTGTGTGTGTGGGAGGGGGTGTCCTGGTTGGGGCAGCTCTGTTGCGTGGCAGCTGCCGCAGAAGAGAAATGCTGGCCAAGAGCTGGGAAAGGCACGGGGTGCTCCAGAGGAACCCTGCAAGCTGTCTCATCGTCACGACCTTTTTGGAAGCCCCCCAGGCTGGTGGAGATGGCTGCTGTTCATTCCTGAGCTGGACTTGTGGGGGGGGGGTAGCAGGTGGTGGCATGATAGGAGGCAGGGACATGGAACGGACATCCCTGCTGGTCTCGCTGCCTCTTCTCTGACTTGCCCCTTGCCTGCCTCCCTTGGCCACCTGCGTGGGAGTGCTCCCTCAAAACTGTGTGCCTGGGTCCACAACATCCCTGGCATCCCCATGCTATGCCCTTGTCTAAGTGAAAGACAATTTGGGGGGGGGTATATCAACCCTATCCATATATCTGACAATTCCACGCTACTACAAAAGAAACCATGCAGGAGGAGAGCAAAAATGGGACCCATAAGAGAGATGGGAGGGAATCCAAGCCACAATTTAGCAGAAGAAACAAGAGGAACCAAAAGTCACAGTACAAGAAGGAAACAGAAATAATAACCAAGGGCCAAAGAAAAGGACAGAAGAGTCTGCTACTGGGAGTGGTTTTTTTTTTACTACTAGTGTGAAAATTAGTCACAGCTGTATAAACTAGGCTTTGTGAAAGCATTTCCACTCCGCACGAAAATCCTTTCTTGCTCTCTAACAAGCTTCGACAGTGTTGTTTCCCCAACAGGAACAGCTGAATTGTGCTAGTTAGGCATGGGTGTTCAGAAGTTGTTGGCACACATCCTGGGGACTAGCTTGTGATCCGAGCTGCAGGATGTTGTTGTTGTTGTTGTTGTTGTTGTTGTTGAGTCGTTCAGTCATGTCCGACTCTTCGTGACCCCATGGACCAGAGCACGCCAGGCACGCCTATCCTTCACTGCCTCCCGCAGTTTGGCCAAACTCATGTTAGTAGCTTCGAGAACACTGTCCAACCATCTCATCCTCTGTCGTCCCCTTCTCCTTGTGCCCTCCATCTTTCCCAACATCAGGGTCTTTTCTAGGGAGCTGCAGGATACTTCGGGAAATAGAGTGCATGCTGCAGTTAATAGAAATGCCATTTTTCCCCAGAAAACTACATGCATACTTGTACTGGAGAGATGCTCAGACTTGTACTGGAGAGATGCTCAGAGATGCAGGGCCATCACACCCGAGCTGTACTTCTACTGAACATGGATTAGAATCGGAGGCAGACTGAGGGCGGCATGACCGGTTCCCCTACACTAGGCACTGAGCCAAGTTGGGTGCCGGTGGGCGCCACAACTATGATGTAGTGAATTGAGCAGAACAGAAGGCAGAGGGGTGGATATTGGCCCAACACAGGGCGCTACCAATGTCTTCCCCTAATAGAATGTAGTTTAGGCTGCAGGGGGGGGGGCATCATCATTTTTCTTAGTTTTTTGGGGGGGGCTACCAATAATACTTCTCTATGTAAAAAATTAATCTACCTAGTATAAAGATTTTAACCCAGCATGCTGTCTGCTGTCCTAGTTTCTCCCATGCAGACTTTTTCTTTTTTTTTTAAAAAAAACTAGAAATGTGGTTCCCCCCACCTGCTGTCTAAAGTGCTGCAGTCCACCTTACACCTCAGTACAGTAAGCCTGCAACTTACAGGCATTTGACTTGTGCGCAATCTCTATACGTGCTTAACAAAAAAATAAAAATTAAAGGGGGCAGGAAAGGGGGGGGACAGGCATCTGGGGGGGGAGTATCTGGCAACCCCACCCACCCCTCCACCAATGTGTTGTGACTATACATGGTTTTTTCTTTAGTCATGATCAGGGGTAGGCAACCTAAGGCCCATGGGCCACAAGTGGCCTATGGGGGTCATTTAACCAGCCCATGAGCCGCCCCGAACCGAGCTGCCCACCCGGCGAGTCCCTGCGCACTGCGCTAAACCAGTGCAGCGCAACGCAGGGACTTGCTTCTGCGGCACTGGAAATCATGACTCCGCATGCGCAGATGCTGGAAATTGCATCTATGCAGACGCCGGAAATCGTGGGGGTGTGCGCAATCCCGCCCACAGAGGGATCTCCACTGGAGTGAACCAGCCCAGGCGAGGAAAACCTTCCCCCCCCCTGGTCATGATCCCTGGAATGTGAGCCCCCATGTAAATTGTGAGCTTACTGTATTCTCCACTCTCATTCAGCTACACATGTATCATTAATAATAACATAAATAATTAGATTTTTTATCCCACCTTTCCTCCTGAAGGAGGTCAGGCCTTGCACAAACAGCATTTTAATCACCTGCTTGGCTCAGTCCCAAACACCCATGATGCTGAATGTTTTGCATGTATAACTATTTATTTCATAAAATGTACCGGTATTCACCACTTGGTTGTTAAATAAAACTCAAAGCAGCTTACGAAAGACAAAACAGCAAAATCAAGAAAAATTCACAATCCTGTTTTAAACCATATAAAAGTTAAAACACTAAAATAGATTAAAACTAGAAGTTTCACCACCCCTCCTCTCCCCCCCCCTCTTTACTTCGCTGACCTTATACTGTACACAACACTAATGTCTCATATCAAATGTAACTCAGCTGTAGAAAAGACTTTACAATCTGAAAAAAGAGACAATGCATGTGCTTTTGTAAACCAAGAAAATCAATGTTATTGGGGCTGCCATGTGTAGGGAGGGGAGATTGATTGATTGATTTACCAGCTACAGTTGGGGGTGGAGTGGGCACTGGCGGAAACCAGTGGGAATGTTTTCTGTGTTTCATCATCACGCTGGGCTAGCGTGAGGAGGGGGATTTTGTCCAAATTGTGGCTCCATAGGGACTTCCGGCGGCGACGCCATCGCGGAGAGGTCGTGGGTTGCCTCGGCTGCGAGGCGACCCAGTCCGTCCCGGGGGTTGGAGCCCCGCTACCGCAAAGCGGGGCTCCGGTGGGGTGCGGGAAGAGCGTCCCGCACCCCGGGCTCCCCGGCGGGCCCACTATGGCTCTGAACCCTTCCCTCGCTCCCCCTGTAAAGGGGGAGTGGGGGTGAAGGGACAACGGAGCCGGGCTATAGGGGACATGCCCCAACCGGGACGTGGAGCGGCGGTCGCCCCCGCGACGAGCGTCAATGTTCTACCTGTCAAGTTTGGAACTAAAGAAACCCGGTGGTCGTGAGTATTCGATTGGACTTGTTTTTGTACTTTTTTAACGACCCGGGTGATATTTGGAAAGGAAGCCTGCCTCCCTCCCTTCGGGGGATAGAAAATAACCAGTTTAAGAGACTGCTGTTACAGTGACGGTTACAAAGTACTTGAATTTTGACAAGTGAGTCTTCTTTGATCTCCCTTCGGGGAACAAGTTTGTGGAGAATATCTCTTTTTAAAATCTGTGATTCTTGCACCCTGGATACAGGGAAAATGGCCGCGAAAGATTGTGATTGAGTGGAAAGTTACTGGTATTAAGATGGAGAAGTTTGGAAATCGAAACTGTAATCTGACACCTATGCCCGCTTCTGCCATGCTGGGTTTTGCTTTTGATTTGGTGATGAACTGTGAGATGAGTGATGAACAAAGGATTACTATATTGAGACTGGAACTGCTCAACCGAAAACTGGAGATATTGAACCGGGACATGTCAGAAAAGATATACCCCACAGAGGAGACTATTCAGGAAATGGCTGCACTGGAAGAGAGCCTTGGCATGGAACTGAAGGGGATGATCGAAGAACAGGGTGGAATGGTCTGGCGACTCTGGAAAAATGAAACGTCCTTCGGGGGTGGCAGACCCAGGACGGGGAGAATTGTTATATCTAACTCTCGAGGTGAGAGCTCGGGAGCGTCGGTGAAAAAAGCATTATGTCTACAAATAAAAGAGGAATGGTATGGTGAACCGGAGAAGCTGGAAGAAGAGGATACGCGTACCCTGATGTTCTATGCAAGGACTGTTTTGGACTTTGTCTGGATCTGTGGATATGTAAGGAAAAAAGACACTTCGAGGACCGGCTTTGGAGCAAGACGACTAAAGAAAATGGACAGAAGGGGGATAGGATGAACTGTATTAAGGGTAAAGAGGAAAAAATGATATACTATGGTAACCTGAAACCGGTGTGTCAAGACTTTAAGCTTTTGATTAAGAAAAGAGATATTTAAATTTTTGTTATTAACAGCAGTTATAGTGAAAGAGGATATTTGTGATGATCTATATTGAGAACAATGTGTCAAGAATTAGAATTTTGTGTGGAATTAATATGAAGTTACAATATGATCAAATTTTTGTTAAGCTAAGAATGGGAAACTATTGCATATTATAAAACAAGATTTGTCAAGAAGATTGTTTAGATGTTAATTTTTTTTAAAAAGGAATTGGATTTTCTTTTTAGTATATGATGTTATTAAAGTAATATTTGGTATTAGAACCGAAGGTGAAAAGGCAGGGGAAGTCTGTGCCAAGATTCGACCAAGATTTTTTTTTTTATGATATAAGAAGAAGAATTATTGGTGTATATGTATTTGTCTATTTTCAGTTAGGTGTTGGGTTAATGTTGGTGTTTTATTTGTTTGTTGTAAAAAATCAATAAATTCTTATAAAAAAACAAAAAACAAATTGTGGCTCCATAGGAAGGGGATAAACCTCTCCTCCTGATACAACACTGTCCCAATAACCATTGTCCCCATATCTATAAAAAAAAATTAAAAACTACCCAAATAACTGCATGCTACATATTTCGGACGCGGGTGGCGCTGTGGGTTAAACCACAGAGCCTAGGGCTTTCTGATCAGAAGGTCGGCGGTTCAAATCCCGCGACGGGGTGAGCTCCCGTTGCTCAGTCCCTGCTCCTGCCAACCTAGCAGTTCAAAAGCACGTCAAAGTGCAAGTAGATAAATAGGTACCGCTCCGGCAGAAGGTAAATGGCGTTTCCGTGTGCTGCTCTGGTTTGCCAGAAGCGGCTTAGTCATGCTGGCCACATGACCAGAAGCTGTCTGCGGACAAACGCTGGCTCCCTCGGCCAGTAAAGCGAAGATGAGTGTCGCAACCCCAGAGTCGGCCTTGACTGGACCTAATGGTCAGGGGTCCCTTTACCTTTACATATTTAGCATAACCAATAGTTTGACCCTTAATGACTCAGGTGTCTACATTTTCCATGGCCTTGCCCCACCATGCCTTCCTGGCCTTGTTTCCTATTGTTATGAATTGCAAGGGGGGGAGGAATTGAGACCCTTCTAACCCCTGGATCCAGCAATTGCTAAAATATAAGCCAGGCTAGTTTCCTGTGTGTGGGGGGGGGGATAGCCTGCGTGATGGGCCATTAAAGGAAAGAAAGGGAAGGGGCTCTAAGTGAGAGGACAAGTGGGTGGGGCCCCTCTCCCAGCTGGAGGCTAGTTAGAAGGAGAAAACCAGAGTTTAGAGTTGAGCTTGCAGTGATGTGACCTAGAAGCAAAGTGGCTCATATGATGAAACCACTGGATTTGGATACCTCTGACAAACATTCCCTGGTCCCCACAAGCAGTTGACAGTAATAGAGATCAACTGAAATCTTGGAGACGTACAACAAAATTCCACAGTGCAAATAACAGACATGTCTGATTTCACCCCTACCACCCCTGTTCCTTTCTTCACAAACATAAAATCTATATACAGTGGTGCCTCACAAGACGAAATTAATTCGTTCCACAAGACTTTTCGTCTTGCGGAAATTTCGTCTTGCGAGGCACCGTTTCCCATAGGAACGCATTAAAATTTAATTAATGCGTTCCTATGGGGGGGAAAGTCCGGGGGCCCCTTCCGACCGGCACCGGAGCCGCGCCGCGTTTTAAAGCTGCACCGAGCGAACAGCAGCACTGCTGTTCGCTCCTTGCAGCCTTAAAACGCGGTGCCGCCGGAGAGGCGGCATCGGATCGCGCCCGGCCATCCAAAATGGCGGGCGCGATCCGACTCCGCCCCCCCGCACCGGAGCCGCGCCAGCGCGTTTTAAAGCTGCACCGAGCGAACAGCAGCACTGCTGTTCGCTCCTGCACTTAAAACGCAGCGCCACGCCATACAGGGAGCTGTAAAGGCTTACCTTTTGGCTCCGGTCGGGAGGGGTGTTGTCCATCGCGTCCATCTTGGATCAACTGTGCATGCTGTTCGCTCGGTGCAGCTTTAAAACGCGCCGCGGCGCGGGGGGGCGGAGTCCGGCTTACAGTGGTCTCCCCACCGGAGCCGCGCCGCGCTCGTTTTAAGGCCAGACGAATTCGTCTGGACGCGATGCAACACCCCTCCCCAGTGCTGCTGTTTGCTCGCTGCAGCTTTAAAACGCGGCGCGGCAGCTCCGGCTTACAGTGGTACCTCGAGACGAATTCGTCTTGCGAAAAAGAGCCATAGAGAATCGTCTCGCGAGTCACTAAAAACTCGCAAAACCCTTTCGTTTTGCGAGTTTTTCGTTGTGCGAGGCATTCGTCTTGCGGGGTACCACTGTATATAAAAATGTTCCCATTGTGTGCACAATGGACACCGATGTTCTCCGTAACTGCTGGACCAAAGCGCATCAAAGCGTAACATGACCATCGAGTAAGGATCTGGCATAATAAAAAAAATTTAAAAACCACACCTGTCATGCCTAAAATATAGAATAAAGGCAAAAAAATGGCGCGCCTATTATACCTCACCAGCAAAAGGAATGAAGACTCCAACAGCATCCAATAGAAAGGCAGATGGCCCGTCGACATCATCAGACCTGGCCAGAGCAACAATGCCTGTGCCCTCACCTAAAATGGCCGCCGCAGCTTCGCATGCTCCGAGAAAAAAAAAAAACACGGAGCAGGAGGCATGCCTGAGAGGTCGCACTGAGTAAGACCAGCTCTGAGGGGATTGTTTCGCTGGGGTGCGTGATTTTGGGACTGGGTAATTTTGGGACTGGGGTGGGGGAGAATGCTCTTTAAGGTCGCCATTGCCCTCTCCTAAAATGGCCGCCGCAGCTTCGCATGCCTGGTGTTTTTACATGAGTAGAATGTGTTCTTTTATGTAATGGGAATCGGTGTGTTTTTACATGAGTAGAATGTGTTCTTTTATGTAAAATGCTCTCTGGGTTATTTGTGGGGCATAGGAATTAGTTCATCCCCCCCCCAAAAAAATATATATATACCACATGTCCGGCCCACAAAAAGGTTGCTGACCCCTGCTCTAAAGGGACAGGGAAGAATGAAAACAGGAGCTTCCAGAATACTCTCGGGGTCAAAACCAAAAATAAAAATTAAACCAAAAATAAAAATTGTAGGATGAAATAAACCTACACATATTTGTACTATTAGTGCTCAATAGACAGTCTGGGACATTATGGGTATTATAGGTAAGTGAAATCTGTTTGGAATAGTAATGGGCTCAATTCTTCTCAGAGGAGACTACTTCTGCTCAGATGTGTCAGTGCAGAAAACCTGCTAGCTGCTGCTTCCCAATGTAACCTGTTCCTGATTTACTTCTCCCCCTCCCCAGCACACACTGGCAATACTCTGCAGTTGACTGTGTTGCTGGCCAATGAGAAACTGCAGCAACACTGCCTTGCCTGCCCGGCTGCCCTTACTGAGCCTCCCAGCAAGCTGGCTTTTCCTCCACCATCTTGAAAACATGCTTGACAATTTCACAGAGAAAAGGAAACAGTATTTAAGTCAACAGTAGTTCCCCTGCCTTAATGTCAACATGTTGTGCCATTTTTTAATACTGATTTCTCATTCACATTCATATTGCACCCACAGCTGATTCTCCTATTGCCAAGGTGCAATTACACTACTACAGTAAACCTATTATTGCTGCCTGTCTGGAATTGCAAAAGCAGGTGCAGATGCCACACTACGTTGCTGGTGGCTTGCCAGCAAAGAGGCTTACAGTTTAGGTGTCTCTCAAGTGTAGGTCTACACTAGCACCAATTATGCAGTCAAGTTTTCCACATTTGGGGACAACACAGGGGTCGGCAAACAAGGGGTGTAGCGGATGAGCCTCACCCAGGGGAAACTTCTTGCATATCCTCCCTGCCAGACACCATTTCAGCTCAGCTGAAAATAAAATTCAAAAATCCATACAGAAACATCATGTTAACCAGAGTTTTTGTGTGTGTGTGTGTGTGTGTGTGTGTGTGTGAGAGAGAGAGAGAGAGAGAGAGAGAGAGAGAGAGAGAGATTATAATATGAGATTTACACAACCATAAACTAGAAAGAACAACTGGAGTTACAATTTGAATAGATTTATGATCTGACTGAATCTGAGGCAATGGTGGCTGGCAGGGCCTGTGGCTTGGAGGGAATTTGACACCTGGATGGCTTCAGTACTGCAAAGTCCCCAAGGCGGTGATTTTTGAGGCAGCGTAGACCCAGGTCTGCACCTGTACAATTGAGTTTCGCCACAGTGAAAGGTGCTTCTCGCCAGCTCCACCTGGTAAAGAGGCTACGACCTTCGCTCTCTCTCACTGTGGACTCCTCCAGCATCACACATGCCTTTGCAGCCTCCAGACTCGACTACCCTGTGGGTGCACTGTGGGTGGCTGCCTTTGAAGATTATCAGCAAGCTCCATCTGGGCTATAGTAGAGCATTTATTTCACAGGGGGCACAGACCACACAAAATGCATTCTATACCAGTGCTTTAGAGTCTGCAGTAGCTTGTCCTAGCCTCTCAGGTACAACTGAGCACACTTGTTTTGCCAGAAGCCATCATGAATTTCTCTTCAATGTTCTACTGGGTGAATTTCAACACTGACAATAAACTGAGTGTTGTCAGAATGTTCTAATATTTAGCAAATGTTCATCAAATATCTGCGCACTTGGTGTCTGGTGATAACTGATTACAACCATAGGTTACTCAGTCAGTGAAAACACTTGAAGTTAGTTTGAAAACCTTTCAAGTGTGGTTAGATAGGTGGCCCTTCCAGAAACTGATGTTCTCCCCTCTTCCTCTGCACTCAGTGCTGCTTAGATCATCCTGGGTAAATAATCCAGCGGTCAGCTAAGTTAGCAGAGCAGAGCTGGTGGCACTATATAAATAATTATATCAGCCATGTGGGCAATTCATTTCCTGCCTATAAAGCAGGCAAAGCCCAGCGTATTTGGGTGGCTGGGAGTCTGAGAGAGTGAAGAGGGTGCTGCGTGTGAGTGAGGTGGAGAGAAAGGGGTTCTGTGATTTTAATAGATTTTGAATGGACTTTTCAATTTTTATGTAAGCCATCTAAGCCACTGGTGTGAATGGAAAGATGGGATATACATTTTTATAATAATAATAATAATAATAATAATAAGGCTCACGAGGCCTATGGCAGGACTCACCTGTTTGAATGGTGCACTTTTATTTCTTGCTTTGTGCGCGTGATATTTGGAATCTGGGCAGTATTCTGAGTTGGTTTCGTATAATTAATACAGGGTGTATAGCTTGGGTGGAAGGAGACCAGCAGCGCCTCCTATTCGCCTAAAGGGCACTGTAGGGATGGCATGTGGGGGGGGTGCTGAGGGGACAGCAGATCCAGCCTCCAAGGAGCCTCCAAGGAGCACGCCACACACCCCCATGGCGGTGGCTGCAGTGGGCAAAGCATCTCTTGGAGGCCAGATCTGCTGCCTCTGTGGTTCCTGCAACCCAAGGCCTCACCTTGCCTCAGGGATGGGCTGGCCCTGCCAACCATGGGCTCTTCCAATGCACTAGAATTTTTTTAACTTTCAAAAGTTGGCAGCCCTGCTTAAAAGGAGGAAAAGGTCCTACCTATACTAGAGATGTACAAGTATGCCCATAACTCCATGCAGCAGCAGTTCACTGACAGACCACCACAGAGCATCTTACTGAGTAGTTACAAGGTGAAAGCAGACACAGGGGCAGAGCAAGGGGGGCATTGGGGACGGTCCACCCCGGGTGCCACCCTGGAGGGGGGGTGACACTCGGCACCACCCCCTGCGACTCCCAAGCCACCGCCCAGCACCCTGTCCATGTGGCGGCTGCAGTAGCTGGTTAAGGTTGCCGTTCACACGGCAGCCCAGACAGACTGCGATTCACAGCGTGCATGCGTCATGACATCATGGCGCATGATGCATGCGTGCTGCGGAGCGATGCCCCACCCTCGGGAGGTGCCCCCGCGTTTGCCGCTCTGGGCGGCCAAGTGGCTCCGTTCGCCAGTGAGCAGACGCACAGAGGCTGCTGCTTTAGCCCTGCACAGACCCAGAGGGAGCAAACCCATGTCGGGCATCTCTTCCATACGCAATGCCTACACAACAGCTGTGCTCCTGCATCGTGCCCATGTAGCAACACCATCCAAGGAGCAGGGTTCCAGGCCCTTGCAGGAGACACCAGGGACTGAACTTGAGATCCTTTTGCTTGTTAAGCAAGTGCTCTGACCCTCAGCTGTCGCCCTCTTGGAATCTGATGGCACACAAATCATACAGAGAAGCAGTGGGCAGCCTCCTTTGTAGGTGGGTACTTACTTAAGACTTACTGAAATTTAATTATTGGATAACCAGTGGTGATCTTGTTTGGAAAGGACTGGGTTAAAGACTGTCTGCAGTTATTTACAGATAAATGTCCTTTAAAAATAGTTTCTAAACCAAGGGTTTTAAGAGCTTCTCTTGGCATGTAGATATGCAATGGGTAGCACACAGAGACAGACCACTTGGGAGCATTTCAAACTGAAATAAGAAATGCAGCCACATGAAAGCTAACTTAGTATCTCAGATTTAAACTGTGTCCTGGTTGCCTTGAACACTCCTTGATCCTTAGAATGGCTCAGATGTTCCTCCAAATTGTTCACCCAACTCTAATGCCCATTGAACTACACATGCTCTCTCTCGCACATGGGGCAGGATTAGAAGGTCATGGGTTCTGTCCCTTAACGAGGCCTATTCACCCTTGTCACAAATCTACTCGGTTGATGGACAAATCTTTGTGATGAGCTGGCCACCCATTCAGAGGGTCAACAAAAAATCTCACTTATCTTGGAAATTTGACCGTGAGACTGACAATTGCCCACGGACGGGTGGGATGGGATGCAGTGTGGGGGCAGGGCAGGGCAGGGCAGGGCAGGGCAAGATCAGGATGGGATTTGTTCTGTGTGCAGACTTGAAAATTTAGGGGGGAAATCTCAAGCTCAGAGATATTTTATGAATACTTCAGTTTTTCAGACATAAAGGGTGTATCTGTACATATCTGGCCCCCTTTCATTACATAAGCATTTAAAGGCAGAAATAAGGACACTGTTGTATAACTATGTTTCTTCTCACAAAGATTTCTTTTTAAGCACTGCCTCTTTCACCAAAATAGGTTGTGAAGCTCCCATTCCCGTTCAACTATCTGCTTATGTTCACTTGGGCTACAATAGCTTATTTTGCACTAGCTTCTGAAGCAGGATGCTATAGTAAACTGGCCTATAACAGTATCTGAAGAAGTGTGCATGCACACGAAAGCTCATACCAAGAACAAACTTAGTTGGTCTCTAAGGTGCTACTGGAAGGAATTTTTTTATTTTTTATTTTGTTTTGACTATGGCAGACCAACACGGCTACCTACCTGTAATTGGCCTATAATAGTTTCCTGTTTTTTAACAAGTAAGAATTTAAGAATCTAATGCATGATCTTGTAGTAGTTCTGGTTTTTATCATAGGTAAATCAAAGCAACATTGCTATCTGGACAGGCAGTTAGGAACTTGAGAACTTATGTGGTGGGGGATTATAAAAAGGTAAAGGGACCCCTCACGTGTCCAACTCTGGGGTTGTGGCGCTCATCTCGCGTTACTGGCCGAGGGAGCCGGCGTACAGCTTCCGGGTCATGTGGCCAGCATGACTAAGCCGCTTCTGGTGGGAGCAGGGACCGAGCAACGGGAGCTCACCCCGTCGCGGGGATTCGAACCGCCAACCTTCTGATCAGCAAGCCCTAGGCTCTGTGGTTTAACCCACAGTGCCACCCGCGTCCCCAGAGGTTGGGGGGATTATACAAAGGTACAAAAGGCAAAATGGGAACAATGATTTACCAGATATACTAGAAAACTCCTTCTGGAAGCAGTAATGGCCACCGACTTGGATGGTTTTAAAAGAACATGAGACAAATTCATGGAGGATAAGGCTATCAGCAGCTATGAGCCATGGTGTCTATGCTCTCGCTCCACAGCTGGAGGCAGCAATGCTTCTGAATCCCAGTTGAAAACCACAGGAGGGGAGAGGGCTCTGCCTGGGTCCTGCTTGCTGGTGCCCAGCCTCTTCCTGCTAAAGAGGGTCACTTAACCCTCAGGAGTAGGTCAGCAATAAAAAAACCCACCAGTCTCTTCAATAAACCAGTGCCAGCAACTCTTCTGTCACCCCAATGAGGCAGATGAGAGGGTTGAAGGTTCTCACCTTCCCACTCCTCACCTGGTTCCTTCGCCACAAGCCTAAGGCTCCTCTTGTTCTTCTCCCTCCAGGGGGGAGGGGAGCCGATGAGGAGGGGGAGATCCATCCCACCCCTCCTCTGTCTCGTCTTCACCAATCAGGGCCCTGCCCCAGCTCTTCCTGACTTAACCCTTTTATCTCTTCAAGCCCTCTTCCCCTGGGCTCTTCTCCCTCTGACCATCCCACCACCAATCCCCTCTTCCCTCTTCCCCTGGGGGTTTCCCAGCTGGTGCCTCCCACCACTCCTTGGCATCCAGCCAGTCCCTGAGAATAGGTCAGTTTAGTGACCTATGAATGGTAACAGGATCAATGGTAACAAGAGTCTAGAGCAGGATCTTGCTAGTATGCTTTTTAACATGAAACTGGACTTTAAATTGTGTACTAATTCATATTTGGCGTGGAGCACTGAGAGTCAGCCACAGATTTTGAAGCATGCAGGGAGGTGGAATTACGAGTTCAGGCAGGATTATGATTAGAGACAGGACAGAGCTGTGGGGCAGAACCACAGGTGGGTCAGTCCAGAGCAGGGGTCAGCAAACTTTTTTGGGAGGGAGCCAGTTCACCACCCCTCAGACAGCGCGGCAGAGGGTGACCTCTCTCTCTCCCCCCCTCTCTCCCCCAGCCCCCCTCCCCCTGCTTTCCTACCTCCTCCTCTGCTCTGCCGCCACCTCTCCTTTCCGGGCCAGCTTTCCCAGGTGCCAGGTGCGGGGCCAGCAGGCACACCAAGCTCCAGCCAAAGCCCCGCGATGCGCCCTTCATGATGCCCACAGCGCGGCCACGGAGCTGGCACCAATCAAAGCCCAGCTCCCTTCCTCTGCAGGGCGTGGAGAAGCCAGGAGGAAGGAGGGAGGAGGCGCCGCTGCGGTGTGTGTGTGGGGGGGGGAATGGCACCCGAAAAAAATTGCGAAAAAAATTGGCGCAGCCCAAACGATCACACAGATCCAAGCGGTGATTCCAGGACCATCCGCGGGCCGGATCCAGAGGGCAATTGGGCCTGATCCAGCCCGCAGACCTTAGTTTGCCAACCCATGGTCCAGAGGTAGAGTAGAACTGAGCTGAGAAGACCAAGCAAAGATGCCTGGAATGGAGAGACAGGAAAGTCCTGAATTAGAGGACCTTACGCATTATATTTTACGTTGTCCTTTATACAGTGATGCAAGAGAACGGTTTTTGACACCTATAATGGCAAGGTCCCCTGGCCAGAATCCTTCTGATATGATTCTTTATCTCCTTGCAGACACAGATAAATATGTGACCTGGCGTGTAGCACTTTTTGCAACTGCCACCAGGAAAATTAGAAAAAATTATATTGCTCGAGGTAGCTATTAACTGTAAAGGAGATGAATTCATCTGATCCCATCCATACCAAGATGCAAACATCATACATAATTATCAATTGTATTATTTAATATTTCTTTTAAAATATCAGTGGCCACGTGATGATTTTAGTTTATAAATTTTATTGTTTAATGTTTTAATTAGTATATTAAAGTGTTTCCATAGCTTCGTGCTGATTAGGTCATGTTTTGATAATGTAAATGTTCTAAGTTTTGTACCAAATTTGTATATATTTTACTGAATGACATTGTATACATTGCAGCAGCCTTTGCCTATAAGCAATAAACTTGATACCTGACCTGACAGGAAAGTAGCAGGCAGAAGAGCAAGTGGGAAGATTAACATGGTAGCAGACAGAGCCTAGAAGGGCACCAAACAGGCAAGGTCAGAGTCCGGCAGGTCTGAAAGTATATATATACAGTATCTAGGCCACGTCATAAAGCAACAATGGACTTCTTGGCGGTGGACCTGGAAAGACAGTGTCGCCCCATTTGTTGTCATTGAGTGCCTCACACCTCGCATCGCTCACTGCACCCTTGGACGGCTCACTCCAAGAGCTAACAAATGCAGTCCCAGCTGATCTTAACAACGTGCACAAGTTCCAGTTGTTCCTATTTACCAGGGACAGTTCCTGTTTTTTCTGGTCCCTCTCCCCAGTCTTTCATTGTTCCTATTTTCTCAGCTGATGCCTTTGCAGAAAGTGCTGCCTTGTTAAAATGTGCTTAAAGTGAGTTGTCATCTTCAGGATTTAGGCCCCCTCCCTGGGGTATCTAGAAATTGAACCTTGAACTGGGTCATAAGGTCATTTCATGTTTATTGCACATGCAGGTAAATGCAGTGGTGGGCTTTGGACTTTAAAATTTCAGCGGCACCCTGAGCAATGACAAAATTCAGTGCCCCTTCTGCCGCTTGCCTTCTGTTGTCTGCCGTTGCTTCTGTGCCCCTTGCAGTGCACTCTTGGCTCGGCGCAAGCAAACTGGTGGCACTCCCCTAAATCCACCTCTGGCATGTGCATCGTCACTCAGGACCCATGCAGCACTTGGCCTGCCTTTTCAAACACCAGGGCTGCAATGATATATTTTGAACTGTTGATAAATGTCATGTAGGACAGTGACATTTTCCTAGTATATCTTTCCCCCAAAGAACAAGCAGCCTTCTGGCTTGTAAATCAATGGAAGATGGGCTGTTGCAGAATCAATGAAGACGGTATACTGCAACCAGAATAAAAATGTCATCAATAAGAAACAGTAGTCTTGATATGAAAATAATACGGAGTGTCTCTCTATTTTTGCCCATTAGATGTGCCCTTCCTTTGTATTTGGACAGATAGTCATTTCAGAGAACCAGACAGGAGTTGACTCAAATGTCCAACCTCCATCCACTGAGTGTCAGGATCTCAGCCTCAGGGCAGCTCATACAAGGGTTGGCTAGTGAGTGGCAGGCAGGCAGCTGGGAGCTCACATGTTGTGCAGTATGAGTTTCACTGAGTTTCCATGCAAATTCTCATCACCTTAGAAGCTTTTCCACTTCTTGAGCACCTTAAAGAAAACTATGCCAAGAATGTTTTAATGATCAGTGGTAGTTTTATTTTTTTTAATAGATTCAGGGGGTGTTCATCATGTTATTTGTCCAGGAAGTAACATTAACAAATAAAAGCAAATGTTTGGAATGCTTTCACTGAAAGGGCTTCATGAAATACTACCTTAATGCTGCCCTCACAGTGTATAGTTTAGTGCTCTTTGAAACAGCATGCTTGTGTTTGTCATGCTTCACGCAACTTCTCCCATCCCAGAATGAGGTGCCAATGGGTGGGGAAAGAGAATTCCACAGCCTTCTCATTGCATAAGCAGCAGATTAAGAAAATTGTTCAGTTTTGCTTCATTGTTTGTTGCTTGGAAAACAACAGGTTCACGGAGGATCTGATAACTAATCCATTGGGGGCACATTGCTCTGCTAATACAATCTAAACATCACAAACCAATTCCCAAGAAGTGTGTGGGACCCAGGTTTACAGAACAACAATGGATTTCCATTCAAATCTGTACTCTGGAACTTGGAAAGCCTTTGTGGCATACAGTTTGCACTGATTTCAGTGGCGAGTTCAACTTGTGATAGATTCAGAGTGTGTGCTAACCTCAGTGAGAGATGGAACTGAAATTTTTGTTGCTTGTGCTATGAAATTTTGTTAAAAAATATTTAAGCACCTATCGTGTAGAGCTGTAGGCCTATTGAGACCATTCTCCCCACCTCCGCCCCACTAGTACTGACTAGCTAACATTCATTTGTAAGTGTTCATGTGGTTTGGGAGCCATTTGCACAGGAGAGTCAACAGGTTGCAGGTGGACAATTCACATTTCCTTCACCTGCCAATTCTCCCTTGCAACCACTTGTCCAGGCTGTTGTTTCCCCACCCCCCACAGCAAAGCTAATTTTGAATCGTAAAACCTGGCTAAGCAAGGAATGATTGGGGGGGGGGTCATGGGAGAGAATAATCATTAAGTAGAGAAGGTTGAAGCACCATCTCCCTGTTTGCCGGTTCTTCCCTACAATCCCCTCCCCCTTTACATTTACACCAATATAGATGCTTACAGGTTACAGCTTTACAGCACAATCCTTTGGTTGTTTACACAGAGGTAAATTCCACTGTCTTCATTGGAACTTTCCCCCTAGCAATTCTTCATGGGATTGCAAGCTTAACTTACTAGTATATATCTTATTTGCAAGTCCACGATCGGACAACAGTGTATAGAGGGGCATGCATCTAAAACCTTAGGCATCAATATCCATCATCTGTTCCAGTAACTGAACATGTCTCAACTTCAGTAATCATGAATAGATTAAATCAAAAGAATCTCCTTCAAATCTGCTTTGCAAAGTATTCCCCTTCCAAAGCAGACAACATGCCAATCTCAGTGTGCCATTTCAAATCTCCATACAGTTAATGCTCTTGCCCTACATCCATCGACCTTCCCTAGTGTGATGCCCTTCAGATGTTTTGGACTCCATCAGAGCAAGGAGCTGTATTGGTGCCCCCACACTGCCATTCTTAGACCCTTGGCAAGGAACTGTATCAGCATCTTTGAAGCTGGGATAGACCATGGACCAGAAACTCAATCCTCTTCCTCCCTTGGTCTGCCTGCCTGCCTGCCTCCCTCTGCTTTTCCTTTCTGCCTCTTTCCTCCCTCCCTTCCCCTTTCTTCTTCGTACAACTCTTGCCCACCCTCTCTTTCTTCCCTCCAAGTCCCACTGGGCATTCCACTCGCACTTAGTGCCACTGGCCAGCTGGGGAGGGGGCACCACAGGGCAGCACTAGCCAGATCCCTCCCCTGATGTGCCTAGAGGAGCCTGTGAGCCTTGCCCAGCCACCCATAGCAGTGGAAGAGGGGCCTGGGTAGAAGGGTGGGTGGGCAGACTCCTAGCCACTCTGAGCACCATCTTTGTGCTCCCTGTGTCTGTGCCATTCACAGGGGAAAACCTAGCCAAGCCCTGGGAATAGTTACCCCACAATCTTTTCCTGGGCTTTAGTTGAAATGCAGGAAAAGCCAGGGAGATTGGCTACCAGGTGCCTAATATCAGCACTATTTTTTTTTAAAAAGGGAAATTGTTAAAGAAAGAAATAACTTTTTTTGGGGGGGGGACCTTGCCATTATATTGTAGCATGTCAAGAAGTGTTAACCCAGCAGTCTTCAACCTGTTCTGACAAAACACTCACCACCTTTAATGCCAAAAAATGCATTTAGGGACCCATTTTTTATTTTTAAAATAAATTCATCATATGTTGGTAGTGCTTCTGTTGTAGCCCCCCCCCCTTAGTTCAGGCCAGGCCCCAGTTGTAGATCAGTGGCCTAAAGAGTGTGGGGGGGCCCTCCCTCATCTCTGCCTCGTAGAGGAAAGGGGGAAGATTTTGCTTGCTCTCCGAGATGTTGCCATGTGGCTAAATCTGAATAGCTATGTGGTGCTGTCATCTTCACCAATTAGCTGTGAAGTCCTACACCAAAACAGCAGCATGCCAGACCTGTGAAACAGGTGTGAAAAAATACAGAAGACTGTTTTTTGTGAGGGATTTTTCAGAGTCCCCTAGAGCTCACATAAAAAAAATGAAAATTCAGTGTTGCACTACTAAAAATAAATCTTCTCACAATAAGCCTTTTTTTATTTTTATTTTTAAGGATCTGATTGGATGTAGCCGACCATTTATAAGCAGGATGCGGTCTTCAGTAAACTGCAGTGTGAAGTCATAATTTAGTGGTTTGGTACGAAACACTGAACATTGCTCGTTGCAGGAAATACTGTTTCCAAACGATTTCATTTAAGCAACTTTGTTTAGATGCAATAAAACAGATTTCAAATACCAAGCTGATAAAGCAGAGCAGGCGGGCAGGCAGGCAGACAATCAGAGCTGGAATCTAGCAAGTCAGCATGCTGAGTTCTGCATGCCTAGGGGGCTTTGGACATGTTTCAAAGCAGCAGCTTGCCATGCCGCATGGCAAACTGAAGCTATTTATCTTCCTTGTCCACACAGCAGATAGATGACTGTCTCATCTTACCACCTGAGGCTCTCTCCTCCCCATACAGGTATTTGGAAACACTGGCAGAGGTGCAAGCCTTTGGCGTGAACTGAAAGGCACAAACCACGGGGCTCCTGTCCTTTGGCTCTTCACTTGTGGCTTGAAGTCCCTGGAGCCTCTATCAGCAGAGGAAGAGGGAAGGCAACTCCAGCAAAGGGACCGAGGGAAGGAGTTCAACCAAATTTCAATATGAGAAAGAGACATTGCCAGCAACCTGCATCTCCAAAGGAATGTCCAAACAGGCATATTCCTTATTAGATAGATAAACATAGTGGTTTTTTTCGTATATACACACACACACACACACACACACACACACACATATATATATATATATATATATTTAGGTACTCTCATTTTCCTACTGGTATTGAAATACTGCCCCTCAACGAGGCCAAACTTAGATTCACAAAATGTCTAGGGGTATGTGTACTGCTGCATTTCCCCCCCCCTCCAAAAAAAGCACTGGATAAACACAACCTCTCATTTACAGGTGGGTAGCCGTGTTGGTCTGCCATAGTCAAAACAAAATAAAAATAAAAATTCCTTCCAGTAGCACCTTAGAGACCAACTAAGTTTGTTCTTGGTATGAGCTTTCGTGTGCATGCACACGAAACAAACTTAGTTGGTCTCTAAGGTGCTATTGGAAGGATTTTTTTATTTTTTATTTTGTTTTGACAACCTTTCAAAGCAGTGGTAGTATTAAAAGAAAACATTTGCAAACACTTTCTCCTGAGACTGATTGATGCCAACAAGTATTTTCAAACGGGATCCCACATGTAGTTGTTCTGGGTGGGGAAATGGGAGAAAGGACAGGGTTCTTACACACCAGGGGAGCTCTTGAGATATGCAGGAAAGAGCTGAGCACCCTTTTGCTGCCAGCAAATATTGACAGTAAATAATGGTGTGCAGAAGGGCCTAGCTGCAGAAAGGAAGCAAACATCCATTCACTTGTTTTCCTTAAACCAGGGCCTATAAGAAGGTGAAAAAAAGGTTGTGTGTGCTTGCCAAATTCCCCTCTCCCCAGGACACTTTACCCTTGAGGCAGATTGCTCCTTTGAAGGATGAGGCAAATTGTGTTGGTCCAGGGGCCATATTCCAAGCAAACCACTGCTGCTGGGTCTACCTGCTCCACAGAATAGTGAGGCAAGAGGTGTCTCTGTCAGGCCACATCCTGAGACCCTCAATTTGCATAGAGTAATTCAAGAAGAAAGTCTGTAAAGTAATCTGCCTCCTCACAGAATAAAGGGCTACTTGGAACTGGGCTCTGAGGATGTGCGGTTTTAGTAATTCGTCCTCCATGTTTACTCCCCCCCGCCCAAGTTTTCAACTCCAGAAATATGAAGTGTGCATTTTGTTGGAAGTATCTGCAGTACTTTGGCCACCTCATGAGAAGAGAAGACTCCCTGGAAAAGACCCTGGTGTTGGGAAAGATGGAGGGCACAAGGAGAAGGGGACGACAGAGGATGAGATGGTTGGACAGTGTTCTCGAAGCTACCAACATGAGTCTGACCAAACTGCGGGAGGCAGTGGAAGACAGGAGTGCCTGGCGTGCTCTGGTCCATGGGGTCACGAAGAGTCGGACATGACAAAACAACTAAACAACAACAACAATCTGCAGCACAGGTACAGCATTCATACTGGAACACACATGTCAAAAATGTGCCTCCTCCCCCCCCCCAAAAAAAAGAACCCTCAGATTTTGTCTGGGATTCACACTTGCATACCTCTATATTACTTTCTGTACCTCTCCTGCATGAATGTTTTCATATCTCATATGCTATCAACAGTCCATCTATTTTGCAGCCTGTTCACTTCACATCACTGCTAAATTAGCAACCAGTCTTCTCCTGTAACATGTTCACTGTGCAATCAATAAACAACGGAAAGACAATAATCTACTTAGAAAATAAATTGACTGTATATCAACGTTCTCTATAATACTTCTCCACTGTGAGCAGTGGTTTGCTTTATAACATTCCAGAAGGAACTCGTGGTTTCAAAATTGACATTATCTATCTGCATAACCCACATAGTTGGTGCTGTAGCATTCTGAATTTCTGATAGAGTCATCTCTTTATAGAGGTGAGCCAAAATTTTCAAATATTCCCTCTCAATAACAACCTGGGTACCAGCCAAGAAAATAGGAGAAAACAGAATACATTCTCAGGAGGAAGAAGAAAATATTACTTTAAATTGCCCTTTACTTTGGGTTTCTGACTGTAACAAACTGCTCCGCTGCATTGTTGGGAAATGCATTATTGCAGGAAAAAAAGATGGTTCCACTGCTCTGCCACTGCTTGATAAAGATTCCCAGAAAAGGTTACTGCTTCTGCCTCCACCACCAGCATTTATCATGGTAAGCACACAAAGGCATTTCTTTTTTAATAGGAATTTACCCAGCACCATTTAACTGAGAACCCCCTGACAAAAGCCATTCACTTTGCTTTTAAGGCTCAACACACCACTGCCATCCATTCTGGATTTTCCCCGGTTCTTTTTTATTTTAAGGAAAAGGATTTTAAATTCTTATTTTATATTCAATAAATATTATCAATAAGGAACATTTAGCATTAAATATATGCCTATAAACCCCAACTGTCATGATTATAAGTACATGACCTAAACATTTTCCCGTTTTATAGGCTCTAGAACAGGGGTCAGCAAACTTTTTCAGCAGGGGGCCGGTCCACTGTCCCTCAGACCTTGTGGGGGGCCAGACTATATTTTTTTTTGCCCACAAATAACCCAGGGGGGTGAACAGGCCTTAGTAAAAACACCAGGCAGGCCCCACAAATAACCCAGAGATGCATTTTAAATAAAAGGGACCCCTGCTTTTAAATAAAAGGACTACTCATGAAAAACACCAGGCAGGCCCCACAAATAACCCAGAGATCTATAAAAGGACACATCAATGTAAAAACACCAGGCAGGCCCCACAAATAACCCAGAGATATTTTAAATAAAAGTTATTTAAAAACACCAGGCAGGCCCCACAAATAACCCAGAGATTTTTAAATAAAAGGAATATTTATGATCTGGACCAATGTTTCCCAAAGTGAGCGATACTGCTCCCTGGGGGTGCTGGAACAATTCAGGGAGTGGTAGTAGCCTCTGATGCAGTTGGGAGACACTGAATAAAAATAAGGGGGCAGTGGAAGCATAAAGAAGAAAAGAAGAACTATTTGTACGGTTCATCTGTTGTGTAATGACGCTGACCGCCAGGTTGGGCGCTGTTGTGGGATGACAACAATGCCTCCCCTGGATCCAAGGGTTGTGCTGAGGGTGAGGGATTTTCCTGGGCTTGGGGGTCTCCTGGGGAAGTGCATCACAGCTTTTGGTCAATGGCAGGTGGGCTGCAGTAATGGCAGCGCCTCAGGGCCAGATCAGACTGAGCCAACAGGATGTCTGTAGGAATATAGCTACATAAAAGAAGGCAAAGTTGTCACAGCATCTTTCAATTTTTTCGCTTAAAGAAGATAGATTTCCAGGGGGGCACTGAGGTTTTCTTTTCCTGAAAAGGGGTGGTCGGACAAACAAGTTTGGGAAGCTCTGATCTGGACCTTTGTGAAATAATTAAAAATATGAATAAAACAGCAACAGATACTATTTACTTAAAAAGAAAATATCATGTGGTGAAGGCCTGTCTAAAACATACCATCTTCAAGAGACGTCTGAAAGAAGTCCACAGTGGTTCCTGTCAAACCTCCACAGGGCAGGGCCTGCCATGTGAAAGGCTCTATCCCTTAATGAAAGCAAACTGAGAATCTTGTCTTTCTGCACTGAAATCTCTTTCCCTTCCATAAATCCCCAATGAGATCTGAAATTGCTCCCCTGCTTTGCCTCACATTGTACAGTGGTACCTCGGTTTACGAACTTAATCTGTTCCGGAAGTCCGTTCTTAAACCAAAACTGGTGCACTTTCCCTAATGAGACCTCCCACCGCCGGTGCCCTTCCACCGTTCAGATTCCGTTCTTAGACCGAGGTAAAGTTCCTTAACCAAGACACTACTTCCAGTTTTGTGGAGTTTGTAAACCAAATAGTTCGTAAACAGGGCTGTTCTTAAACCGAGGGGGCATCTGAGCCACAAGACTGTTCTTAAATCAGAAAGTAGCAATGCTTGTTGTGGTTTAACTTATAACATGTAGGCAATTAGTAGAAAGGATAGCATATATTTTGTATCAGGTGAAAATATTTTCCCCCACAGTGACTATTCCAGGACCTAAATCCAAGAGGCATCTGGAAGAATTCTTCTGAAACTAATCTAGTAAAAAGTAGATGGCTTGACCAAAAGCTCGTCAACTGAAATCGTCCCAGTGCCATGAATGAATTTTGGATTAAATATTCTCTCTCTCTCTCTCTCTCTCACGCACACACACACAGAGAGAGTTCCATCTCTCATGTATGGGATTTGTGGTGTATGTAATAATTTAAGAAGCTTATCACATCTGAAATATACTCGGAGTCAAGTGTGAATTTCATGCTCTTTATTCAGCTCATAGTAGCAATGAATGAATCTTTCCCCAAAACGTCTGCTATATATACATTATTTACACAATGGGCCCCACGTGATTGGCTAATTCCGGGCTACTCCTGTAGGCCAATCAGGTTGCTGATTCACTTCCACCTGGAGCTGGATTGGGTGGCTCCTGCGGACCAATCAGACTGCTGCATTCTGGATCCATTTGTTCTAGGATTCAGCTCAGGACATAACACCATCCAAGCTTTCTCCCTTTGCAAGCTCATGAGATGGCACAATTCTAAGGGATACAATGGGCTGTTCCACTTCAGGTAGCAAGTGGCGGGGGGATTACATATTATAATACCCCTCTGTGTGTGATACACCCAAACTGGCACAGAAGGGAATGGGCCAAGGACTCATCCAGACTTCCTCTTGTTTCTAGGCACAGATCCTTGCTGTAAAGTTCCATGCACTTTTCCCCCCACCCCTGCGCTTTCTCCACAAAACCCTCTGTTTACCGTTGAAAACAATTGTACAGAAAACCTGAATTGCCATTTCGTCTGATTCTTTAAAGAACAGGTATTCGTGGGGAAAACAGTGAGGCAAACAAACAAACAAACAAACAAACAAACACTCAGATAAGACCCGGGCAAGACATGCACCCCAAAATTGCAGGAGAAAAGGTAAGGGTGGATAAGCCAGATACTTCTTGATGTGCCAAGAGGTAGTTTGTTTTGCTTGTAGGGAGTTTGAGAGGTGATCCCACTTGTGGGGAGAACATTCCAGGTTCAGCTGGGACAGCAGGGCCCACTTCATACTTTTGTCTTTTCCCCCTCCCACAAGTCTTCAGGCTGAAGAGTGGGCGAGATCCCACTGTAGTCTGAATTGATTCAATTCCCTTGTCTACCTCAGGGCATGGTCAACATAGCAATATTGCTGCGCCGATGATAGGTGGCCTATGTAGCAATTATTCAATCAATTATTTATTCGGTCAGTCACAGAACAGTTACTGCAACATAGTTCAGTAAGTATTCACATGTTTTAGAAATGCAAGTTCAGACCCCCCAATCTCTGAACTTCAGTCTATCCGTAATACAGGCACAAGAGCACCAGCCAATCTTGCAAGGCTGGTACAAGGATTACTGAGATCATGCTATGCGAAGCCACTTGGAACACTGTGAACTTGTTGGCCCATCTGTAATGAAAGAAGGACTATAATGTAATCTTATCACACTTGGTAAGATCTACTCCTTGAAAGTGGTAGCCATGAGGTGAGGAAAATGCTGAGCATGATTATTCTTCTCCCGCTTTTTTCACCAGAAGAGTAATGGGATTTCTGAGGAAGGGGAGGTGGTGACGGGAGTTGTGACAGCCGCCAATCTCCCACAATGTCTAGCGTTGGTCCAAATATGATTATTGCCGCTTGTTTTCAAAGGAAAGCCCCATCCTCCTCTCTACCTTTGAACAATATATGACAGTGTCAGTTTTGGGTGGGTGGGAATTGTTGTGACAAATTAATGGCCGCCAGTTGGTTTTCATAACGGCAGTTTTATAAAAAGTTTAGCTGCTGTTGACATGGCTCAGAACCACTGTTGTCCATTTAGTACTGGAGGTTACCAAGAAGAATTGTTAGAGGATCCCTTGGTGTGGAGTATTCTGCCATATCATGAATTATAGCTGATATTTCTGCCCTATGTATTATGTCAAGCCCTAAAATGTGTAGGGAAAGCCACAATTCCCCTTCCCCAGAGAATGCCATTTTTATATGACGTTCTCTTTTTTGATAAGTTAGGACGGCACCTTCAGCAATTTAACATGTTTCAGAACACCATGGCAAGAAAACTGAATAATCAGGAGCGACATGAGCCCAGTCAGAGCATAGCTGGGGCCAGGGTTTACTCGGATGGTGCTGACAGGGTGCCAAACACAGGCTATGCTGATCTGTGATCTCTCAGCATCAGTGTCAGCTAATTCAATTGTTTACTGCCAGGTTTAAAGACTAAAAATGCCACATTGTTGGCAAACTATTGGATGTGGAGTCCTAAAACAGCTCGCTTAGCATGAAAAGCCCAGTCATAAATGTCTAATGACAAAGTATTGCAGGGTTCTTTCAAGTGTTCCCAAAGTAGCTGCTTATTTTATGAAGAATAGGGTTATATATGCAGAATACCCACAGAGTGACACAAGGAGTTCCTTGGCACAAACTTCCCAAAACTCAGTTGTGGCTTTGCCCTTCACAAGCATGACCCTGTGTGTAATGTGATTATGTGGCCACATAATTGTAGATTATTTGTAAATTGCTGCATAATTAGGCTCTAAGGCTCTCTAAGCTTTCACTGTTATGAAACATGTGTCTAGCATTTCAAAACGTGAGGGGAAAGCGGCTGAAGGGGTGATATCTTCTTCACGCACTGTGTCCTCTCCCACACCCCATGCAAATGCCTCAGGAGTGAATGGGGCTGCTCTGGAAGCATAGATCTGCTCAAGTACCATATATGAACTGCTGGTGAGGGCCATCATCTACATGTGAGTGATTCCTCACAATGGGATATAAATCTTTCATGTTGGCATTGCAGCCAAAGTGGAAATCATGGCAACTGTGGGCATAGATAGCACCATCCCAAATGGTGATGCTGATTCACATAGTAAATGGCCTCTCATAAGCACAGTCTGACCAAAGGCCAACAGCAGACCCACACAATCCAGAAGTTATTGTGGTGGGATCATCATCCTATAGGGGCCCTCAAGCTCATAAAACAGATGGCAGAACAAGCTCTATTTCTTAGTGAGGTGGCATACCTGTATCAGGATTGTACCACATCAGTCTGCAGGTGGAAGAATACTTCACCACCATCATGCCTCTACACAAAGTAGTATGTGAAGGAGAAGACTTCTAGCCTGGCCTTTTCCTAATATGCAAGTTTCTTATCATGTGTAGGAACATTTTTCCCCCCTATTGGGGGACATTCCAGTGTGTCAACTCTCACTTTCATTCTGAAGTGGCACTAATAGTGCAATCCTATAGATATCTACTCAATACTAAGCCCCATTAAATTGAGCAGGGTGTACTCCCAAATAAATGTGTTTAAGTGTGCAGCCTAATGTCCATCCTAACCCTAGTTAAAGGTAAAGGGACCCCTGACTATTAGGTCCAGTCGTGTCCGACTCTGGGGTTGCGGTGCTCATCTCGCGTTACTGGCCGAGGGAGCCGGTGTACAGCTTCCGGGTCATGACTAAGCCGCTTCTGGCGAACCAGAGCAGCGCACGGAAACGCCGTTTACCTTCCCGCCAGAGCGGTACCTATTTATCTACTTGCACTTTGACGTGCTTTCAAACTGCTAGGTGGGCAGGAGCTGGGACCGAGCAACGGGAGCTCACCCCGTCGCAGGGATTCGAACCACCGACCTTCTGATCAGCAAGCCCTAGGCTCTGTGGTTTAACCCATAGGAGTAAATCCTACTGAATTCTGAAGAACATAATTCTCAGTAGACATGGTTAGGACTCTGATACAAAATACTTACAGGCCCATAATTAGGAGAGTGTTAGTCATAAAATCAGGTGGGCAAAGATGCAGGAAACTAGGGGCATATTTACACACACCATTTCTTGATGACTGGCGTGTGTGAAGTCTTGATTTCACAAAGATTAGTAGCAGATCCACTGCCATGGCTGCTGATACCTGTTCAGCTCTGTTGGCCCTATTGCAAATATAACCACCCCATGCAAGAATGAACCTGTATCAAGAGTCACAAGGTGACACATGACAAACCATTGGTGGCACCACTGCTGACACAGAGCAGACACTGTGGCTGAGAGAACACGTTTGTCTTCAGGTGCTGATCAACAGGGCTGCTAGCACATCCAAAATACCATCATTAGCACTGACGTCGAAACAATCCAGATTACAGCACGGTGAAATTGGGATTTGCCAATGTCCCAAGGCTAACAAAGATGTCCATCCCCTGCATTGACCCAATCATAGAAACAAAGTAGACAATCAGCAGAAGTGCCAGCATTTCAAGGCTGCAACCGTCAGAAGTGGGAAGGGGGAGAGCAGCTGCTTGCGTTTTAGATTGAGATACGTGGGGTCAGCCCTGCAAATTGATTCTGGATTCCTGTACTTCAGATCAGATAGCCTTTTGATTTTCGCTGACTGCCCAGCGATGGTGACAAAATGTTATTTGTCTAAGTGGACTGCAAAAACTTTGAGCTTCCAGTCTTGTTTTTCACACTGCCCCCAAGGATCGGGGGACGTATTGGTAGTTACAGGGATCCATGGAGGAGGGGCATGCCCACACCCCAAATGCCAAATCTGGCACCGAGATTGCCACTGGCATTTAGATGAAGAAATTAAGGTGAATATGAAAATGTACCTCACAGCCCCCTTTCTGCTTCAGTACCCAACCAGCTTTGTCCAGTGTGTTTTAAATTACTTCTGGTGTGCTCATTGACACAGCTCTGAAACTGTCCCAAGGTCATTGACAAATACTGTATTTCAGATGTCATTTTATATGCATTGTGGTATAATAGAGCTAACTTGCCAATTGTACCTGCAGTGAGAAACAAACACAAGCACCCCTGGTAAGTAATCCCTACCAAAGATAGGTAGAATTATCACTACCTATCCCATTGGTTTGTCATTGGGAGGAAAGCAATGACAAACCTAGACAGCATCTTAAAAAGCAGAGACATCACCTTGCCGACAAAGGTCCGTATAGTTAAAGCTATGGTTTTCCCAGTAGTAATGTATGGAAGTGAGAGCTGGACCATAAAGAAGACTGATCGCCAAAGAATTGATGCTTTTGAATTATGGTGCTCTTGAGAGTCCCATGGACTGCAAGAAGATCAAACTTATCCATCCTTAAAGAAATCAGCCCTGAGTGCTCACTGGAAGGACAGATCCTGAAGTTGAGGCTCCAATACTTTGGCCACCTCATGAGAAGAGAAGACTCCCTAGAAAAGACCCTGATGTTGGGAAAGATGGAGGGCACAAGGAGAAGGGGACGACAGAGGATGAGATGGTTGGACAGTGTTCTCGAAGCGACTGGCATGAGTTTGGCCAAACTGCGAGAGGCAGTGGAAGGATAGGCGTGCCTGGCGTGCTCTGGTCCATGGGGTCACGAAGAGTCGGACACGACTGAACGACTGAACATCAACAACATCCCATTGGTTGACACCAGCACTGGATTCAGGGCAGGGCAGGCGTTTCCCCCACACAGGGCACAGAGTGCAAAATTGAGAAGATCTATAATTGAGAAATCCACCTTGGGTGCCAAATTTTGCCCTCGCTCAGGGCGTCATATTGAGAAAGTTTACCAAAGTCCTGTTTGACCCCATTGCATGTTCCACAGCCTCTGCCACTGGCCTCCAGCAACATTGTGTATGGAAACAGGAATTTAAGGTATGATCCAGTGACCGGGGTCCACATGGTAACTGTTGTGGACACTACAAAATATCCATTTTATTGAAGAAAACTGATGACATTCAAAATCCACTCCCCCCAAAAAAATATTCCGCCCACCACCACAAAACAACAAGAAAGCACAGGCAAAAAACAGGCAACACCCAAGCCAAACAATAAAGAACACCAAAGCTTCATTTTAAAAATGAAATGAAAGAGTGGAGAGCATTGGAGAACAAATCTGTGTCTTAGAGTGCCATGGTGTGCCATGTTGAGAGATTTTCAAGAAACTTACAATATTTACACAACAGAAGTGCTATCTTCAGGGAAAACGTGTGTTGGTAAACTTAGTGCCAGCACACCAGAGATTCTCTGCTGAATACATTTCCATGGAGAGGGACACAGAGTCCTTCCCCTTTGAAGTATTGAGCTCTAATGTATATTTAAAAGGGGTCTTTTCTAACCGCATGCTGCGAGACATTTTGGCATAATTTCTCTCACCTCCCCCTAACAGTAAAGAGAGATGTAAGGCAACTTTTTAAGATATGGATCCAAAGTATCCCAAAGTCATAAGGTTCTTTGCTATTTGGGATCTGGCATTCTGTTATTACTAAAGGGAGCACAGGGTTCTAATGCATGGACTTGGGTCCAAAGTTTCCATGGGGATACTGGATGTTCTAACTGTTGTGTGTGTGCAAGGCCAAAAAAGAGTACATATAAAAACAATAATTATATGTTGGACTTGGAGAAGTAGAATTACATTATATAACAGCAACAAGTTGATATGTGTGTCTCTCTCTCCCCCCCAACACCTCCCTTCCATTCCATGGCACAGCAATTTGGGAGCAGCATATATCCTGCTTGCATGCTGTCACATCATCTGAACATTCTTTGTCTCTCAATAGTTATATTTTATCCCCTGCTGATTCCCAGATTTCTGATAGGGTTGCTGGTGGTCATTGTAATGATGTTCTGTAAAAATGTGGTGGTTGTGATTCTTTAGATACCAGTGTGGCTTTCATGACCACAGTTACCACTTTTTCTTGGACCGATTCTCTCAGAACTGAAATACATGAGCAGAAGTCACATGGGAAAATTTAGTTCGGGAGTAGACAACAGGGTGCCCACGAGATGTTGTTGCTGGACTGCAATACGGCTGCTGCACGTGCTGCAGAAGGAAGTGAGGGACAGATGGGGCTTGTCCACTGGGGAAGGGAGCCCATGTAGGAGAAGAAAAACTCTTAACCTAAACCTCTGCTGCCTTGTAGGATTCTTCAGGAGAAGAAAAGGCTAAAGAGCAAACTCTACACAAATCCGGAGTGGAGCCCCTAAGACACGTGGATGATGCCTTGTGTGTCTCCTTCTGGCAATTCCTGCAGCCAGGCTGGTGCCGAATGTATTGCTCTGCTTTCCTTTGGACTACACCAGCAAGGCCAAGAGGGGGGGTCTAGGTGTCTGGGCAGTCCAGGACAATACACACTGCCCAGGCTTACACAAATGCAGTGGTTTCACTTCACCCCCAGGTGTGAATGGTCCCTCAAGACAGACTGATGCCAACAATTCCTAGCAGCCCTGCCCAGCAAGGCCAATCATCAGACTTGCAGACCAGTAACATCCAAAGAGCAACACAATAACTGCCCTGGATATACTATTTTATACTGCAGACAGGGAACAGAATACTCTCCCACATACGTGAAACTTACATGTTTATGGAAAGACCTTCCCTTCTGACATGGTATTTATTCAGCACAGGAAATGTGAGGGAGCATTCAACTATCCAAACCCCTCCCTGCAGTATGAAATAGTATAAATCAGCGAGAGATGCATCCTGTGGGGTCTCTGCTCATCTGCTTTTTAAACTTCTGGATATACCTAGGAATTTATATCCTACTTTTCAACAAAAGCTTCCAAGCTGGTAAAGCAACAAAACTTAGTACTGAAATCAAATAGAACAATAACAAAATGATACCCATAGCAATGGAATGATGATCATCACCCACCCTCAAATATTGTTGTTGTTCAGTCGTTCAGTCGTGTCCGACTCTTCGTGACCCCATGGACCAGAGCACGCCAGGCACCCCTATCCTCCACTGCCTCCCGCAGTTTGGCCAAACTCATGCTAGTCGCTTCGAGAACACTGTCCAACCATCTCATCCTCTGTCGTCCCCTTCTCCTTGTGCCCTCCATCTTTCCCAACATCAGGGTCTTTTCCAGGGAGTCTTCTCTTCTCATGAGGTGGCCAAAGTACTGGAGCCTCAACTTCAGGATCTGTCCTTCCAGTGAGCACTCAGGGCTGATTTCTTTAAGGATGGATAAGTTTGATCTTTTTGCAGTCCATGGGACTCTCAAGAGTCTCCTCCAGCACCATAATTCAAAAGCATCAATTCTTCGGCGATCAGCCTTCTTTATGGTCCAGCTCTCACTTCCATACATTACTACTGGGAAAACCATAGCTTTAACTATACAGACCTTTGTCGGCAAGGTGATGTCTCTGCTTTTTAAGATGCTGTCTAGGTTTGTCATTGCTTTCCTCCCAAGAAGCAGGCGTCTTTTAATTTCGTGACTGCTGTCACCATCTGCAGTGATCATGGAGCCCAAGAAAGTAAAATCTCTCACTGCCTCCATTTCTTCCCCTTCTATTTGCCAGGAGGTGATGGGACCAGTGGCCATGATCTTAGTTTTTTTGATGTTGAGATTCAGACTCAAATCTTAGTTGTGGCTAAAACAGCCTTACAACCCAATTCCTATGCTTAGTGAAGTCTCACTTTTTGACCACAGGAGCCTTTCTCAACCTTCGGTCCCCAGTCAAATGTTGTTGAACTACAACTCCCATCATGCCTAGCTAGCAAGACCAGTGGTCAAGCATGGTGAGAGTTGTAGTCCAAGAACATCTGGAGACCCAAGGCTGGGAAAGGCTCCTGTGGTCAAAAAGGTTTAATCCCAAGTGTGCAGGATTTCAACCTTACTTAGATACCGCAGCGAGAAATACTTTCTGTCTTAGTTCAGATGCAGCAATAAACCAGAGTTTTCTGTTACATCATGTATCTACTGACACATGTTTCAGGATCCCCTCCGCTTCACGCACATAGGGAGGGGATTTAAACATTCATTCCTGATTAGCAGCAAGCTGGGGTGGAGCACCTCCCATGAACATGCCCAATCCAATCCAAGCCCAACTGTCATCTCAGAGATCTATGGAGAGATTATCTGTGGGAGCTGCTGGCTGTGTGCAGCATTTCTCCTTTCTGACTTCTGGCTGCTTTTCGGAGGGAGCCCGGCAAGTTTGCTCTGCAGCAGCTCTTTTAATGCTAGTTGGATGAGTGCCCCGGTCCATAGATCCTTACGCAGACTGCAGTGGACGGCATGCATACGGTTGCATGTGAGGATTCTTTGTGCTTGCTTGCTTGCTTATTTGTTTGCTAAAGAGATTTCCGCCAATGGGATGAGAGATTGCAAAATGGTTTAGAAAAGGGCAGAGTTCAGAACGGAGTTGAGGGAATGCTGCTCAAATCCATTTTTAAAAGCATCTAAACTAGTGGTCATCACCACGTCTTGCATGGATTCCTTCTCTTGGGAACATGCTAAACAGAGGGCACACACATGCAGATAAGCAGCAGAGTGTATAATTGGGCTTAATTTAGATAATAACTTTAAAAAAACAACACTACCCAGGTTACTTTATAAAGTTGCAAGTGCACTGATAGTGCAGTGAGGTAGTAAAGAAATGCAGTAGCTATTTTGTTGTGAGAGGGTTATTGGCCACGGTGCCTGTATTCATGCTCTGAAACTAGAGCCTATTCAAAGGGGGAGGGGAGAGGAATGTTCGAGCGCTGGAATGGAAGGGGGGTGTTGTTTTTTTGTTTTGGAAGGGTCTAGAAATTCCATCCAAGTACAGTTACAATGACCAGGCAATTTTTTTAATTCAACATTGAGGAAACCAGCACAAATGTACCCTTGTAATACTCCTGCTACACTATAATGTTAGCTTGTGAAATGAATAGAGGCTCCGGAACGCAGGCACAGCTCATCCGCTTACCAAGTGGTGGAGGAACAGAGAGACGTCTAAAGTAGGGATGGGGAATTTGTGACTGCTCGGATGCTGTGAGGTTACAAATATCTTCGTCCCTAACCACTAACCATCCTGACTGGGGCCAAGGGCTACTGGTGTCCAGCATAGAATCATAGAATCCTAGAGTTGGAAGAGACCCCAAGGGCCATCCAGTCCAACCCCCTGCCAAGCAGGAAACACCATCAAAGCATTCCTGACAGATGGCTGTCAAGCCTCCGCTTAAAGACCTCCAAAGAAGGAGACTCCACCACACTCCTTGGCAGCAAATTCCACTGTCCGAACAGCTCTCACTGTCAGGAAGTTCTTCCTAATGTTTAGGTGGAATCTTCTTTCTTGTAGTTTGAATCCATTGCCCCGTGTCCGCTTCTCTGGAGCAGCAGAAAACAACCTTTCTCCCTCCTCTATATGACATCCTTTTATATATTTGAACATGGCTATCATATCACCCCTTAACCTTCTCTTCTCCAGGCTAAACATACCCAGCTCCCTAAGCATCATCTGAAGGACCATAGCAGGGGTGGACTTTGGTCATCCATTATGGCTCTTCTTAATTTTGTGCCTCCGCAGATCAGCACCCTGTGTGGGGAAACCACCTGTGCCACCCTAAAACCGGTGCTGACAACAGGTTCTCTATCCCTGACCTAAAGTAGCATGTGACATGGACTTTTGGACCAATATATATATGACACTCACACGAGCCACTCTTCCCCACCCTTCTTTTGAGGAGGAATCCTGACACCCTTTCGTCCACATGGAACACAGGCATCAAATGCTACATTTGGCACATGGGCATGATAATTTTTCAACAGCACAGACAAAACAAAAGAAAGCATGCAAACTATGGCTATATGGATGTGCATACATTGATTTACACTCAGGCATATGACAGAAGTCCTCTACGTAGAGACTGTTGCAGCAAAACCCAAACACAGTAGCAGAGATTCCTAAAATTTTACCAGTGTTGGCAAAGTATGGCTGCGATACCTTACCAGTAACTATAATTTCAGAAGCTCAATGTAAGGCCAGTCAATTAGCTCATTTCATTAGAGCATAGAATTTATAAAACGTACATTAAAACAGCCCCAGCTAAAAAAATAAAAATCAATTATGTCCCTGTTACCTGTTAGTCTCTAAAATCTGTTCTAATGAAATGATTAAGAATGCTGAAGAATCTTCAAATAATAATAATAATAATTTTTATTTATACATCTGGTAAGCTCAACGTTGAGCTCTAACCCGTGTCCGGTCCGATTCAGAATGGGTTTTCCACCACCGGCGGTCTAGCCGTCTCAGCGATTGTTTCATCACCCTCAGCTCTGGGGGAAACCACGGAGCTGTCCGGGCTCCATGCAATTGGACAGGACGCTTCGGAGCCAGACAGTCAATAGACCTGGTTAACTCCCGTATTCCAACAGGTCACCAGGGATTCAGCTGAAAGGCCATCAACATGGGATAAAACATCCCCTACCACTCTCTGGAAACCATTTGGATCCATTAAGTGGTGGGGGCAGACCATCTGAATCGGTCCCACCTCCCTGCAGAACTGTGGATATTGAGTCTAAAGTAGAAAGGATTTTGCTGCTCAGCATTCTCCTCAGTTAATTTTGATAATGAAAAGCCAAATGTATTTTGGATAGGTGAATATTTAATAAATGTTTTATTTTCAGCATCAGTATTTGCCATATGATTACTTTACAACAGCAACTAGCACTTGAAATAATACAGTATCTCTCTGAGTGATGGCATTTAACAATACCCAACAGCTAATTTGCAAATCCATTTAGTAAATTTTGTACTATGCTCATCCATTGATTTAAGCAAACATGGGTCATTTTCTCAATAGGCAAAAGCCTCCAGCACTATTAAAATTCAGTTGTAAGATCCCTCACTTTTCCTTTGGTAGAATGCATAAAATGCACGACTTTCAATGTATGTTACAACTAGCAAGGACCAATAAGGTATAAAATGCATGTACTGTATTTTAAAAACATTCAAAAGACTATCAAAATAATAGTATGCCAAAAAGGGATTAAAACACCTGTCAGCACACTACATGCCAAGATAGGCTTGTGTTAAAAAAAAAATGTTTTAAGTGGCAGGAAAAAAACCAGAGTACAGTGAAGGCATCTGCCTGAGGTCACTAGGCAGGGAGCTCCAAAGTGTGGGTGCTGCCACACTGAAAGATCAATTTCTTAGAAATGGAGAATGAGTATTATGTGGCACCTGCAGCAATGCCCGTTCTACAGACCAGTCACATGGGAATATATTGGGGGTGCAATCCCACAAGTTAACTGGTCCTAATCTGTTGAGGGATTTATATACTAAGAGTAACACCTTAAACTTGGCCCAGTAACAAACTGGCAACCAGTGCAGATTTCTGAGCAGATGAGTTTTTTATTTTATTTGTTTATTTAAGACAATTATATGCAGCTTAAACAGCATCTCACTCCTATCAGCAACCAAACTGCAGCACTCTGCACTAAGAGCACTAACGGCAGTGCCCAGATCAAGCACAAGGGAAGCCCCACATAGAGTGCATTGCAGTTCTCCAGCCTTGAAGTCACCAGTGGCTAAACTCCTATGGTCCAAGGGTGGTTTTTAGTTATCATACTAGCTGCAGCTGGTAAAAGGTGCTTCTAACCACTGAAGTACCTGGGCCATCCCCAAGCTCAATCCAGAAATACTCCCCAACTGCTCCTTTCTGTCAGGGGTGAAACTAGGCTTTAATTCTCCTGGGTCACCTACCCCCCACCCATGTTCATTTGTGTACACACACACAGGCTGTGAGCCTCAATGGCGCCCCTCTGGAGGCTTCACCTGGGGCAAAAAGACCAGCTAGCCCCCCAGCCCCCCCATAGCTATGGCACTGCTGTCTGTTACTATTATATATATTTTTATTAAACAGAAGTCAGTGGTCTTCGGAGCAGGCTCTGTGCCTGGTTATAATGCCTACAGTTCTGCTACTTTGCAAGGTATAGCATTAGGATCCCCATATCTAACTAGCTACTGATGAGTTTAAAAGGGTAAAGGGGACCCCTGACCATTAGGTCCAGTCGTGTCTGACTCTGGGGTTGCGGCGCTCATCTCGCTTTACTGGCCGAGGGAGCTGGCGTACAGCTTCCGGGTCATGTGGCCAGCATGACTAAGCGGCTTCTGGCGAACCAGAGCAGCGCACAGAAACAACTACCTGACATTGAGAAAATACCTGAAGGCAGCCCTTTTTAGGGAAGTTTTTAATGTGTGATATTTTTGTATTTGATTTCTGTTGGAAGCCGCCCAGAGTGGCTGGGGAAATCCAGCCAGATGGGCGGGGTACAAATAATAATAATTATTATTATTATTATTATTATTATTATTATTATTATTATTATTATCATTTACCTTCCCACCAGAGCGGTACCTATTTATCTACTTGCACTTTGACATGCTTTCAAACTGCTAGGTGGGCAGGAGCTGGGACCCAGCAACGGGAGCTCAACCCATCGTGCGGATTCGAACTGCTGACCTTCTGATCAGCAAGCCCTAGGCTCTGTGGTGTTAATTAAAGTCTGGGCAAGAAACAAAAAAATGTTTGGAAAATGTGATATAAACTATAGAGCAGGCACGTCCAACAGGTAGATCGTAATCTACTGGTAGATCACTGGACGTCTGCAGTAGATCATTGGCTCCCCCCAAAGAAGCTGAACAACTGTGGCTCCCCTAAAAAAAGCTCAACATTTTACCTCCTCCCTGAAAAAACTCAACAACTTTGACCCAACCCCCCCCCAAATGGGCCTTCCTCCTTCCTAAAAAAAGCTCAACAACTTTGACCTGAACCCCAAAAAGGGGGTAGATCACTGCCAGTTTTTAACTCTGTGAGTAGATCGCAGTCTCCTGGGAGTTGGCCACCCCTGGCTAGGCTGGTTGTACCCTGTGTTCTTGCTGGAGTCTTCCACCTCAGCCTGGCCCTTCTGACTCAGCATGACTTCCTGAGCTAGACTCTGGCTTTGTTCCTTCAATGCTGGTTTCTGCCCAGTCTACGGATTCTTTATGTGGTGTGGCCTTTAGTCTGAAGATTTCCTTTTCTCATGGTTCCAACATTAGCTGGCCATGGGTACAGACATGACCCAAGTCCTTTGTTGCCTGTACATTGGGTATTTAGACCTTGAATATTCTTTGTTGTTGTTCTTTGTAGGAAATTATATTTTTGTGGCAAGGTTCAACTGGGGCAACAGTATACATCACTTCCTTATTTGGCAGTCATTTCTGACACATTCAACCCAAATATTTAGGTTTAGAGAACCATACACCTACAGAACTAGCTCATGCCCTTAAAAATAGCCAATGAAAGAGAATTTAAGACAATATAATGTGGTTTTACTCTTTCCTATATATATATTCTGGGAAACAAGATTGTTTGAGGGATTGTTATTGGGATGTGGAAACTTTCATCATCGATCCAAACATGGCTCAAGTCTGAAATGACCAGGAGTGGGGGAAACAGTTACCATTTGGCAGATGTTTTGTGGCAAAGAGGATTACGAATGCGTCAATGATCTTAATCCAGTTCTCAGTGGGCAAGTCGCCACATCACATAAACCACCACCACAATTGGCAATCTGATTGTCAGCTGTAGCAAGTTGGCTGAGGTTTAAACAAGTACAGGGAGAGAAGAACAAATCCAGAGGTTGCCCTTTTAGGTCATGGATGAGACACATAGATGGGCCTGATATGCAAAGTTCATATTGCATTGTGGGTGGGTGAGGAAAGTTCAGCTCTGAAGGCACTGTGTAAAATAATATAATGCACTGCATTTTATCCTTAAAAGTGTCCTTTTTAAAGGACATGAGGAGAGAAGCTAAATGCACATATTCATTGTTTGGATTATTCAGTTAATAGAACAGAGAGAACTAACTTTTCTAAAACCAGACGCCAATCTGGCAAGACTGCATTTTATCCCCGCCTTCTTCCTGACCTTGTAGGTTCATCCATCCCCATGGTCCCAAGGAGAAGCAAATGCCCACAGAATCAACAACCACCATCACTGCCACTTTGCATGAAGCACCAAAGGAAGCCGGGTTGAATGGAAGAGAATTCACACTTTTCACATTGTGCAGACCTAGTTCATTGGGAGTTTCAGCAGAGGATAAATGTTTGGCCTACTTTGGCAAATGTTGCAAGCATAATGAGCACAGGCAAGGGATGAAGGAAAGAGACATTTTTTTTTTTCCTAAAACAAACAAACAAACAAACCAAAACACCCAAGATCAGGGTGGTCCAACCCCTCAGACCAAGTGGGCCACAAGAGTACTTCCAACACAGAACCATATCATAAATTAAAGTGTCTGTAATATAGTTACCGTAATATCATTTAATATACACAGTTTATTTAAGTGAATATATATATAACTAAATACGCAATTAATAGATTTAATATATTTATTTCTTAAACAAAAATTAATACACATATTATGCGCTTTCATCAACAATCCTGATATTGAGTCCCTGTCTGGATAAAAAGATGGGGTATATGTTAATAATAATAATAATAATAATAATAAAAAGTAGGCTCCTATTCAGAATGACTCCAGCCTCTTCTGAAGCCAGTAAATAAATGCAGCCCATGAAGAATGAGTGTCAGTCACTATTTCTCAAGGTTGTTGTGGGGGATTGATTAAACAAGGAGTGGGGAAAACCATGTACAGCAGTACCTCAGGTTACAGACGCTTCAGTTTACAGACTGCTAACCCAGAAATAACACTTCAGGTTAAGAACTTTGCTTCAGGAAAGAACAGAAATGGCTCTGGCGGCGCAGCGGCAGCGGGAGGCCCCATAGCTAAAGTGGTGCTTCAGGTTAAGAACAGTTTCATTAAGAACGGACCTCCGGACGAATTAAGTAAACCAGAGGTACACTGTAACACCTTGGGCTGCTTGGAGGAAAAGGTGGGGTATAAAAACAAGTAATCACAAGTAAAACAAATAATTTAAAAATAGAGGGAGAACACACATGAGTCTGAAGAGGTAGCAGTGCATTCCTCATCTGAGGACTAATCCTAAAATATTCCAAAGGCATTTCAAGGGTCCCCAGGACACCTGAGCTTAGCCATAATGCATGCTGGGAGTTGTAGTTTTTGCTCCCTGGTGAGGTTCCTGCGGGTCTGCTGACAGCTTCCAAGCCAAATGTCCTTCATTGCCCCCAGCTCACACCATGGCCGCTGACAGGCGGCAGTTTCCAGCTGTGCACCAAACGTATGCAGGACTCACCATGGCGTCCAACGATGACAAGAGGGGGAAATGAAGGATAAGCGCCACCAAAGCCTCCCCCACATGCCTGAATCTGAGTCTTCATGCTCTTGCTGAGAGTTTGCCACCGCTGCTCAGACCTTAGCAAATCATAGCTTGCCTCCACCCATACAGGGGTCTCCCTCTCTTCGCACCCGTTGGTTATGATTTTGGCATGAACTAACTGAGAGACAGGATTTCCTTCACAGCACCGCCCCCACGTAGCCAGTGTTATTCTTTCACTTAGATTCACAGAAGAAACATAGAGAAAATATGGACGAGAATGGCTGTTGCCGCTAGCAATGCTCCTTTGGGCCACCAAAATATGCCTCACGGGTCGCCACGTGTTGGACCACCCTACCCTGGATCACCAAATTCAGTGTCCTCTCAAGAACTGCATTACTTTTGGGAGCATTGTATTTATAGTTTTCAATTTTACAACAATAGTGATTCATGGAATCCAAAAATTTCCCCTCAAGGATTGCATTATTCCCCAGACTGTGGTTCAGGGACTAGAATAGCATTTTGTCATCAACCCCCTTTTGGATATTATGTGGCATATTAAAACCAAAGCCAGGCCTAATTTTAGCATGGGAGCTTCCTTGAATATGCAAATAGCAGTCTTAGAGAGGTTTTGTTTTTGTCAGGACCATGGCAGTTAAACAGTTAAACTTCCATTCCCCTGGATCCTGAGACTGCTCAAACTTCACCTCAGCTGCTATTTCAGACAATGCCCCATCATAGTTGGTTCACTCCTCAGTTCACATATAGCAAAAGGCCTTGCCAGCACCTTGCATGATCTGAATGTGCACCCAAGAACACTTTGCCAAATCTTCTACAACATGCAAGGATTTTATGGCAGACACATCAGTGTGGAAAGGATTCCCTGAAGCTATAAAGTTTGAAAACAGGCTGCTATGGTTAATTGAAATAAGTGGAATTATGCCAAGGATGGATTTGGCACAAGCAACCTTTAATTGTCCCCACTAAACACTGAGAGAAATTATTTCACTGCATTAAGTAGCATCACTCATCACTTCCATTATCCCCCAAGATGTCTCACAGCGAATACAACCTATGCCAGGTCCTGCTGCAAGCCTTAGGAAGGTTTTGTTATTGAGTACAAGGAACAATAGCAACCCAAGAGCTATCAGGCAGCCCAAGATATGATACTTCTTGGAACACGTATTATGCAATATTAAGAGAAGCAAAACAGGAGCTTAGGTTACCAGCAATCACAGAGGCTTAAATAGGGCAACTGGTAAATGCAACAGGAGCATTCATGAGAGGTCACATTAATTTGGGGTGCGGAGACAGAAGAATAGGAAAGTCCATGATACTGAAGTAGTTCAGAACAATGATTCCTTTAAAGGCCTTGTCCTTCAGTTATACTTTGGGATAAAATATTCTGTGTGAACTGAACACTAGGATACAGTACTGGTCCAGTTCTCACTGTGGTAGTAAGTCTTTCTCTCTGGGCTGTGTGTGTTAAGACTAAGTTAGCCCTTCTCTATGAAACTGATGTGGATGGATTTTGTGGGTGGAGGATCATTCAATCATGAGTCTCTCATGTACAGCTTGAATGCTTCTCACACAGGCTGACGGCCTCAGTAGGAACCAGTGGCGTAGCTAGCCTCTGCGCTGCTGGGGGCGGCGGCAGCACAGAGGCACCCCCCTGGGGGAGGGGCACGACGCGTGCGTCGTGACGTCATCATGACGTCACGATGCACGTGTATGCAGAAAGGGGGAATTTCCCCCTTTCCGAGGCTTTTTTTCGGCGGGGGGGTGGCCAGCGAGGAGGGGGTGACAGGTTTGACACCCCCTCGCTGGTCGGCCCCCCCCACCGGAAAAAAGCCGCTGGAAGGGGGGAAAGGCGACATGCCCCCCCCGTTCGGGTCCGCCCGGCGGGGCGGGGTGGAGGGGCCGGCCAAAGTGTCACCCCCCCTCCCCTTGACCTAGGGGCGGCCCGCCCCCCCCCCCCCCCCTGCGACGCCCCTGGTAGGAACCATTGTGTTCCCTTGCCTCTGTGCACATGTCAATGGGTTGTTGTTTGAAATTTTAGCTAAATTAGACAGTTAATGTTACAAGGTTGTTAGTAAAACAAAATAGAAATATAAAATTGCAATATTAGAGTAACCAGCTAATTGGGAACTTGCCCAAATTAAAGTGTACAGTACTAAAATGCTTTGTTGTCTGGTGAATGTACATCTAAAATCCATGCATGTTGTTCACTTTCCAGTTTGTTAGCAAATAAATGCATGTCCCATTTCTGTTAGTACTATCCTGACTTCCATTCTGTGCTCCCATTTTTGTAGTGGACGCTACGACTGAGAATTCACCCTTTCAAAAGCTGCCTCAGCCACAACCTGCCTATGTGCCATCAAGTGGTGCTGTTCTCTTAAGGTCTTATTTCAGCACTCCAGATCAAATGTTTTATTATTTAAACCATTGGACATAAAGATTTCAATTGGACAAACTCATTATCCTTTCCTTTCATGTTGTCATTGTCCCTTCATCTCCCTGCCCAAGTCCTGCTTCAACTTTTCCACATCCACTCATGTTCAAAGTCTCCTCCCTTAAACAGCTTCTCCCTTTCTTGCCTTGTGACGCCTTATCCTGGAACTTTCAGAACCTGCACATGGTGCTACGGTTCATCCCTCCTTCCCCTCTCTCACCCTTCAGACCCAGGCTCAACCCATCTCTTCTGAGTAGCATTTGAAGTAGCATCTAAATCCTCATTCCCCAAACAAACAAACTGCATATAAGAGCCACCAGGGCCAGCCCACCCATGAGGTAAAGTCTCTCCACACCAAGATTCTACTTTAGCCAATGTCCATTCCAGCAATGCAAAGGTCAGAGACATGCAAGAGACATGATCACAGATCAAGCACACATTCCTGCCTGGCAAAAGTACTCCATGGGAGGGTATCTGACAGGAATATAGAAGGGCCCTCTATCAATCTTTATTCCTCCTTTTTTCCCTCATGTAGATCTTCACTTACCCTTTCTTCCCTGGCCAGGGGTGTGTGGATGGACACCATTTGATGGTTCGCCTCAAGTGCCAAAATGTCTTGGGCTGGCCCTGACAACAGCTAAGGACTTGTAATGACATTTGGGCCTCTTTTACTCCCCTGCCTCTTTTTTAATCTTCTCAAGGGCAGTGTTTTTCAACCTTTTTTGGGCAAAGGCACACTTGTTTCATGAAAAAAATCACGAGGCACACCACCATTAGAAAATGTTAAAAAAATTAACTCTGTGCCTATATTGACTATATATAAAGTAATTTTTCAATTTTTCCCACGGCACACCAGGCAATATCTCACGGCACACTAGTGTGCCGCGGAACAGTGGTTGAAAAACACTGCTCAAGGGCAAGGCTCTATCTTTGCACCATATGGTGTTGTAGCGGTGTTAACAACAATGGTGAAGCTAAGAGTTGGAACAGGTCGTTTGATAGGCCCTGTCTCTGGTCTGCTCTGTTGTTCTCACATGGATGTCTTGGCTTCTTCACAGTGTTTTTCACAGGCAGGCACTGTGTTCCACTTTTTACCTCAGGAAGTCTGTGATAGTTTAGCACCCTATCATGTCCAGAAGAGGGCAACCAAAATGGTCAAAGGCCTGGAAACGATGCCTTATGTGGAACGGCTTAGGGAGCTGGGTATGTTTAGCCTGGAGAAGAGAAGGTTAAGGGGTGATATGATAGCCATGTTCAAATATATCAAAGGATGTCATATAGAGGAGGGAGAAAGGTTGTTTTCTGCTGCTCCAGAGAAGCGGACACGGGGCAATGGATTCAAACTACAAGAAAGAAGATTCCACCTAAACATTAGGAAGAACTTCCTGACAGTAAGAGCTGTTCGACAGTGGAATTTGCTGCCAAGGAGTGTGGTGGAGTCTCCTTCTTTGGAGGTCTTTAAGCGGAGGCTTGACAGCCATCTGTCAGGAATGCTTTGATGGTGTTTCCTGCTTGGCAGGGGGTTGGACTGGATGGCCCTTGGGGTCTCTACCAACTCTAGGATTCTATGATTCTATGTCTTAAGTGTAATGTTTATATTAAGTTTATTTGGACAGGGGTTGAGAAGAAGTTATTTGACTGCAAGAACAGTTTGTGAAGCAGCCAGAGCAGCTGAGGAAAATTAGCCCTCTCTTTCACTGCTGTTGCCTGCCAAAGTACAGGCATAAAGGAGAGAACCATTTGTCCAGCTGGGCACAGTGGCCATATTAGTTAAGAATAGACACTACGGAAAGAGAATGCAGAATGTAACATTCAGTACTGCCCATTTTTGATGGGATACATTTCAACAGTGCATTTTAAAAACAAGTCCAAAAGTTGTTTGAGGCTCCGGGGGTGGGGGTGGGGGAATATCATTCATCACACAAGATTAGTCTGAAGCAAAGAATTTGGCAGAGTTGGGGTTTTAAATTATCATCTTATATTTTACTTAGTGGGTGCTGGTCCATTAGGGAGAATGGGGCACTGACCCACCAGCCTCGTCTGCCTTCACCTACTTCAGGGAGTGGCACACCCTCTGGCACCTTCCTCTTCTTTAGTTGTCCTTGTAGAGCTCAGCAGAAGATGAAGGGTGGTGACTAGAGATTAGTTGGCTCTGCCTGTCCTTAGCTCAGGCTCCATCTCCTGTTGACCCCCTTGTCTTTCACCCCACCATGGGCACCAGACATCATTGATTTTGGTACTGGTGTCACTTCTTGTTTTGCACCCTGGGGAACCTCGTCAGGGAACGTGTGTTCATCTGCAGCAACATGTGGCAACATTACACACCGCACTTCCTACGCCTAACAACTAGATAAGTATAATTTTAGGCCTGGACTTCTTTAATATTGGATCCTGGGGTTCTATACATTTCCCCCACCTGTGCTCTTTTTTCAGAACAAAAGTGTGATCTGAAGGCAGGTGGTGTCTTGGAGAAGGCATTATGTAATCATCTGGTTTAGCGTAGGTATGTTCAGAAATTGCAATAACATGCAATGTAGTGTTGCTTTCAGTCCAAAATTCAAAAATCTCTCTAGCACAGTCCTTGAGGGTGTGGTTATGGTGAGTTAACCACACTAATGGATGGATTAGAAGCACTTGGATGCGGCTCATGCTTGCTAATACCCCCAAGAGATTGTTATTTTGTCGTATGTGGCTTGCTAATTATTCGAACCATATTGTTGTTGGCGAAGCCTTGCCCTGCACTCACGCACAATACAAAATGTCACTATTTGACAGATTTCATGACTGATAGATAACATCAGGGCCAGCCCACCTATGAGGCAACAAGGTTGGTAAGTACCAAGAGGCCCAGGAACTATTGCCTCGGGTGGCAGGATCCACAATGGCAGCAGATCCAGCCACCACGGAATGCATCATCCGCTGCTACTGCTGCCATGGTCTGCCTGCCCCCCAAAGCATAGCTGCCAACTCTTCCCTTTTCTTGCGAGGAATCCTATTCGGAATAAGGGAATTTCCCTTAAAAAAAAGGAAAAAGTTGACACCTGTGCCCCAAAGCCATCTCCCCAGTGGCCTCTTGGGAAATAGGAGTCACTGCTGGTCTCCTCCCACCCTTATTCCCAATGTAGATTATAATTCTCTGCTTGTTCCTGATTTCGATCTGCACTCACCCATCTTCCTTAGTGGGTGGGGGCCATTTTGTGGTTTGTCTCAGGTGCCAAAATGCAAAAAACAACAACAACCATGCCAAATGCTCAAAAATGAAAGCCTTCAGTGCTCACTATGTTACTGCAAGGGCAGGTTACTTTTCTCATTCTCTCTACTATTCTGCAATGCAAAATTCCTAATTACTGGGTATATAAGCCCTTTCTGCAGTATAGGGTCTTCATGCAGCTGTTCCTGGGCCTCTTGGTTGTTTTGTATCTTGTTGTTTTGTACCTTGTAACCTGACAAATTATGGGTGTCTAGCAGGCATTCAATACACAAATGTGGCAGTATGAGGTGTAGCACATCAAGGCTACGATACTGAATCTAAAATGAAATTCAGAGTGCAGTTGAAGGAGGATTGCTTCCCAGGTCAGTGTGTGAGGAATTTCAAAGAGTTTTAGTAATACAGGCAGGGTTAGGAGCATTAGATGTGAAAGGCCTCATAGCCTGGTTACCAGTTACCTTCATCATATCAAAAGTAGCCCGATGTCCTCTGTTGATAATTCTGGTATTTCTTCTCTCTTTTAATGGTTAATTGTCTCCAGGGGTTGAGAGGAAAGGAGCAGGGACAATCAACTACTAAGGATATATGAGATATGTAGATATTAACAATTAAAAGAGAAGCGCTCCTTCCTTTTTTATTTCCTGTCTTTTATATTTACCTTCAGTCCCTCCAAATTTCTCTGCCTATCTCACAGGGACCCTTTAGAATTAAGAAGAATCAGAGCTCGGCTTCCATGTAGCTATTTTTCACATGATGAGTGAAAGTGTTGCTGAGCTCCAGTTCTCTTTAACAGAAAAGAAAACGAAGGTCCTCCTTTCTTGAATGCTCTAGAGAAAACCGATCATCTCACACTTCTATCTTCAACACCTCACCATTGTCACATTTGCCCCTTGGCATGTATCAGTGTAAGACCATGCTGCAGATATCTCAGTTTACATGAATTTGCATGGAAAAGAAATGTTCAAGCCATGTCTAGAGTGAAACTAAAATATGACTGTACCTAGTTTGCTATAAGGGTAATTGAAAGCAAAGATATCCCAACAACATTGAACTTTGTAAATATGACCTGTCTCCCAACAGCCTAATTTTTTAAAAAGTATCTTTTCTCATCTGACAGTGTCTCACTTGTGTGGGGGGGTGTTGTACTGAGATATGGGGCATTGTATGTTAAAACATTCAGTGAAAAAAAATCCGTTGTCTTTTTTTTTAATTGTCATTTCCATTCAGGGCAGCTAAAACTGTACATTGTTTGCGAGCGCCTTCAGTCATGGCATCGCCTGAAAGGCATGAGATGTTCTACAAGAATATGAAAAACATGTTAACTATCATTTTAAGGACAAAATGAGATGCAGCATCAGATCTTTGAACAGATTTCCCATGTTTATTTTTATTAAAAATGAAAATATGTGGGTGGGTTATCTTATCTATTTATTTATTTATTTATTTATTCATTCATTCAATTAATCAATCCAGTGAAAAGTCGTGATTGATCAATGAAAAATCTAACTCTTCCTCTTAGTAGAGAGGTGCGCTTGTCACATACACCTGCTCACACATGAATCATTAAGGGCCCCAATAATCTCATAGTGACATATTTTCATTCATACAGTTAGTCAAAATTATTTCCACTTACAGGTGAGTGACACATGGACCATAGTTCACTAACCACCTCACACCTAATCAAATAATGACCACATATTGTTGATTGGCCTCATTAACTGGCCTCACTGACAGAGCAACCCCAAAACAGACCATGTGAGTATGAAATAATAATAATAATAATAATAATAATATAATAATAATAATAATAATTTATTTATACCCCACCCATCTGGCTGGGTTTCCCCAGCCACTCTGGGCGGCTTCCAACAGAATATTAAAATACAATAATCTATTAAACATTAAAAGCTTCCCTAAACAGGGCTGCCTTCAGATGTCTTCTAAAAGTCTGGTAGTTGTTTTTCTCTTTGACATCTGGTGGGAGGGCGTTCCACAGGGCAGGTGCCACTACTGAGAAGGCCCTCTGCCTGGTTCCCTGTAACTTGGCTTCTCACAGCGAGGGAACCGCCAGAAGGCCCTCAGCGCTGGACCTCAGTGTCCAGGCAGAACGATGGGGGTGGAGACGCTCCTTCAGGTATACTGGACTGAGGCCATTTAGGGCTTTAAAGGTCAGCACCAACACTTTGAATTGTGCTCAGAAACGTACTGGGAGCCAATGTAGGTCTTTCAAGACCAGTGTTATGTGGTCTTGGTGGCCGCTCCCAGTCACCAGTCTAGCTGCTGCATTCTGGATTAGTTGTAGTTTCCGGGTCACCTTCAAAGGTAGCCCCACATAGAGCGCATTGCAGTAATCCAAGCGAGAGATAACTAGAGCATGCACCACTCTGGCGAGACAGTCTGCAGGGCAGGTAGGGTCTCAGCCTGCGTACCAGATGGAGCTGATAAACAGCTGCCCTGGACACAGAATTAACCTGCGCCTCCATGGACAGCTGTGAGTCCAAAATGACTCCCAGGCTGCGCACCTGGTCCTTCAGGGGCACAGTTACCCCATTCAGGACCAGGGAGTCCTCCACACCTGCCTGCCTCCTGTCCCCCAAGAACAGTTTCTTCTGTCTTGTCAGGATTCAACCTCAATCTGTTAGCCACCATCCATCCTCCAACCTTATGTATGGAGGATTCCAGACTTTGCTTGGACAACAGCTGCTTCAAGTCATGACTCAAGGCTGAAGTGGATTCCGAATGTGGCGCCTGACCAACGTCAGGCAGGGATTCAGACTGTGAACCACCATCCAGTTCTGGCCAAAGGGAACTTCAGGAGGGAACAGGAACTAGAGCTAATGGGGCTCTTACAACAATTGGTCAGATCGTGCCATATGTTTGCCCTGGTGCTGTGAAGCCTGTGGGGTCTGAGCAAACAAGGGACTCCTCTAGTGCTGCTCTTGTTCCTCCAGCCCAGAGCTGTTCTCTCCTTTTCCAGGCAACACCCTCACCTGCCTTGTGATCCTTTTAACTGGAGTTTACAACAGTTCAACCTGGGACCTTCTGCGTGCCAAGTGTGCCCTCTACCACATAGCTGTAGGCACATTGATGTGGCTTCACCTGTTTCCTGTCCCTGCTTCACTCCAGCCAGCCCCCGGCTTGACAGAAGTGAGTCTAACACTTCCTAATCGCAGCTCCACCAGGCATACCATTCAAATGGTGTGTCAGAATGATTTCACTATAGTACTACTGCATTGTGTTGCCAGCTGGTGTCAAGTTTGGCCAATTATCTGGCTCCTTGGAGCTCTTAGCAAACTGAGAGGAGCCTCATGAGCCCCTCCATTAAAGCAGGGAATGGAATCTGTGTTTGTCCAGTCTGTTAGAAACAGTAGGAGATGGAAGCAGAGCAACAGCAACTTGGCCAAGCCTCACAGCAAGGCCAGACTTTGAAGCCGGCCCTCCGAGCTCCAAGGACAACATTCTCGCAGCTGGACCCCTCTAAAACGGCTTCCATGTATGCATAAAGCTACCAGACTGACCAGATAAACTTCTGCGCCATCCAGACGTCCTGTCTAGTGCAAATATATCTCAGCCACCTCACTTTAGTTTTTTGCCCTCCACCCAAATAATTTCTGAGAAGGTTTTATATAGGCATGTGCAGCAGAATTATTATTTGAGGCCTTTTTATCTGAATGGCAATATATACTCTCCATTTGATGAGGCCACAAAAGCAGGCAGACATGTTACACCTTGCATGGGACAGAATATATTTGGTGGCATTTTGGAAGGGAGTAAGTGCAGGGACAATGGTGGGCAGCTCGTTTATATGTAGCAATGAACTCTGTAGCCACCATTTCCCTCTAAACTCATTCAAAGCTGCTGCTGCAGCAGCTGCAAAGATTTGAGGAGTGAGGTTATTACCCCTCTGCTACTATCTCTGCCAGATTGCTCAACCATTGCTACTGTGTCTTTTCTTCTGGCAGATCAAGATAACTAGGTGACAGCAAAAACTCCAAAAATAAAAATAAAAATAAAAAGCAGGGGCAATTAGAATAAGAACTGTTATTTGATTAACTTTCTAACATTGCTCAGCTTTAAAAACAAAAGCCTATTGGCTCACATGTTTTATCTGTGGCTAAAGGATCATGTATCAATTCTGTCATTTCTGTAATTCATTACCAAATTAATACAATTTTATTCGAGTTACTTCCCACTCGCCGTTGTTAATACGTCCTTAGCTTCTGATGTTACTGCTTTGAATATTTTAAATTATCTCCAATTACCATTACCCATTATAATTATAATAAACTAGCTGACCCGGCCACGCGTTGCTGTGGCTCATTTTGTGAAATGGCAAAGGAAGATGTAAAAGAGAAAGCGCATGCCTCCCCACAGCTTATCCTGTTGAACTCCGCCTGCCTCCTCTCCGTATTTCCCATTTTCACTTGCCTCCCCACAGCTTCTCCCGTTGAACTTCCGCCTGCCTCCTGTTTGTCTTTCCCCGTTTTAGCCTTCCTCCCCACAGCTTCTCCCGTTGAACTCTTGCCTGGCACCTCTCTGTCTCCCTCCCCCCGCTTTCGCCTTCCTCCCCACAGCTTCTCCCGTTGAACTTCCGCCTGCCTCCTCTCCGTATTTCCTGTTTTTGCCTTCCTCCCCACAGCTTCTCCCGTTGAACTCTTGCCTGGCACCTCTCTGTCTCCCTCCCCCCCACTTTCGCGTTGCTGTGGGGTTTTTTTTTTTTTTTTTTTTTAAAATTCTCCTGACCCCGAGAGTATTCTGGAAGCTCCTGTTTTCATTCTTCCCTGTCCCTTTAGAGCAGGGGTCAGCAACCTTTTTCAGCCGTGGGCCGGTCCACTTTCCCTCAGACCATGTGGTAGGCCGGACTATATTTTTTTTGGGGGGGGAATGAACTAATTCCTATGCCCCACAAATAACCCAGAGATGCATTTTACATGCGAAGCTGCGGCGGCCATTTTAGGTTAGGGCACTGGAGCCTTAAAGAGCATTCTCCCCCACCCCAGTCCCAAAATTACCCAGTCCCAAAATTACCCAGTCGCACCCCAGCGACACAATCCCCTCAGAGCTGGTCTTACTCAGTGCGACCTCTCAGGCATGCCTCCTGCTCGGCACATGCGAAGCTGCGGCGGCCATTTTAGGTGAGGGCAAAGGCATTGTTGCTCTGGCCAGGTCTGATGACGTCAGCAGGCAATCCGCCTTTCTATTGGATGCTGTTGGAGTCTTCATCCTTTTGCTGGTGAGGTATAATAGGCGCCATTTTTTGGCCTTTATTCTATATTTTAGGCATGACAGGTGTTTTTTTTTTTTTTTTATTAAAGATTTTCAGAGGTAGTACAATGTCTCTCTCAAGTTTTTCCTTATAACATTTTTATAAGTCAGTGTTGGTGAGACATCAGAAAAGAAAGGGGGGGAAGGGGTGGGTGGGACGGGAGGTAGGTGGGGTGGGGTGACTGTGTTTCTTTTTTATTTGATATGAGTAGGGTTTGGTGTCAGCATTGTTTATGTAGGTTCTTTGTTGTTTACTTGTGCTCGTTTGGCGGTGAGAGAGGTCGGAGTTGGCTTGGGATGTGGTTGTTCGTTTGTGGTTGGCTGTGGTGATCTTCGGTTTCCTGAGTGAGTGGGGTTGGTGGGTATTTTGGGTCAGGTTAGCCATATTGATTTGTATGCTGTCGGTAAATTTTTGTCATTGTCTTGTTGGGCTGTGTATGTGATGAAGGGGAACCATACCGGGGTGAAGGTGTCTTCTTCAGTTTGTCCCCGTGTCAGTTTCAGTTTACTGGTTAGTTTTTCTAGTAGGGCTGTTTCCCATACTGCTTGGTACCATTGGTCCATGTTTACTCCTGACAGGTCTTTCCAGTGTCTGGTTATGATGTTTCTGGATGCTGAGAGTAGATGGATTATGAGTTCTTTGTGTTGTAGGTGGGCATTATTGTCTTGGAAGATGTTTAGTAAGATCAATTCTGGGGTGATTTCTAACACTTGCTTGGTTATTTTACATATTTCTCGTGTGGTTGTTGTCCAGAATGTTTGGATTTTGGGGCACTCCCACCACATGTGGAAGTATGTGCCTGTGGAGGTGCACCCTCTCCAGCATTTTGGTGAGGTTCCTGGGCGTATTAGCGCTAATTTTCTAGGCGTTAGATACCATCTGTAGGTTAGTTTTAGGGTGAGTTCTCTTCTTTTTGTTGATATGGATTTAAAGGGGGGTTTAGACCACATTCTGGTCCATTGGGTGGGGTTGATTTCGTATCCTATGTCATCCTCCCATTGTTTTTTGATTGTGTCTAGGGTGTTCGTGGGATTTTTGAGTAGTATTTTATAAATTGCGGACACCAGCCCTCTATCGCTTCCCTTTGTCATTAAGATGAGGTTTTCAAAGGTTGTCAGGGGTCTGGTTGCTGCTGATTTTACTGTTGGATTGTTTAATATGGCATGTAGTTGGTGTTGTGTTAACCAGGGCATTTGGGTGTCTTCTAATTTGTCCTGTATTTCTTGTGTTGACAGAGGTTTGTTATTTTTATAAAAGTCTATTAGGCGATATAGGCCTTTGGATTGCCAGGTTTTGGTTTGGAGGTTTTGTGCTGCTTTGTGGAATAGTGGGTGGTAGGTCAGGGGATTAGTGGGGATGGGGTTGGGGATAGTTTGCCTGTTTCTGCTTTCCATGCTTTGAACATGGTTTGTGTGTATCTATTAAGTGTTGTGGGGATTTTCCTTAGTTTGTTTGGGAGGAATGGGTATGCTGTGGTGCAGATATTCTCAATTGTGTCCCTTTCTAGGTGTATCCATTGTTTTGTCTCGTCTTCTAATATGTATGGGATTATATGGCGTATTTGGTTGGCTCTGTAGTATGCTTCTATATTGGGGATTCCCCATCCTCCTTCTGCGGTGGGGAGGTGTAGGTATTTGGTGTATATTCTTGGTTTTTTGTGTGAGAAGATGAAGGATTGTAGTTTTCTTTGCCATTTGCGGAGTTGGGTTGGGGGGATCCAGATTGGGAGGGTTTGGAATAGATAGGTTAGTTTTGGAAGGATGATCATTTTGATCATGGCTATTTTGTCTGAGAGAGTGAACTTCATGTTGTTCCATCTCTTTAAGTCTTTGTTTATTTGTTGCCATAGGGGTTTGTAGTTGTGGAGGTATAATTTGTTAAGGTTTTTGGTTATTTGTACTCCTAGGTATCTGAACTTGGTGTGGCAGAGTTTTATCTTGGTGGTGTTAGTGAGTTCTCTTTGGATGTAAGGTGGGGTGTTAAAGCACATGGCTTCCGATTTTTCAAAGTTTACTTGTAGGCCTGAAACCGTTGCAAATGTGTTGAGTTCTCTGATCAGGGAGGGTGCTGTGTTTGAGGGATCTGGTGTTGTGACCATTAGGTCATCTGCAAAGAGTCCTAGTTTATAGGTTCTGCCTTTTATTTCCACCCCTTTGATGTCTGTGGCTGCTCGGATTCGGATTGCTAGGGGTTCCAGCGCCAGGATAAATAGGAAGGGAGATAGTGGGCACCCTTGTTTTGTGCCTCTTTGGATTGTTATGGTATTTGAGTCCATATTATTAATTCTGCATTTTGCTGAGGCTTGGGAGTATATTTGGTTGATGGTTTGTAGGAAGTAGGGGCCAAATTTCATGCTAGTTAGTACTGCTGATAGGTATTTCCATTCTAGGCAATCAAAAGCTTTGAGGATGTCTAGGGACATAATTGTTAATGGGAGTTTAGTTGCCTTGCTGTGTTCAATTAGGTTCAGTAGTTTCCTGATGGGGTCTGTAATATTGCGACCAGGGACGAAGCCAGTTTGGTCTGGAGCTATTAGCTTGGATAAGAATTTTTTCAGGCGGTTGGCCAAGATTGATGTGAATATTTTGTAGTCTTGGTTTATTAATGAAATTGGGCGGTATGATTCTACCTTGAGGCTGTCCTTCATTGGTTTTGGGATGGAGACTATTTTGGAGAGGGTCCAGGTTTTGGGGATGGGCCCTCCTTTCATGATGTCATTAAAGAGGCGTGTCATGTAGGGCATCAGGGGTTCTTTGAATTTCTTATAGAATTCTGCTGTGAAGCCATCTGGGCCTGGAGCTTTGTGTGGTTTTAAGTTTTTGAGGATTGTGTCTATTTCCTCTGGGGTGATGGGACTGTCCATATATTCTTGTTCCTCATTAGTTAGAGTAGGGTATGTTCGTTTCTGTTAGGAATTCTTTGATTTTGTTCTCCGGTGGGTTACGGGAGGTGTATAGATCAGAGTAGAATTTCGCAAATTCTGCAATTATTTCTTTGGGGGAAAATGTCGTGTTGCCACCTTTTTTGGTGATGCAGTGTATTCTTGTTTTAAGTGTTTTTTTCCTACATCTATTTGCTAATAGTCTGGAGTTTTTCCCTCCGTATTCATAAAAGCGCTGTTTTAAGTATAGAATGTTGATCATTGTTTTGTTGATTTCTAGGGAGTCTATTTCTCTTCTTTTTTGTTCTATGAGTTGAAGGAGTTTTTTAGATCCTGTTTGTTTGTATCGTGATGAAAGATTAGTGATGTCTTGTTCTAAGTTGTTAATTTTAGAGGTGGTTTGTTTTTTAAGGAGTGCTTTCTCTTTTATGCAAGCTCCTCTGGTGACTGCTTTCATTGCGTCCCACAGGAGGGGTGTTTTTATGTTGTCTACATCGTTTTCCTTGAAGTAGTTTTGGAGGGTTTTTGTGAGACTCTCTCTAATTTGTTTGTTTGTAGTTAGGGTGGGACTGAAGGACCATGATGGGGTGGTTTGTGTTTCTTCTCCTATTTTAATGGTGACTTCTACTGGGGCATGGTCAGTGATTTTGATGTTGCCTATTTTCGTTGATTCCACTAGAGGGATCAGACCCTGTGTGAGCAGGATGCTGTCCAATCTGGAAACTGTGCCATGGCGTCCAGATTGGAATGTATGGCTATTATCTCTTGGATTTTGCTCACTCCAGATGTCGTAAAGACCCCTGTTTTTTAACATTTTCAGTAATTTGTAAGAGTCCCTAATTGTTGGGGGGGTTTTTTTGAGGAAGGCTGTCCATGAGGTTGTGGGGTGGGTGTTTTTTAGGGATATGCCCTTCAAATTTAGGTTGAGGTCGCCTCCTAGGATTGCTTCCCCTTCAGAGAAGGAGGAGTGTGTTTTTTTTTAAAAAAAATTATTATGCTATATCCTTCCCCCATGGTCATGTCCTAAATTTGATGTGATTTGGTCCAGCGGTTACGGAGCAAGGTGCGGCCGGACGCGCACGCAATAGGAACATTTATATATATATAGATTATCCATTACCCAAAATTATCACATAATCATCAGCTGTATTATTAGCAATTTCCATTCATTTTGAAACATTATTTAAGGCATTTATATACTTTTGTAAAGCTTCAAGTGAGAATATACTTCTTTTCATTTCATTCTATGTACGACAGTTCTAGTATACAACCTTCAATGGCCTTCCATTTATATCAGTCGTCTCCATCTCCAAAGATGATCTTGAGCCCTTTCTGGGCACCTGTAGTGCTGTTGCAGTTATTCAGTGCATCGCTGGTATCTGCTGGTATCTCAAGGTTAACTCAGCCCTTCCTCTCCCCAGTTTGCAGGTCCATCCCATAATACTCTAAAAAGTACATTGTTGTCCAAAAGCGACAGTCCTCGCCTTACGTAGATCCTTTTCAACAAGTTCCAAGATCTCTCCATTTTCTTCTCCTTTAAATCTCATCAGCACAGGCAGGGAAAGATATTTCTCTCAGTACCAACCCACTGACAGCCTGGCATCACCTTCCCTTCCTGCTTAGGTTCTGCACCACCTCTCACTTGGAGTTGCCAAATCTAAATTTCTACTTTCTCCATGTTGTTCACAGTCTGTTCTCTCCTCACCACCACACCAAGATTTTACTTTAGCCAATTTCCATTCTAGCCATGCAAAGGTCAGAAGCAAGCAAGAGACGTGATCACAGATCAAGGACATGTTCCTACCTGGAAGAAGCACTCCATGAGGGTATCTGACAGGGACAGAACGTGAGGGCCAAGCAGAAACATCTAGAGTAGGGTTAACAGATGTCCCCGGATTTGCAAATCTGTCCCCGGGAAACGTGGCAGCGGCAGCTCTGGCTGGCTTCAGGAGCTGCTCACTGCCGCCGCCACTGCCGAAGGGGAACCAGGGACGTCCGGCGGTACAGATCTCCTGCCCCCTTCCCCCTTTGTTTTGACTGATCAGGGGAGGCTCAGGAGTCGCGGGCATTTATGGGCATTTATGTTTCACAGGGTGCGAAAGAAGGGCTTTGCACCTTGCCTGGCAGATAAACTTGCACCTTGCGCCACTCCTGGGCAACAGCCGCCTGCCCGTGACTCCCAAGCCTCCCCATATCTGTCAAAACAAAGGGGGAAGGAGACCAGGGAAGGCTTGGGAGTCACGGGCGGGCGGCGCGCCATTGCCCAGTTTTTTAAAAAGATCTGCGCATTTATGTTCCACGGGGTGCGAAAGAAGGGCTTTGCACCTTTATACAATATGCGTGTGTGCTTGGGTCCAGGGTCTTTTGCCTCACCATCCCAACTACTGACTCCCTGTTGCTACTCAGCTTCAAAATAATAATAATAATAATAAAGTGTCCCCGGATTCATTGAAAAAAAATCTGTTAACCATAGTCTAGAGCCCTGCTTTTCTCCCCTAGGTCTGATGTTTCCCACCCCTCACCTAAAGGCATACTGGCCAGTGGCAGCGCATGGGCTGGGCCAGAGGGGCAGTGGCCCTGGGCACATTTTGCTCCTCACTGCCCTGCCAGCCCCACAGAAAGGGCACGTGCCTGTTGCATTCCCCTCATACAGCCCTGCAGCATCACAAAGTGGCGTGGGGCTGGCAGGGCAGTGTGACTGTGCCTTTCATGCCCACCGGGGGCCGGGGCGGGCAGGGGTGCAGCACGGCCCCCACTTGGCTCTGATGGGTGGAGCATCAGCATCGAGGACTAGGTGTGGGCTCCGTTCACTCTCCGTACCCCAAACCCCCGGGCGTGCACACCTCCTAATACTCACTGCAGGTTTCAAGGGGTAAGATCCCCTCAGTGTCCCTCTGCTGCCCATTGGCTTGTCCTCTCCCTCTGGGAAAGCAAGAGAAGCCATACAACCTCAAGCAGGCCTAGGCAGCATGAGAGAGAGGCTGCCTGCATGCTACAGAGCACTCTTGCACGGTAAGGTTTCCATGCGTTAAAAAAAAACCAACAACAACAATCGAAACCACCAGTACTCTAAAGCAGTATATGAAAGCTCATGTATAGGACATGGTCTTCCTCTTTCTCTTTTGACCTGTGAAATCTCAGTGCATTTCTTTTTTCCTACTGCTAGTAAGTTCCATGACTAGAGGATGTGGAATCAACAAAAACAGAACCATACAAAGTCAGCATTCAATCGATACATGTGAAAGTGGCTCACACAGCAAGCCATTGATAGTGGCTCACTTGCTGCTGACAGCTGCCATTTGGAATGCTCTACTGTACACTCATCACAAAGGCCTTTGCCACTACATAAGCTGGATGTGTCAAACAGTTGACACCTATCAAATACCCCTGAGGCTTTCTCTAGTCACCGTAACTGGGAGGATTCACCCTCACCCAAAACAGAAGACTGACTATATGTCACTGCCTAGAGGCATATTAAAAACACTCTCAGCTACTGCACTACTGTTGTCCACTTGTATTGTTTATTGAAGCTCACTTGTTTGTTATGTGCTTATGCCTACCTCTGCATATGACAATCTGATCAGTGCAGCATGCTAAATGTCACTGTTATGCATGCTGTGAAATCAAAGAGCAATCAACGTACATCACAACACCCAGATGCCTTTTGGGTTATTGTTAATATGTTGTGAGCCACTCTGAGCACTTTTTACAATGGAAGGGTGGGGCACAATTAAATTAAATTAAATTAAATTAAATTAAATTAAATTAAATTAAATTAAATTAAATTAAATTAAACACTGTTATTCTTGTCCCCCTTTTTCCTGTGCTATGGTTGAACACCTGTCTGTGGTTTTGCACACTCTCAAAATGGAGACTATAGTCTCCCCAGGACAAAGAACTGTATTTTGTTTGGTTCTTTTTGTAACTCTGTAAAATTCCAAGTACAGCACATGGATGGTGCTTAACAAATTCATGATAACAACTTAAGAGCTTGCAGCTAATGCATTCACCTCAATAGACACCACACATAAACTTTTGGGAAGGTAGAGGGAAACGAGAAAGTTGCTGAGACAGACAGATGGGCACGCGGGCTTTGCTGTTGCTGCTTGCAACCGTTTTGAGATTATAGTGCACTATAATCATTTCACAACTTGATCCTGTGCAAAGTTATCTGTGGCCAGACCCAGTGATCTCTTTTGCCAACCAGGAACAAAGGACAATGTCCTGCCTTATACACATATGCACACAATTCCCTCATAACCTCGCCTCTCATCCTTCAGTAAAATCTGCACGATACTCATATATACACATTTGTTTTGCAAAATGGTATATAAATGCTATCATGTTAGATCTAGTCTTCATTAGAAAATATTTTAGTCTTTTCACTTTTGTAATTTTCTCTAAGATCACACAAATACATTGTCTATTTTGCATTTTATCAGCCAATGTGGGATCCAGCCACCCAAAGTGGCTGGGGAAACCCAGCCAGATGGGTGGGGTATAAATAATAAATAATAAATTTATTATTATTATTATTATTATTATTATTATTATTATTATTCCATAGACTGAACAATAGAGCAAAAATATAAATGTTGTAATAATTATAAAATAAGTTCCATTAATATACATTAATTTGTCATTACTGTACATTAACATATATTAACATGTGTGGTACTTTTATAAATTTATTGCCTTGATTATACTTTTGTGTTGATTTTGTAAAATTTCTTTATTCAATATATTTTTCTCTCTGCCTTGAGTGCACCAATGAGAAGGCAGGATATAATAAACTGTTGTGATGTAATAAGGTGTGATAAACGGTTATTATTTTTGAATAAGCAGGTTGTGTACAGTTTATTTGTAAAGATGAGAAAGTTCAGAACACCTAGAAATAAATTACCAACAAATTGATTCAAAATTCCTACATAACAACTGGGGACACTTCTCTTTAGAATACTAAGATTCTCTCAGAAGGAGACCCCAAAAAGAAATAGTCGGATGACTTGTGCCAAGTTTTAATCTTCAAAGGTTGCCATTACTAAACCAGGCAAAGTACATTTGCCCACAACATACACATACATACCCACAAATGCATTAGGCTATTTTCCATTAGGCATGGAAATAATGTACAGGAAATTGGGCCTGGGAGTTGCAAAATGGAAATAAGTACTTTCCAGAATGTATTATATATTATATTTATAATAAGCTGCAACAGCAATTTATTGAAGCCATTTTATATAGCGAGCACTGCACAAAATGTTGCAGTATGGAGTACTTCAGTTCAGCATCCCAGCTGCCATTCCCTGCCCCTCCCATGTTCTCTTTTTCCCTTCAACAGTGTCAGCCTTTCCCATCCCATAGTACATCTCAGTCCTCCTTGGCTGTTTGGTGCCCTTCCATCTCCACTGATGTCTCTGGGCAATGGAAGGTTGTGTGGAGGCAGACCTTTTGGGGCACCATGGCACTGAAACATGGATCCACGTCACAGGTCCACATGGTTTTTAGACAGCATGCCCCACCCAAGCTACCATGAAATGGAAGTTGCCAAGAGTTTCGGTGGATTGCACTGCAAAAATGATCTATCCAGTATTTGTCAGAACCTCTGTGGCATAAAAAAAAACACAGATCCTCATGAACCCACATGGTTTTTTACAAGGAATTCCTAGAAAATCACGATCAGACAGATGTACCCCCCAAAATACCCACAAGCATCCATGCCTCAGTTCCATTATCATGTGCTAAGGTGGTTCTAGGAAGCACCAGTCTGTGATTCTTACAATCCAGTCCATAGACTGGATCGATGGTTAAGAACATAAGAAGAGTCTGCTGGATCAGGCCAATGGCCCATCTAGTTCCAGCATCCTGTTTCCACAGTGGCCAACCAGGTGCCCATGGGAAGCCAATAAGCAGGAACTGAGAACAGCACCACTCTCCCCTCTTTCTTGTGGTTTCCAGTAACTGCTATTCAGAAGCACACGCTCTCTGATTCTGGAGGTAGAACATATCTGCCAGGCACTGTGGCCATTGATAGAGTTATACTCCATGGACTTGTCTAATTCTCTTTTTGAGCTGTCCGTGTTGGTGACCATCACTGCCTCCTGTGGAAGTGAGTTCCTGTGAAGAAGTTCTTTCTTTTATCTATCCTGAATCTTCCAACATTCGGCTTCATTGGATGTCTGCGAGTTTGTGTATTATGAGAGAGGGAAACTTTTATCTAGCCACTTTCTCCATCCCATGCATAATTTTATAAACTTCTGCCATGTCACTTCTTACTTGCTTTCCCCTAAACTAAAAAGTCCCAACCTTTCCACACAGCAGAGTTGCCCCATCCCCTGAATCATTTTGGGTTGCCCTTTTCTGAATCTTTTCCAACTCTAAAATATCATTTTGAGGTGAGGCTACCAGAACTGTACAGAACACTCCAAATATGGTCGTATCATAGATTTGTATAACAGCATTATGATACCGGCCGTTTTATTTTTAATCCTTTCCAAATGATCCTTAGCGTGGAATCTGCCTTTTTCACAGTTGTCACATTTTCTACAGGTCAATCCACGGGGACATAGAGTGACCTGTGGTTTTGCAGTGGCTTAGAGAAAACCCCGTATAAAATCATGTAAATATAAGAGGGTCCATTTAAAAAAAAAACAAAAAACTTTTACTATCCCCCTCCCCCACCACCCATGCTCTACAGCACACATTTTGTGACCAGACACCCACAACAGTCTCAGAATTTTATATGCATTCACAGCCCCCCAAAAGTTGAGGCCCCACCAGCCCAAGATGTTGCCTCCCACAGTTCTCTTTAGCACCAGCTTAAAACTGCTGGGAGAGGTTGTCCAGAGTTAGGAGGTTTAGCTCCAGCATTTTATTGACAACACTCAATCCTATTTCTCCTTCCTTCCAAGTCCAAGGAAGCTGTTCAAGTTCTGAAATCAGGGTCTGGTTTGGACTGGAAGAGAGTGAACAAACTGAAACTTAATCCAAAAAAGGGATTCGATGTGTCTTTGACGGGATTGAACTCCTCTTGAAGAATGAGGTTTCCATCTGGGACGTCTTCTTGAATTCAGCCCTGAACCTAGATGTCCAGGTTTGGTGGTGGCTAGGACTCGGAGCACTTTTGCATAGCTAAGATCAGCTTTGCTCATTCTTGGAAATGATGTGACCAGGACCGGTGCTAGGGTTTCTTGCGCCCTAGGCAGACCACCTTCTGGCACCCCCCACCCCCGCCAAAGCCTGCTTTAGCGGGAGGTGGGGGGTGGTGGAGAGGCAAGCAGCACCTCTCCGCTACAGCGGAGAAGCTGCTGCTAGCCCGTCCCCCCCCGCCCAAGCCTGGCCAGCGCCCCCTCCATTTTTGCGCCCTAGGCAATTGCCTAGTTCGCCTTAATGGACGCACCAGCCCTGGATGTGACATTGGTGACACTATGACTTAGTTACATTTCATTTGGACCTTTGTAATATGATGTGCCTGTGGGCTGGGCTGCACTTTCATTGTTGCAGAATGCCATTGAGCAGGGTTGATTACAGGGAGCTTCATTGGCTACTGGTCTGTTTCTGGGCATAAATCAAAGTTCTGGTTCCATTAATACCGTATACATTTTGGTAAGTGGTTTGTTCCTTTGTCTGTCTGCCTGTCTGTTTTCTATAGCAATGTTTCCCAACCTTTTCCCAACCGTGCCCCCCTTCCAACCCTGTTTCCTTCCTGTGCCCCACATGGGCATAGCCAAAGAGAGCAGGGGGTCAGATGCCCCCCAATAAGTAAAAATCAATACAAGTCAATACAAATATGAGGTTCTGCCTCCCCCCCAACAAGAGCCTGACCCCCTCTAACAAAAATCCTGGCTACGACCATGCCCCCTCCCATCCTACAGGTGGAAAGGTAGCTATTTAAATGTTTTGTTTGCAAGTAGAACATCTTTCATATATATAATTTTCATAATTTTTACAAAATACAATGACATAAAATGATAGGAACATCATAAAATATTGTTGAAGCAGAAAAACATAGAATCATCATTCTAGTGCAACCCCCTGCAATGTGGGAAACTCAGCTAAAGCATCCATGACAGATGGCCATCCAACCTCTGCTTCAAACCTCCAAGGAAGGAGAGTCCAGAACCTCCAGAGGGAGATCCATCTTCCATGTATTATAGAAAGTAAGCAACACTTATTTGACCCCAGTTATTTGACACAGAGGGGAAAACCTACAGATACAGTCCAAAAGGTGCACAGGGAGTTCTGTATATATGGGAGAATTTTTAAAAGCAAGTGGTTCTCACTGGCCTGGTGCAAAACGATCTTGTCATCTGGAGGATCCCTGGCTGCCTAGATGAAACACTATAGCTCCACACTCACTTACCTGGGAGCAAGGCCCACTGGACTCAGTGCGGCTTTCTTCTGAGTAGACACTTTGTTATTTACTACATGCAAGTCAGCAGCACCAGGCAACCGCACTCAGCTAGGCTCTGGGGTGGATTTCACCTCACAGCTTGCAGAGCCAGGCCGACGCTGCCTATGGGCCCTGCACCCCTTGGCAACATCCAAAGGCCCTGATCCACTAAGTGCTGAGGTGGATTGCAACCCACACCTTGCAGAGTCAGGCCCAGGCTGCCACCAGGCCCAGCACTGGTGCAGCAACAAGCAGTTCTGGCACACCCAGCCCTACCCATTACCACCTCAACACTGCACTTACCTGACCTGGGGGTACTGGATCGCAGGCTCTACTGGTCAACATGGGAGGCCCAGCAACCGCCCTCTCCCTCCAGAAACAAACCAGGACTGCTCCAGGAAACGCATGTGGCAAAAAGGAGTATTAGGCCCTGGTGGGCCACCCCCTTACCCACTTTTGATTGGCCAAGCGGATAGTCAGTCAATCAGGATTAAAAATAAATCCCCCCCTTACTTCTTACTTCCCTCTATGGCTCAACAGCATTGTGCTGTGGCCCCCCCCCCTTTTATGTGATTTTCACCTGGGGCCCCCATGGAATATCCGGGGGGGGGCAGGAGGCCATATGGCCCCCCAGTTGGGAAATGCTGCTCTATCGTTTCTGCTTCCTCTCAAGATATCATCACCAAACTTGGCACAGGGGTTCCCAAGGTGGGGGCAGCAGTAATCATAAATGTTTGGGTGCTGGAAACCATTTTCAATTCAGATTGTGGACCAAAATGTTACTTTGCCTTTCTTTTTCTTTTCTTTTCTTTTCTTTTTCTTTTCTTTATCTTTTTGCATAGGTTCTTGAGATATTGTTGCCAAACTCAGTACATGGGCTCCTGAGGTGCAGGCAACATTTTTCATCAGGCTTAGAAGTGACTTTTGCCTGAATTTGATTGTGCCGGGTACAAATACACAAACAACACCATACATTTTTTTAAAAAATCACAATATTTTTGGGTTTCTACAAGGTCCTGGGCAGCGCAAGCACCCACCATAGTAACAGATAAAACCCTACATGATTTGAGACCAAGTTATCTGAAAGACCATAGTCTCCCATACAAGCCTGCCTGGGTTTTTATGGTCTTTGGCAGAGACGCTTCTTTCCACCCCAGGAACAACTGAGGTGCATCTGGTTTGACAGCTTTCTGGGTTGTTGCCTCTACGCTTTGCCTCAAGCAACTTTAGAGACGTCGCCATTGTTTCACTGTTGTGGTGATGGCCACTACCTCAGATGGATTTAGGACTAACCTTGTTTCTGTGCTTGTTACTTGTTTTAAATACTGTGTGCTAAACTCTCGTACCCTACCCCAAGACCTTAGCGTGAAGGGTGGTAATAAACAACAACAACCTTTTAAAAAACCAATGAACACCACCATTAGACAACTTCATGGAAGATAGACCTATCGACAGCCTAAAGCCCTGGAATCGTAAGTGGAACTCTTGATGCAGACTATCTCTGAATAAGCCACAAGGAAATGCCATCATCATACTTGGGAGAGAGCGATGGACCAGGTGGTCATTTGGTCCAAGTTCTTCATTCAAATTCAACTCTTGTCCCTTTCTGCCCCCCCCCCGCTTGATTCCAATAAGGGACCAAGGCTCAGCTGGATCCCTCAACTCCCCCAGCCCATTTTGGGCGAGGAGGACTAATGATGAGTTGGGAAAGTGCGGGGCGGGAAGCATCTGGGCCGCGCTGGGCTGAAGGGGGACGGGGGAGGGGACCCGGATTAATTTTCCCACCACAAATTCTCACTGCCCCAGAAATCTGCGCTCTGTAGCCAGTCTCCGCGAAGCGAGCTCTAAATAAAGCCTGCGCTTGTGTTTCCCCCATCAGCAGAGCTGCCTTCGTATTATTATTATACATCCATAGCTTTTGCCTTCGGACCTTATAATTATGTCACACTGCAAGGGAAACCACCAGCATCTGGTGTGTGGTTGAGAAAACTTTTGTTTCAAGACTCGGAACTATTTATAGAAAGAAAAACTTGGTGGGGATAGTCATTTCCTAAAGTTTTTCAAGAAAATACGGCTAGGTTTCTATTAAAGGGGGTTCTTCTCCTACACACACACACATGCATGCATACATATAGATATATATAAAATAAAAGCCCCCTTTTACAAAAGAGGGAACCGGGTAAGCAACTCGCTCCGGCTGTTTCGCTGCGCCCCGCGCTGCGCAGAGTCTGCAGCCGGAGCGATTCCATTTAATCCCAGCGAACAGCAACGCAAACGCAACGCGGTTCCATAAATCAGGCTTCTCTGAAAATAGGTGGCCAAGGCATATGTATTTCATTAAGAATTAAGAAGGAAGACATAGACGCGTTTCTTTTCTGCCTTTCCTCTTTCCTTGTTTTTTAAAGGGTAGATTTCTAACGTGCGTGGGGATCGAGGGCGCGTTTCCCACAGCAGAAGTAGAAAGCTGCAGACCCACTAAAGCAGACAGGGGTGGGGTGCAGATCGATGGGGAGATGAACAATAGGCCACACAGGTCACTCGCACATCGGAGAGAGAAAAGCAAAACAAGGCCACCAACTCCCAGAAGTTCGAGTCTATGCGTGTTTACAGAGAAGTAAAGTCAAGGGGTGAGGATGCATAGGGTTTTGCGACCAGAAAGTCCCATTGGTATCGATGGCAGTGACTGAGGAGGAAAGAGCCCCAGTTCTCCAGTTGAAATGAGCAGGTTTTGACATGCTGAGCTTTTTGACACATTGCGCTCCAGTGGGGTGGGGTTTCATGTGCCGAATGCAGCAGTGGGGAGTCCACGGTTCAAATCCCACCTCAGCTAAGAGCTTCTGTACACTGCAACCCTACGCGTGATCCTCAACCGCCAGTTCCCCCCCGGCGGTCCAACAGGGCGCACTCCCAGGGGAGCCGAAAACTACCACCCTGCGCCCCTTTACTCAGCAATAAGCCCGTTGTATCCCTGCCCAAGCGAGACTTGGGCAAAGGGCACCGTTATCCTTTCACCATCGTCCCCTTCCCTAGACTTGCAATGCGAAGCTAATAAAAGCAGCCTACCTGACACTGGCATATTATGGGCGCGGAGCACTTCGCATAGGGAAGCTGGAAGCTGGTCAAGCCTTCTCTAGCGGAGAACCTGGACCATCCTCATCACCCTTGAACGCCGCACTGCACTGATGGAGCCCAATGCGAGATCCAGTTGCTGGGCCTGAATCCGAGCTTCCTGCCTCAAATCAGCCTCGCTTCGCTCATTTTGAATAAATTAGTCCTCACTCCTCCAGGAAGCCTGACTTCGGAGTCGATCTCCAGCATCAAAATAAAGGGGCTTGCTTGGAGGTGGGGATCCGTCCCTCTGCCCCTCGGCTTCCCTAACTTCCATCCCTTCCTGCACTCGGGTCCTCATTTCCCAGATAAAATCGTTTGGTAACCTTTGCGATCCGGGTGATGTGGGAATGGCCTGTGCGTCTTGGCCTGAATCGAGAAAGGAGACGGAGCGAACCGGGCAGCCCTAGCGCGGAGAAAAGCGAACGAGGCCGCTAGCCGCTCCAGTTAAGAGTGAGGGGCAGAAAGCATACATTTGAGTTCACAGAGTTCAAATTTAAGTGCCATCGCTGTCAAGGAGAGCGAGGAGAGTCAGACGGGTCTTGTCTTCTCGTTGAAACCAATGGGACAAGTTTCTTTGCGGCTGGATCATGTCATAGATACAATACAATTATTCTTTTTTAGGGGGATATGCCTGTAATTTAGGAGTGCAGTATTACACTACCAGTTCCTCATCGCCAAGACTTCTGATAAGTACCACACTTATCTTACTTTGGGGGGAGGTGGTACAATCTTATTTTGAGTCAAACACAAACCCCTTGAGGTCTAAAGTCAAACTTCCTTTTGTTTAATAGAGTGGAATTGCAGCCACTCATCCCGAGTCACGTTTGTTCCGAAGTTAGCCCCACCACAATCCCATGGGACTTATTCCCGAGTCACTGTGCCCAGCGGAGCGACCCACCTATCTCGGAAATGCCTTTGGGTGCTTCTCCTGTTAGCAGTCTTTCTTTAGGACAAGGAGCTCCAAGTCCCTTGCATCATTACCCGAAAGGAAGGCGCGCCCCCCCCCCGGTTCTCAGCAGTGCATCTGCCCTCGCTGGCTCCGCCACCCGATCCCTCCTTACGGAGCACCTGTTCGCAGCAGCATCTCTCGCCGGCGCACCTCAGCCACAACATTCACCAAAAGCCTCTGATTCCTCTGGGGGCGCCTCTGAACTCCAGAGAGCCAAACCTGCCACAAGTAACTTGTTTTTCGGAAGAAACTTTATCTCTCGCATGCACACCCCACTCCCGACAGCCCCCATATCTGCCACCCCCCACCCTGCCTTGCAACCATCTTTGGAGCGCACGTCTACTTTCCCTACTTTCCCAGCTCCTAGAAGGCGCCCTTTAGGAAACCAGCAAACATCTAAGTAAGGGGTTTAAAAGAAAAGAAGTCTTGATCACTTACAAGTAACTTCCACTGGTAAGGATGAGGAAAATCTGAGGATAATAGACTGAGAGTAAAACGCTGCGCGGTGAGAAAAGGATCATGGTCGTTATCCAGCTCTGAGCACTCTCGAAAGGTCTGTTCCTTAGGCTTAGGATGGATGTCTTCCTTGAGGGACCACAAAGGGTTAACTGCTCCCTCCCCCGGTTGGTGGTCCCCCCCTTCACTTTGGGTGGGAGGGTGGCTGGGGGGAGAGGCTCAGATGGGGAACTTGAGTTTGGATCCGGATTGGGCTGGGGGGAAGGAGCAAGAGAGGGGCTTGTTGGCTCAGTTTTGTTGTGTCTGGTTAATTTCCTGGGTGCTGTCTGTCTGTCTGTCTGTCTGTCTGTCTGTCTGTCTCTCTACAGAGCGATGGTCGCTGCTCCTCCAGCTCCTGCTGCTGCTGCCTCTGGCTCAGCTCCCCTGCCAGTCATCTCGCAGTGGTTGGAAGCTTGTTAGAGAGTGGCTTCTCTCGGCGGAATGATGATGCTCCCAGGGATTTGGAGGGCAGACTGAGCCTCTCTCCCTCTCTCCTCGCCAACTCTCCAGAGACTGCAAGCTGCCATTGGGCGAGCGGTGCCGGCAAACCGCCTCCTCTGTGTGTGTGTGTGTGTGTGTGTGTGTGTGTGTGTGTGTGTGCTGGTGGCGGCGGCGGCGGCGGCGGTGGTGTTGTAACGATGACAATGGCATGACACTGATCCGGCAAGCTGGAGAGCTCCCTTTCGGTGGCGGAGCAGCGCTTTCCAAGTTGGCTGGCATGAAAAACAAGCGCCCAAGCGCCGGGAAGGGACGCTCTGGTTTCCCTTTTGCTCTTTGCTCTTCGCCGTTATCATTAAGGCAGCTCTAAAAACATCAGCCATGAGCATGGCACTTGGCAGAGGTTCAGGAGCGGAAAGGAACGAAATCTCTGCCCCACAGAGCTTACAATTCCTCTGCAATGAAAGCAATAGCTGGGCAGGGGGGTGTCCAGACAGCCCTCGTTCCATTGACCCTTTTATTTCCCTTCCCTCCTTCTTTTGAATCTTTAAATATCCCTTGGAAGTTTAAATTAGGGACTCCTCGGGGAAGGAATCTGCCATCGGTAAATACATTTATAAAAATATTGTTGTCGTCGTCAGTACTGCCAGATGTAACTAGCTTAGAAAGCATAGCTCCTGGCTGCATAACACCGCCAGAAACATTAAATAAAGCCTTCCTGAGACAGACAAGGAGGTTCCAGAGCCACAAGGTGTTGTGCGTAGCAAGAGAGGGAGCGAGACATCCGAGCCCGGCCATGGCACAATGCGGGAGCCCAGTTCAAATCTCGCTAACCACGCACTCTTAGTCCTCCGCCTGCCCTAGCGGGGGTAACAGTGGGGTCACTGCAAGGGTGGCTTCAAATCGCGTGACAAGCGCCCAGGACAAAGTGCTTCGTTATCTTTGGCGTCCAATAAAATCGAGGCATGTCAGATAACCATTTCCATGCACTGTAACTGGCTGGGAATCCTTCAGCCAAAACTGACCGCCAAAGCGGCTCACAGCAGTGAAAATCTGCAACAGGAAAGGAGGGATTCCTCGGTACTTGCGAATGTGGAAGCCTCTATCGGTCCCTGGGAGCTGGTAATCCACCACCAGGCCTGCTCTTCCATTACTCTGCAGACTTTAGAACAGGGGTGGCTGAACTCTCAACTCCCATCATTAATTGTTTTTTTTTTTTAATTATTGCACTTTTTCTATGTTTTTAGCAGGTTCTATTTTAACTGTTAGCCGCCTTGAGTCCCTGACAGGGGAAAAGGCGGTACACATGAATAAATACAATCATCATCATCCCTGGCTCTTGGCATGCTGGTTGGGACTCATGGGATATATAAAGGGGCGTGGCCAAGGGGAGGGGAGGGGCAGCTGCCCTCCATCAAGTAAAAAAATAAAAAATACTTAACTAAAAGTAGAAATTGTAGAAAGATTTTGACAGATTTTTCTGAGCATCTGGGGCCAGAAGAAAGTAATTTAAAACAACTGTTGCTGTGACATTTCATTCCGAATCTGCTAGGTGGAGCCAGACAGAGGATGATGTCCTGCCCTTGCGAACATAAATCTTGGCTACGCACATGGATTTATATACTAACGACATCCGCAAGGTCCGCCGGTCCCCATCCCCTGCTCTAGAAGAGAGCAGAGAAAGGAAACTTCATCCCTCCTACCTTTGAATACCGCCCCCACCATCGGTCTCTGCAATCCTAGACTCGGGAAGATCCCTGCTCTCGGTGGTTTAACGAGGTGTGCCAGCTAGAACACTGAAATGAAATTTGTCGAGGATCCTCCTGTAATTTGCCCACTCTTCCACAAACCGCTTAAAGCTCTCTCCTCTTTAGATATGGCGCTATATAAAGAGGTGCGTGAACTGCCCCTCAAGCAGAAAGATTAGATTAAAACAGAATTTTGGGGAACAGGACAGCTGCAGAGATCGACTCCCTCCGTAGTGAAGCGTGGGGATCTTGCGTATCGTGTCTCTATATAATAGCCTACCAACTCTAGCATTCTTTGGTCAATGTTCAGAGAGCTTCGTTTACATTCCCCTGTCATAACCCTTACAACAACCCAGCGAGGTAGCAGGCCTGTCAGAATTCTCTCCTCCTGAGCTGAAGCGGAGAGGTTGTGGCACCAGGTTCATGGCACTGGGGGAAATCTCCCTTCCAGGGACTCCTGATTCGCAACTCAACGGTGCGAGCCTATCCGTTCCGACTGAGGAATGAGCCGCATGCAGTTCCCCGGGGCTTTCTCCTAGGTGAGGGCGGTGTAGTCGTTAGTGTTGGACGAGGACCGAGTGAATGAAGAAGGACTAAATGGACTAGGATCTAGGATGAACCAGGGATTCTGTCATGAAACGTGGGTCTCATGCTCTAGCTACTGAACTATCCCTCAGTCACAGCAGCCTCTCAGCCTCAACAACCTCACAGGGTTGTTGTAAGGATATAACAGAGAGGAAGAGACCCAGACACAACACCCTGAGCTGCTTGCAGGAAAGGTGGGATATAAATGTAAAGGATACGTAAGTATTTGGACTGCAGCCTTCCTCTCTTAGACTTTCTTAGACTTAGGCTCTCTCCCTATACCGCCAGATGAAGGTTGATTCCGAGAACTGCCTTTCCTCCATTTCTGAACTCCCCGTTTTGATTCCGGTGGCGATGCACGACCAGTACAAACGGAGAGAGTGACATATTCCCGTGGACAACGGCTTCTGGCGACCCTCACCCCGTGCGACCCTCCCGGGGGTGTTTTAAGCTGGTCGTTTGAATCCGGGACTGGTCAGGACACCTGGCCGTCGAGGCGGGCGTAGAACCTTAACACTCTTTAATTCTAACCTCTCCCGACGTAAGTGAATCTCCCAGGGGGCGGCGAAATGTTAATTGTTATTCTCTCTCCAAGCAGAAAGATTAAATTTCGTCTCGTCCGTCAGTGATTCCCACCACCACCCAGAAACGGGATAAGGGTGTGTGTGCATATTTGCAAATATCGAGAAAGGTGGAAGCTTCCCAACTGGCAGGGAAGGCAGTTCGGTACCTGAAGAGGAGGCCCACCCAAGGGGTTACTTACCCCTTCTAAATCCCATGGAGACTATTTTTAATAGTTGCAATGTACTTTAAATGAACTCAGATCCATCCTAAATGGTCCTTGCAAAATCAAGGTGACTGTCCTGTGCGCTCTTACTTGAAACGGAGCTGGAACGGGACAGACTTCCCATTGTTGGCATAGGATCGGACCACGAAGCTGTAATTCTAAACATGCTTATTAATAAACGTCGCATTGGCCTTGTCCAAACTGGCTGCAGAGCAAACGCGTCAAAGCTCCAGCTGAACAATGAATTCACACGCTCCTTACCGTCCTCGCTTCCTCCAGGGATCTCGGGGCAATCTGCAGGGGTCCGCCCTCCACAAAATACAATTGTTGCACAATTTTAGAAATTTCAGTAAAAAATATTCAGTAGGTTTCGATGAGTGGTTTTGATGAGTGGTGGGGACAGGCTTAAGGTAAGTAAGCTTTATGGTAGGGAAGATAGAATTAGGGACCCCTTCCCCACTCTAAGGGACGCGCAACCCGATCCTATGGAACTTTGGCTTGGAAGAGGACTCAATGCCAAATCAGTAGGATTAGGCTTACTCGGAGGTAAATTCCACTGAATTTAATGGGACTTTAAATTGAATAAGAATTTAGGAAGAGGAACAGACTCTCCCCCTCCCACACGCACACACAATTAGATCAAATCACACCAAATCACTGGTCTGTTGCTTTCTTTAAAGAGAAAAACAAACGTTGGGAACACTTCGATTTTATGATAGCAGACATGGGATAAGTTGAAGTGTCCTGTTTTAGCGGCAGAATTCTCTTCAAAGACTTGACAATGAGAGTCTCCGTCGTTTATTATTATTTCGTGGCACTCCTTTATTATTAGGAAGTGAAAGTCTCGTTTCCACAGGGATGACAGTGGCAGAGGGAGCGTGTATCGGACATGCTGGTGCGAGGAGCTGATACCGTTAAGACGAGCGAACAGGATTGTACATATGGGATCCTGACGAGATCTGGAGCTGCGCTCCCAGGCGAAGCCGGCTGGAAGTTTTGTCCTGTTTCATGGACAAGGGTATCCGGAGACCAAGCCTCAACAAACAGATTCGCAGAGCAATGTGTGAGCCCTTCTCAAAAATATGTTCTTGCGTCACCTTCCGAAAGCAAGCTTACATTCTGCTTTTTGTTACTATTTTGGCATAGCCCTGAATGTGCGCAAGCGAACGCAACGAAATCCATTTTAGAAAGAAAACCTCAGGAGGCTCCTGTGTGTGTGTGTGTGTGTGTGTAAGTCTTTCTTCAAAATAATAATCATAATCATAATCATCTTCATTGATCTGCCTAGTACTATTTATAAGCCTGCATCGTAAGGCTGTCATTCTAGACTAACTTGCCTGGGAGAAATCCCCATTAACTCCCGAGTAGGGACTATACTCCTGTATAGGCAGTGCAAGCCAGAAAGGTGAAGTGCCGCTCTTGAAAATTGCTGAGATCTGTTAAGTGCTGCGATGGAAAAGAAGAGATACAATTTCGTTGGTGGGTTGTAAGGCGTTGCTCCCTTTAAATGATGCACCTTATGATCTACCCAAATTCCCACCAAGGCAGGAGGGCCATCAAGGCGTGCCAGGCGTGGGGCAGGTGGGCGAAAGAAGAATAAAAAGTGGCATCTCCCGCTCCCCAGCACTGTTCATTTGGTTTATCTTGTCTCGAGGGCTGCAGTATTTTCACCTGTGTAAATTATTCCCAGGGCAGAAGGACGCGCGTCTATTGTATCTGGAGTCAATCGGTCTGGAGTAAAGAGAAGGGTGTGCAAGCGGAGCTGCATCGGGCCACGCATCGCTTCGTGGGCGAGAAGATTCCTTAGTCCCTCGCTCCAAAGTTTGCTTCACCATCGTTCCCTTCCCATTCAGAACCGAATAGTGACGTGTTTCACTCCGGATTGTTGTTCACAGTGCTATTCAGGGACTCCGGAAAGGAGTGCCCTGTGGATACAGCATCTCTCTGTCTCTCTCTCTCTCTCTCTCTCTCTCTCTCTCTCTCTCTCTCTCTCTCTCTCTCACACACACACACACACACACACACACAAAGCGCAGTGAAACATCTAGAGTTCATATGACAGAAAAACGTGTGTGTGTGTGTGTAGGACTGAATATAGTTCTCTCTCAGAGAGCGAGACAGAGAGCGCTGTATTCTCTTATACACACACACGGGGCTACCTGTCGGTATTTTATACACTCTGGATCTGTCCCTGCGCTGAAGACCGTTGTCTTCCGTTCGGGATATCACCCCGCCTAATCTGGAGTTTGGGCAGGGGCCGCTCATCCAGGAAGACCGCCTGCCTAACTACTGTCTGAAGCCCACGATCACTTTCATTCAGCTCCTAGCAGCAGCAGCAGCAGCATTTCCATTGAAAGGGAAGCCGCAGGCTCAGCAGAAACCTTTTATCATCATCATCATCATCATCATCATTATTCCTATTCTATTTCTAAAAAGCGTGGGGGGTATCTATACTCCTCCTGGGGCTGGATTTAACTCTTGTTCATCAGATGATGAGCAGGGATTAAATCCTGCTCAGGCTACGCGCCCCTGTTCCCTCCTATGAATTGGTCACACAGCCTTGCTTCCCTCCTGCCCTGGCCACTGGCTTTGGAGGGAATGGCCTTGCAAGGCGACTTGAACCCCCCGTTGTTGTTATTGTTGTTGTTGTTGTTGTTGTTAAAATTTCTATACCGCCCTTCATTCGAAGATCACAGGGCAGTTTGCAATATAAAAAACCTCGGAAATACATACCTTAATAACAAACAACTCCCCCCTTTCCAGGGAGATTACAATCTCAGCATCGCTACCGCGGTGGGCAAAGAGAGAAAGAGGAACGAGACCGGGAGAGCAGAGCCTGAAACTGGTTTTGTATCGTTCTGAATCTAACTTTCCTCCTCCAAAGCCAACAGGCTGACCCAAGAAATGGAGTGTTTAATAGAGCGGGTTTAGCAGCGCGATTTGTATTCTTATTTGTAGGAAATAGGACTGGGTTCAAGGGAAGGATGCAGAGCCTGAAGCTGGAAGCCTGCAGACAGTCACTGGGAAGTAAGGCTCTCCGACCCGCCGCCCCAAGATCCACGAGGATTTACTATCGAGTAAACGATGAGAGGATCGGGTTGCGCGACCGTGGGCTGGAGGCTGGTGCCGGGAAGTTTCATAGAAAACTTCCGCCACCATCGCAATAGGGAGCTAATATTGACCAACCTTTCAGAGTTGCTGTAAGGAAAACGGAGGCAGTGTGGTGGAGTACACTTTAGGGGTGCTAAAGTCCAGCAAATAATCGCTCCTTAAAAGCCACATTTTCCATAAAACTGAGTTTAGGAAGGGGCAACGACTTTTCTCCGTCCACATCCCACACTACTCGGACTTCTCCTTTCCCTTATCTCTTCCAATACCATTTAGATTGTAATCTCTTCATGGCGGGGACCTGTTTTGCACCTTGATGGAATTGTTCACGATGTGTAATAGATTCATCTTCATCATCATCATCATCATCAATCAATTAATGACATAAAGATGATGATAGGAGAGAACTTGAATTCATTCACCCCTAACCTTGTTATTTTGCTGGTGTTCTCCAACACAGCTGAAGGTCGAGATTGAATGCTATCTTCATCTTCACTAAGTCCAAAAATATGGACCAAAAATATGGCTAAAATACAAAACTCCCCCATACCTAAAACACACACTTTGATTCATTCTGCAGATCAAAGATAGAGGTGGGGGTGGAGTGTGGAACAAACAGGAGGATGGAGAGGAGAGAGAGATTGAAAGCCAGGCTGCTACATATATCATTTCGCCCTCTCCTTTTTTCGTACAGGATAAAAAATTGGGAGAGAGAGAGAGAGAGAGAGAGAGAGAGAGAGGGAGAGAAAGAAGAGGTATCACTGCATCATTCAAAAGGATATGATTTCACGGGGGTGGGGAGAATTGGTCTTTCCAAGGCTCGATGAAAGAGGGAATAATTGCCTCTCCCACCAGTCTAGCCTCCAAGCAGCCCGAGTCAATTACACCCGTTATTGTTTAGGGAAAGTGAAGGGTCTTCATCTCCCTCCTAGGCTTGCTGAAGGATCTAGTGCGCTCTCTCTCTCGCTCTCTCTCTCTCTCTCTCTGGTTATTATTTTTTATTACTGTACATTTGCAGTTGCAGACTAAAGAGGAGGTCATCATTCATCAGTATTCACCTGTCTGGGGCTCTGAATCGCCCTCTCAATCTCACCTGTGTCCTCTGCAAGGAGGACGACACAAATCAGCCTGCTCTCCTTTCTCTAGACATCCGCGTGCCCCGCTTTCCTCGTTTCATTTTGCTCCCCACCCCAAAACAAGGGATAATAACAACATGGGCAAGGAACGAAGCTAGGAGAGAGATTTTTCTCTGACTCGAAAACTGTTTTTCCCAACTCGCCAGTATAGTTTCTGCAGCGGCTGCCTCCTGCTATCTGAAGCTGCCCTGTCGCCTTCCCTGCTCCCTCTGGAATCTGCTTCCCACGGTGTGATTTCAAATATGCCAAGCCAGGCTCCGTGAGTATCGCACAAATACACTTCCTAGAGAATGACTGCTGCTCTTGGCTGATTCACACAAGCTTGAACCTTAAGTGATGCACATCAGGTAATGTTGTGCATGTGTCAATTTGCATTGCACATATAAACCCAGGGAGGAAGCTTTTATCACCTGCCAGCATCGTTGCCAGTTCTCCATTTAGCTAAAAGAGTGCAAGGGAGAGTACTGCACTGAATTGGCTTTTTGAAAAACCATTTTCTTGGAAGCTGTGTGGGCCTTTTTTCACACTTGCAAGTCACCACGATGTTGCAGTCAAATAAATCGAGGACTAGTTTACACATAGCATTCTCAGAGTACTATAAGATTGAATGATGAATATGTGAATTAGCCTTCACAGAGATAACTTTTGATTCACCTCAAACTTCATGCTTTTCAGTGGATACAGCTCACACATTCAGTTTCCAATAATCAATCAAGTGTTGTGCTTGCTAGTTAGGACCAATTTTCCAATTTTGGGTGTGGATCAATTATTATTGATCTATGCCCCTCTTTAGTGCAGCATATTCTCCTTGTATGCCTCTCCCATGTATCTATCTCCCTTACCTCTGCACTGCCGATGGCTCAGTTTTCCGCTTGAATGGTGGAAATCCCACCAGGTAGGTGCCTGGGCTCATGACATTCTTTACCCTCTGAGCTCCAGACTCTCCTCCCCTCCTTCCTCCAATTACAGATACATGGGAACAAGTTGTAGTGAGAAAAATGCATTTTGCACATGTTTCAGTGCTATTAGTTCACATGTTTGAATGTTAAGTCTGTGTGATTCACATTAAGGTTCAGATTTCAGTGTGCTGGTCCTCTGTATCCTCATTGTAAATGCTGGAGAAAATTTTACCACCCAGAAAAGATGCAAATATGTAGTAAATGCATTTTCTTCTCTGCTTGACAGAACAATACAGAAGAGCACCCTTGTCAAATGGTTATATCACATGCACACATATACATCGGTGTAAGTGGTCATCTGCAATCATAGAATCATAGAATTGTAGAGTTAGAAGGGACCATAAGGGTCATAATGTCCAAGCACCTGCAATGTAGGAATCTTTTGCCCAATGTCAGGTTTGAACCCATGCCCCCTGAGTTTAAGAGACCCATCCCACCCCATGAAACTCTATCTGGATTCAATAGGAGCAACTACTTGCAGGCAGCAGCTGCAGTAGATAGTTGGGATGAACTCCCTGAAACAGAGGAAAACAGAGGTGTGAGGGGGGAGACCTTGCTGTCTGGCTTTGTAATTCTTGGAAAATCCAGATCTCTGGACACACGTATCAACTTAGAAGCCAAATAGAAAGCTACAACTGTGTGCCAGTGTGTCAGCAATATGACAGATCATACCAATTTCAGAATTGTAGCTTTGCTATGGCTGGTTCACCATCTGTCTAGTGCATGCATGCATGAATGAGCCATTCCAATTTATCTATTTAGCATCATTCCTTGGTTTTTATTTGTAGGACTATTGAAGAGGATATATTGATTATATATTATCCTTCCTTATTCATGATAGTGAGCTGGTAGCAAAGTACATTCCCCTGTGTATTGCAGGAAGCTAGTTGGTGGTAGATTTGTTTGAATCTCTTGAGTTAAGCAATCCAGTCTGGCTTGTCCAGATTGGATTTGTTTCTGGTAAATCCCTTTTGTTCCCTCTTAAAAAGAAAAAAGACACAACAGTCTTCTCTTAAAAGTAATAAGTTTACTCACATTCAGTTCACGGTATGATCCTGAAGGCAGGCTTTAGCTTGTAGTTACAGAAGAGAGTGTGGGTTTACCCCATATGGGGATTAAGCCCATGTGCTGCTGGCTGAAAGCCAGCAGACAGCAAAAGCATCAAGAAAACAGCATCAAGAGAAGGGTCAAGAGAGAGGGAGAGGGAAGATGGCTGCGTGAACAGCCCTTTTATGGGGTCTCCCAGGGTCACGCCCATCTACCTGGTCACATGCAGGGGGAGAATGTTCCAGACCAGGTGTCACAGGAAGTCCTCCTAGCTGGAGTAACATAGATCACTTTAATCTCTTTGATTATACAATACACAAACTAACCACCATCAGCTCTGGACATGCCTATTAAATGCTGCACTTTGCTAAAGAACAATAACACAATCTCAGAGGAAAAAAGCAACCCAGTGCTTAAACATCTCAGCATCTTATTTGGAAACCGGGCTGGCTCACAGATATTCATCACTTAATGACTGCATCATTGGGGGAGGGCTTCACTTGCAGGTGTGAGTGGTCTATCACAGGTATAATGCCATATAGGACCTTCATATCTCCTTAAAAAACAAATACACAAGAGCAGTATCAGGAAGTGCAGAACGATCAATATTCATGAATGTGTGGACTAGTCCCTACAGCACCAAGGAACAGATGCAAAGTTAAAGAGAAACACATTTATGCACAGGAAAACTCTTTTCATCGGAAGTTAATCCCATTTATCTCAATCGAATTTATTCCAAAGTATGAAACATTTCCAGTGTATGCACAGGGCAGGGTTGGATGTACATCTATTTGAAATAATTGTGACTTGCTTCTGCTAAACAGTGTGATAGAAAGAGTTTACGGCAGGGTCGGTTGTTGTGTGGGCTCTAGATGCCCTGATACCACTGCTCCCATAATGCTATCTGAGCAGAAAACAATAGTTTTGATGTGGCAGGAGCCCCACAAGACACAGAGACCTTTGAGTGAAACTTACGTTCAATACAAACCAACCAGTGACTGAGAGCAAAACATGACAGAGGATGTGTGGGGCGTTTTTCCTCTTTCCTAATACTAGAACTTAGGTCATCCCATGAAACTGATTAGCAGGAGATTCAGGATAGACAGCATTTAATGCAGGTATGGAATGCATTGCCAGAGCCAGAAAATGTGATAGCAGCCACTGACTTAGGTGGTCTTAAAGGAGTAAAGGCACATAAGTCTATCAATGGCTACTAGTCATGATGGAAAAAGGAAGCCTTCAGGCTTGAAGGCCTTTGGATACCATTTGCTGGGGAACCTCAATGATAGATGGTGGGTGCCTTCGTGTCCTGCATGTGAGCTCTCTGGTATCACTGTGGGAGAACAGGATGATGAGCTAGATGTCTGGTCCACCTGGACTCTCTCTCCTTAAATTCTTAATTGGCTTGGGCTTAAATTGGTGTGATGGCTGGAAGATCTGCTCAGTCCACCTTCTTCATTCTCTCTAGTATTAGGTGCATTTTGACATGGCGGCAGCAAGAGATGAACCTTTGTCCAATATGAAAAAAAAAACTGGTTCCCGTGTGCATGTTGGGCACTGGTCGGCTGCAACATCAGATGTGCTGCGCATGTGGAATGACTCCTCCAAAATCATAGACGGAACCTATATCTGCCTGGAATGTTTCCTCAGGACCCGTTCACACATTCTGCTAGGGCCAAGGTCTGAACACAAATTCTTCCACAAAATCAAATCACCCGAGGCATTTTGTGATTCAGCCCTTCCTAAAACTCTTGTGTGAAAGTGACAAACTTTCAGAGAAGCCACAGTCCCTCTTTGCAGTCCCGCACACACACATTCCTAGGTGCAAGCCCCATTGAACTTACTCGTGCCTAGAAATAGCTACAGCCCTATCTATGCATGCTGGCAAGTTGAAACCCACATTTACTCGGAAATAAAGGCCACTGAGTTGAGCAGGGCTGCTTCCCGACTCCAGCAACTGTGCACAGGGTTGAGGTCCTGTACACTTACTTCAATGCGTGCAGGACCTCAACCATGTTCAATGCCTGCTTTAACCTTCTTCAATGTGGCATAAACGAGAAGATTAGGGCTGCAAGTTTCCAAGCCCAGATTCCCGAAGCAACGTTACTCAACTCAAGGAGGTCCTTGCAAGAGACATATGTATACAGTACTTGGTGGCGTATATCGCAGGGGCTAGTAGTGCTTGGGAGAGAGCCCGACTGACGACAGCGAGACTTCACCCTGAGCTCATACGATGACAGGGTCTGATGATTGTCAGTCGGGAATGGGGTTCCGGGTTCGAATTCCGGCTCTGGCTAAACGGCTAGTCCAGGACCTCTCAAACTCGGGTCTTCAGCTGTTGTTGGACTACAACTCCCATTATCCCTGGCTAGTACGACTAGTCCCTGGGCCCACACGCCCGGCCCCGCGACTGCACCGCACCGGAGCTGATTGCGCCATTCTACCTTGCAGGATTGGTGCAAACGCAAAGCTGCCTTGGGCGTCCCTAAATAAAGCACCTGCTCCAGTCTGCCAGCCCGACTACGCCTTCGTGCAGCCAGCAAGCGCCCACCCACCTCCCCTTCCCGGTCCTGGCTAAGACACCCTCGCCCGGCCCATTCGCAGGTGAAGCTTCAAAGGGTCAGGAATGGATTGCAGCTCCACACTCACTCTGTGCATTTTGGACCGTAAAAGAGCGAGAGAGAGAAAGAGAAGGGGGGGGGGAGAGAGAGAAATAATCCCGCAGCTATGCAAAAGGAGGGGGGCGGAATAAAAGGCAGGGATCTTTAACGTGCGGTTCAACAGGTAGAAACTCGGCTGGAGCAAAGGAATGTGGAAATACAACTCGCAGCAGGCAGGCAGGCCGCCTCGCGCGACACGCAGTACTCCGCGGGGAGGGAGGGAGGGCGGGCGAGCAGACCGGCCGGCCTTGCCTGCTGAAGGAAAGCACCTGCCTCTGCCCCTCGCCTTCCCCCGGCCCCGCGGCCAGCCCTGCCAACTCCACCCCTGCTCGGCCCTGCAGCCTGCTGCCCCCCACCGCCCCCCCCGGCCGCTCTTCACTCCCAGGCGCCTGGCAGGTTCCTATTATCACGTCTCGGCGAGGGAGAGATAGCGACGCTCGCGCAGTGGATCAGGGCCACCGTCGGAGGGCCGCCTCCGTAGCAGCAGGGACGCCCGCCCCGTCGCTCCTCATCCCCCTTGTCTCGTGAAGACGAGGGATGCTTTTGAGGTGGGGGGCCCATCTAGCAACTGGTAGCTGACACCCCATCCCCCCAACACAAACACACCTATACCGTCCACGGATTTTAATTGTGGGAGGAGGAGGAGGAGGAGGGAGACAGGATCGCTTCCCTACACCCACCTCTTCGGCGTGGGCAGGATCTCCCCTGCAAGGCTTCAGAGTTTAGATTGCTTCCCAGGAAATGGGCTCAGTGATCTGGCGCTTGGCACAGCCGGATCCTGCTCACGGGGAGGTGAGTCTCGCTGGTCGTCGGGTCCCCGGGAAAAGCAGCGATCCTATGCCCTCGCTCTCTCTCTATTGCAGGATGGACCCGCTCCGGATTCCGCGGGAGCGATTCCTGAATAGGCTCCCGATCTTAGGCTGCGGTTCCAAAGCACGTTTACGAAGGAGGAAGCCGAGCTTCTGGGTTAGCCGGCTGCTCAGGAGTTAACCCCTGCGAGCCTGAAGCCTGGGCAGCTTGACCCTAGCTATGCGTTCTTGGAAAGGGAGACCCACTGGCCCTGGGTTCAGCTGCTGGCTTTCCTCCCCAGTCAGCGTGCTCAGGAGGCTGCAGCGATCCTGTGCACCTTTACTCAGAAGTAAGTCTTGCCGAGTTCCAAAGGGAACGGAAGCTTCTTCTTTTATGGTCTCACCCACAGTGTCTACCTTTACTGTCATTGTTGCAATGGCGTTTACTTCTAAGTAAATCTGTACTTGGGATTGCAGCCCGAGCTACCTAGGCATGTGTTGCTGGGTAGGTTATTGTTTTTTTTTAAAACAAAACAAAACAAAACAAAACAAAACCACAGTTATTCAATCCCTCTTTGTCCTACACCAGTTAACAAACGAAACAGCAATATGTAAAATGTCCTTTTTTGCAGACTCAGGCACGTAGACCAGACACTGCGCGACGCAGCAACGTTTTGCAAATTGCTGTGCTCACATGACCGGCGCCTCCAAACTGGTGGGAGGGAGGAAGAAATCGATAATTCTTTTAGCTGATCGACGCGCGGCTTGGATTCACAAGCCTTTTCTCTCTCTAAACACAAGCTCAGGGCTGGGACAGGCAACAGACATCCAGGTCTCCCCTCCACCCCTTCCAGAGATCTAATATTTGGTGCCCGAAAACCTGCCTGCGAGTTTGCAACAACCCATTTCCAGAAGCGGTGCAAAGAAGGGCAATGACTTAACCAACAAAACGCAATATGTGGCATTGTTGACACACAACTTCAGAAACCTCTCCTCGGATCCCGACACCCCACCCCTCGCCGACACCCCCGATGCAACCCGGTCTCGTACTCACCCTAGTTTGACATAGATGACTCCGAAGCAGAGAAACACGTAGAAAATCCACTTTCGGAAGTTTCTGTGCATGATCTAGGAGGGCATGGAGTGAGCCATATAATATAAAATTGTGCGGGGGGAGGGGGCCGAGAGAGCGGAGCGGTCGCAAAAGGGATCTTTGCCGATTAAATCCCAGCAGCAGGAAGTCTTTGGGGGATTCCTCCAAAGACCCGGCAGGGGGGCACCAAGGCAGCGTTCAAACGATCGGCTCCCCCTGCAACCATGGGGGCCAAAAAACAACAAAGGGGGAAGACACAGAGAAGGGCTTTTGCATTTTTTTAATTGCAAAAAGCAACCACATCGAGGATCGCGAGGGGAGTCTCCTGGAGAGGAGAGCAGGCGTCGCTGGGGATCGACTGCCTCGCCGCAGCCTGGAAGTTCAATGCGTTTCTACTTGTTCTGACTTCTCCAGGTAGCACCACGTATCTTGCGATCTGTAGCTGCAGGTAGGAGGATCTCTCTCTCTCTCTCTCTCTCTCTCTCTCTCTCTCTCTCACACACACACACACATACACACACACACTTCGCGCGCGCACCTCCTCTGCTGCCTTTTGCATTTCCAACGCTCATCTCTCCAGTTCCACATACAAATAAAGGGGAGGGGGATTCACAGATAATTATAGGGTCTGCAAACGAAGCATTTGTCTTCGGCAAAATTGCGCGCTCGCGCGCACCCACACCCACACCCACTTCAGCAGACATAGTAACATTAAAAACAAGCTAAAAACTAATCCTGGGTCTGTAATCCGATTAAAACCCAAACGTGCATCCCGATCCGTAGAAGGAAGTCTCACTGCTTTTTATTTTATTTATATAATTTGTATACCGCCCTTCATCCGAAGAGCTCAGGGCGGTTCACAGCATAAAAATACACAAAATGCATGATGCATAATAAAAATAAGAGCAAGATCAAACTCCCCCTCCCACAAACTCATTTAAAATGATATAGGATGTTAAATCAGCCCAGGGGTTGGTGGAAGAGGATCGTTTTCGCCTGGCGAAAGGAAGGCGGTATATTCCTGCAATCCGGAGCAGACCTACCTGGGAACATTGAGCTTGGTGAGGCTTGCAATTGAGTGAACATAGGGGTGGGTTATTCAATCGAACAGCATAGTTATATACATGGGAACTGACTTTAAAAAAACCAAACCTGATTAAATTTTCATATTTTCATATGCCAATTTCATCAGTAAAAAAACACTTAGGGTGGGAGAAGACTTCCTTTGGTTTTAGAACCTTAAGGAGGCCATTTTTCTCAGGGTCATCACAAGAGTAAAGAAATCATAGTCAATAAAGCATAATTATTATAGAGACGAATTAACCAATTAAATATGTATCCGATGGAAATCAGTTTAACAAATCAGCTTTCAAAGCAATGCATTTGCAGGTCACAGTAGTGTTTGCAGGCTTGTGGGAGGCAATGGGCACTTTGAAGATGGCACCTAATACGCACCATTTTGTGGGATACCAGAAAGAGCAATCAAGTCCAACATTTCCTGTTTGCTAGAATGGGCATTCAGAGGATTGTGGGGCCAACAGGGAGGACTTCCTGTCAAACCTATGGGAGCCGCTTCCCTTTGGTAGAGATGGGCATAACTCATAAAAGGCCAGTAATGTCGCCATCTCTCTCTTTTGCCTCATCCTCTGCTTCCTGTGATCTAGTCTGATCTCTCATACCTCATCCATAGTTCAGACTTCACTTCAATCTACACTTCAATATGTACCTGTAACTGCCACCTAACCCTGCCACCAGATTGCTACTGAATGTGAACTTTGAGTAAACTCTATTTTATTCTAAGAAGACTGTTTTGTACTGTTATTGTTTTAAGTGGGATAAAAGGGGGGAAGTACCAGGAAGAATCCAGGCTGCACCAAGGCACCCTGGTTGCTTCATTAAAAAAGGCTGAAACCAGCTGAACCAACAGCTTCCTATCTTGCTGCAGAGGGATGTACTCTGCTGTACTCACAAACTTGAGCAAGGAAGGATAATATCTGATATATCCTCTCCTACCTTCCATACACATCCCTACACATTTTTTTGTAAGTGTGTGTATTAGAAATAGTTTGAAAAATCCACTGCCTAGTTAATCAGAGCATCTTTTTATTTCCTCATGATATTTATTGATCTAATTAATGAATTAACAACTGCCTACAGTGTGTAACCCTATTTACAGGCAACTCTCAAGCTGCGTGTTTGATGCATGTGTGCCCATGCACATGTGCACTGCATTTGGCACCAGAAGGGAGCGGGTGGAATGGAACTGGGCAGGCCAATGTGCACAATTACCCAGAATGTAACCCACACATAAATGTGTGTGTGTGGGGGGGGGTAACTGGGACCCAGCATGGCAATAGAAAGCTGACCTCCTGCAGCCACAGCCTTGCAAGTGCAGATTTATAGAATGGAGTTTTTGTGTGTGTGTGTGTGTGCCTGCCTGCCTGCCTGCTTGCTTGCCCTTAACAGTTGCCCTACCTAACTGTTGATAGTACTAATGCTGCTTCCCTTCCCACTGCTCTGGAGTGCCATATGGGGGAACCAGGCAAAATAATTGCTTTATATAAATAACAACCTGCTTCCTTGATTAATCAGGGTTCACCTTTCAAATCAATCAAAAAGGTCATGATAAATTAACTGCAGCTTTAAATCCCCTTCTTTTTCTCCAAACCTTGGAATAGTATTTCTTCAATAACTATGTGTGAATGTGTATGCTTAGCTATTCCTTGGGCCTAATAAAGGCATTAGGGATGCGGGTGGCACTGTGGTCTAAACCATAGAGTCTAGGGCTTGCCGATCAGAAGGTCGGCGGTTCGAATCCCCATGACGGGGTGAGCTCCCGTTGTTCGGTCCCTGCTCCTGCCCACCTAGCAGTTCGAAAGTGCATGTAGATAAATAGGTACCACCCGCGGGAAGGTAAACGGCGTTTCCGTGCGCTGCTCTGGTTTGCCAGAAGCGGCTTAGTCATGCTGGCCACATGACCCGGAAGCTGTCTGCAGACAAACGCCGGCTCCCTTGGCCTATAGAGTGAGATGAGCGCCGCAACCCCAGAGTTGTCCGCGACTGGACCTAACGGTCAGGGGTACCTTTACCTTTTACCTTTACCTTTAATAAAGGCATTACTTCATTAATATATTTTCTAATGGCCCAACACACACAAAGTTCACACCATAAATCTAGCATGGCCCATTCATATTTCAGCAGGAGTCTGCACTTACCAGTGTCACCTTCTGTCCATCTATTCACACTTCAGTCCATTTTCTGTAGAAATAGAAACGAGGGCTCCTGTAAACCATGACAATTCAAATTCTACACTGAGAAAAGCTGAAGTCCACAACCTCTAAATTAGGTAACCTGAGCAAATTTTAGTAATGCCTCTTACTTTTGTATCTGCTTGTCTCCAATGTTTTGTCATTGTTGCACAATCTGTTCTAGCTCTTGCTATCCAGGAACTCAGGCCAAAACTCAGCTTCCATCTTCCATCAACAAGAGCCCCCCCCCTTGCTGTAATTTCAGCATTTCCTGATATACACAGGTCCTTCCCTCACAATCACCTTGTCACAATCATTGGCATTTTGCTAACGAATAATCGAAAGTGCAAATGGTCCCTTTCCAAAATGTCTACTATTTGTGATTGCTATTCCTACAGCCTGCCTTACAACTGTTTCTGTCTTCCTAATCTTTAAAAATCATATCTGAAGAAGTGTGCATGCACACGAAAGCTCATACCAAGAACAAACTTAGTTGGTCTCTAAGGTGCTCTAAGGTGTGGGTTAAACCACAGAGTCTAGGGCTTGCTGATCAGAAGGTTGGCGGTTCGAATCCCTGCCACGGGGTGAGCTCCCGTTGCTCGGTCCCAGCTCCTGCCCACCTAGCAGTTCGAAAGCACGTCAAAGTGCAAGTAGATAAATAGGGACCGCTCCAGCGGGAAGGTAAACGCGTTTCCGTGCGCTGCTCTGGTTCCAGAAGCGGCTTTGTCATGCTGGCCACATGACCCGGAAGCTGTCTGCGGACAAACGCCGGCTCCCTCGGCCTATAGAGCGAGATGAGCGCCGCAACCCCAGAGTCGGACACAACTGGACCTGATGGTCAGGGGTCCCTTTACCCTTTACCTTAAGGTGCTACTGGAAGGATTTTTTATTTTGTTTTAAAAATCATAATCATCATGCAACTTTCTGGTTGTCCTTCAGACTGTACATAGAATAAGTGGTATAGCAAAGTGGTTCCACTAAACACCCCTCCCCCCCACACACAATCCTTTCTCAACACCTGTACAATGGCAGGAAAGGGATGGGAGGATTTGTGAGGGTCTACTCCACTTCTTCTCTTAGGGAGTGTGAGTATACCCAGAAGCAGGAAAGATGCCAGGGATAGTAGTGATGCTGGGCTGTTGAGTGATGGCCACTCCATTCTTGTTAGGGACTAAATTTGGACAGGGTTTGTGTGGAGAGTGATTGCCCAGACCTGAGTCACCATCTTGGGGGCATAATCTTCTGCTAATTCTCTCTCTTTGTCTCCTCTGCCCCCCTTCCTTCCTTAGGATGAGAGAGTTGTGCTTAGCGTGGGAGGCAGATGGGCAACACTGCTGACAATGGACTCATCCAGGGGTGCCAACTTGAATAAAATATTGGGGGACAGCATGGGTGTGCAAGGGGCAGATGCCCCCCTAAACCAAGCAAATAAATAAAAATACTTAACTGAAGCTTGGTTCTGCCCCACCCCCATAAATCCTGGCTATGTCCATGGGGAGCAGATATGCCCCACCCCGTAACTGATCATATGGCACAATTGGAATGGCAATGACCATTCACTTTGGGAGGGTGGCCCCCCTCAAACATTTTATGGGGGGCGAAGGGACCTTGTCTTTAGGAGTTGCCTCCTATGGACTCATCCACACTGTTCTTTAATGTGGACAGTCAGCATACCAGTCCTGTAAACGCCGTTAATTTTCTGTTATCCATACAGCATTCTCTTCCAAATAACTGCCTTCCCACACTTTCCCCTCCCTCAACCCCAGTTTTCTTATACCTTGGGTTAAGAACTTAATTTGTTCTGGAGGTCCATTCTTAAGCTGAAACTGTTCTTAACCTGAGGTACCACTTTAGCTAATGGGGCCTCCCGCTGCCGCCACGCGATTTCTGTTCTCATCCTGAAGCAAAGTTCTTAACTATTTCTGGGTTAGCGGAGTCTGTAACCTGAAGCGTCTGTAACCCGAGGTACCACTGTACCAAAAAGGAGAAAGCAGGAAAAGATCAGGAAAGGAATGTGTTGGGAAGGCAGTGATTTGGAGGAGAACATCATATGGGACACAAAGAATCCATGGAGGTATAGGAAGCTTACTATCTGCATTGATGATATGAATGAGCCTAATATTCCTCCCATCATCATTGCATATCAGGGCTAATAAAAAAGGGGGGGGTCCACGTTGCTGCTTTGGGAGGGCAGGGGGCCTATTCCCCCTTTGAGCCTGAAGAGACTTTCATTGAGTTCTCCCCGGACCCTGACTGACCCAAATGCCATGGTGAGACTGAAAATGCATGCTTCAACAAACAAACAAGTGATTGATCCCTGAAACAGGATACATTACAGCAAAGTTTTCAGACTTCCATCTCATTGGAATCAGGGTATAATAATACCATTCTTCAAATCCATGGTGCAACCACACTCGGAAAACTCTGTACAGTTTTGGTCACAGTACCTCATAAAAGATAGGGTAAAAAGAACTAGGAGCACAATTACTAATGGTTTGGAGCACCTCTCCTGTGGGAGGAGGTTACAGCTGTTTAGAAAAAAGGGTGAGTGTCTGTGGCGTGACACAGTCGTGGTGCATGTGTATGGCATGGAGACAGTTGATAGGGGAAGTTTTACCCCTCTTTCATAATGCTAAAACCCAGGATCATCCAATGAAATTGAGTGGTATCAGATTCAGGACAGACAAAAGGAAGTACTTCTTCACACAGTACATTGCTAAACTAGGGAATTTGGCCTCCAGCCGTGGTAGCTTTAAGATGGGATTCGAAAAATTCATGGAGGATAAAGCTACTAGTCAACTAGTTGTTGGAAATCAACAGTGGGGGAGAGCTATGTTGCTCATGTCCTTCTTAGAAGCTTCTGCAGTGGGAAGACTAGAGAGGCCTGTGATTTGATCTAACAGGGCTGATCTCATCATGGCAGCCTTTGCACATGCAGCTCTGCAGATGGGAGCTGGAACTTTGCGCTTCCCAAGCAATCTTCTAAACTCTACTGCATGGCCCCTGTTTTGATGCTGCTGAAAAAGTTCAATGAAAAGGTAATGGGAACTGTTGACTCAGCCAGAAGAAATGTAGTTTTTCATATAGACCTTCCAGTTCTACCAGGTGGTTCAGCATTTCTTTCTCCCTGCTTCATGAGAATAGGGCTGCTTTAATCCCCCTTTACAGCTGGGAAACTCAGTGACACTGGTTTGCTCAAGGCTATCCCAGAGTTGAGGGAAAAAATGGTGCGTCATTCCAGATGCAAGCGCAATTCTCTCTCTCCTAGAAACTGCAATTATTCAGAGCTTTCTGCATATTTCTAACCCACTTCTCAACATTCCATCACACTCCAGTAAGACCAAGAAGCAGAACTTAGGGTGCGGCTATGTGGAATGGAAGTGGTGGGTCTCTGCAGAGAGAGTCCTGCTTGGTTTGCAGTGGCTCGCTCCAAGTTCTCTGTGATGGAACACAACTGATGGAAGAAATCTGCTCCAGGAAGTGAGGAGACCAGGGGCAAGGACATGGGAAGAGCCAGGGGGCGGGGGGTGCAGCTGCCCCCCTAAATCAGATAAGTAAATAAAAATACTTAACTGACCAGTTGTGTTGCAGATAGCCTGGTTCTTCTCCCCCCATTGATCCTGATCTAATCACACATAACTGATCCCTTGGAGTGTGCAATTCACATTGGGGAGCACATGCACACCTATTCTGGAATGAAACAGTACATTAGGCACTTTATATGTAGCAGCACTGCACTACTTTTTTCCCCAAATTGTTGCCATTTCATGTTCATGTAACACCTCCTTGTAGCTATTCTGCTGCATCAGTTGTTGCTTTGGCACCAGTTTTTCAGCTGAAAAGAGCTTTTCCACTGTGAGATCTCATTGTAGATCTGTGGTGAACACGATAACATCATAGCACTACCCAGTCAGGTGAGTTTATGTGATAACGTAACAGAAGGCAAATGAAATTATGTACTTGGTTTGGTGGGCTGAAAGTCTTGCTTCACACACCAATAAACACCCTCACATGAAATGGCAACACTCTGCAAAAAAAGAGTAGTGCAGTGCTGTTACATATAAAGTGCCTACTGTACTGTTTCTTTCCAGAATAGGTATGCATGTGCTTGCATGTCTATATAAGAACAAATATGTCAAGCTGGCTTAGAGCAACGGTGCATTTAGTCTGATATGCCCTCTCCAGCAATGATGAAAATTCCCTGAGTGCTCAAGTCCCTGTCATTCAGTGTCTTAGAAATTCTTCTTCTTCTTGGCAGCAGTATGAGAGTCACATCTCCAGTTCCACCTTCCACACATCTCTGATAATATTTGTATTCAGTAGTCATATGAATGCCATGATACTCTTCTTCTTGACTGTTTGATGATAGTCCATAAGGCACCAGATTGTTAGCCCCATTGCTGGGGCAGCATGGGGAGAATCCACAGGGAGGTAGTTCCTATGGTACCTCTGCTAACTTATGAAGAGTTAGCTGCAGTATCAGTAGATTCTTGAATAGCTCAGTCAGTAGAGCATGAGACTCTTAATCGCAGGGTTGTGGGTTTGAGACCCACATTGGGCAAAAGGTTCCTGCATTGCAGGGGATTAGACTAAATGACCCTTGTGGCTCCTTCCAAGTCTACAATTCAATTATTCTATGTGATGTAGCTCTTACTGGATTTTAGCACTGGATTGTACCACTTGTAGGTGGAGTATCCACCCATGGAAAACTGGCATATTAGAAAGAATAATCTTACGATGTGCTTCTCCACAGTGTGCTAGTTTTCTACAGCATGGGCAGGGAGTGTGTTCTTGCATTCAGTCCTGGAGCATTCAGATATACAGTGTCTGAAGTGTTATGGGGCAGAATTTGTGTAAATCTTTGTATTTATTGTCGCTCTCTGTGTTTGTAGGGGGAAGTGCTAGCATATTGTTTAAGGGTCTGGTATTGTTCATGGTTGTAGCATCATGTTTGGTTATTACACAATTTTTTCAGCTCCTGTAAATTTAAATGTGGACAATTGGCACAGGAAACCAGTATATTGCAGAAGCTGAAAAACTAACCCACTACATTTAGTGCAAGGGAAAACCACCGGAAGCCCCTCCAGGCAATGTGTGGTGGACCTTTATTATGTTTGCTAATACATAGACTCCTGGGTGGGGGGAGAGATCTGGAGCAATGGAGAGAGTTATTGGAAGTGTTGAGAGGCAACTTAGCTTTAGTTTAGTGGGTTTGCCTGGTCCTCCAAGGGATTTCTGTACACAGTTTAAACTGCTACTAATGCATATAAGCGGAGTGTGCTGATCTCCATGGTCCCTTTATATCCTTGAGGACATGGGCATGGATACCCAGAGAAGTTGGGTAGCTCAGTTGGTTAGAGCTAATAATGTCAAGGTTTCAGGTTTGAAGGGATAGCTGCATGATGATCCTCAGAGCGTCTCCCAACTTTATGATTCTAGAACCTTTGTTTGTTCAAGCTTTCTTGTACTTTGCACAGAAGAAGCAGAGCAATTTGGTTGTTTTGTATACTTTTCTTACCTTTACACATTCTATGTTATAAATGAGGAGAATTACTTAAGACATTGAGCTTGTTTGGAGGTTCTAGCAGGGGAGCGCAGCTATCGTATACCCTTGACCGAAGAACGGTACACTCCTTCTATCTGGGATGGTCGTCCTCTTCCACCGAGCGCGCAGCTTCGGGAGGGACGCACATGGAGCGGTGAGGGAGGAAGGGGACACCCGCCTAGCCAGCCAGATCAGCCGAATCAACCCTGGCGATCAATGGGGTGACAGATGTCGCAGCCAGATCGCCCTCACATCCTGAGGAGAATTACTTAAGACAAAAGAAGGTGGCATTTCCTCCTGAAATGTAAAAATATCATATCATGACAACTGTAAGAAACCCATATTCACTAGTATGTCAATTACAAGAAGCACATACCAGAACTTCAGTACAAAAGAAGTAAAAAATAGATACTAGCAAGCCTTCTTTCATTATGGGACAGACAAAGAATAAGACTGTCTATGAAAGTCTCTGTTCACTTTCAGAATGTAATACAGATTTATGAAAATATGAGGAGAAAGGGGCTGCTTAGGTATCTCCATTTTAATTGAGAACAATACATTGAACAGTAAAACCAAACACAAATTAGGAGGCATAAACCTTCCTTGGTCAGAATTTTATCAGATTCCATATTATTTGAATAATTTTTGAGATCAGATATCCAGCTAAGAAATATGACCAGTTTTAGAGAGAATTTATATCTAAAAAGAAGCAGGTTCTACCCAAAGCTTGTAGAATATTGCAGCGCTATGAATGTGAATTTAATAAAGCATTTTAAAATGGACCTAGGATGGGAGAGATAGTAGACCTATGGGGCAAATATGAGGACACTTTTGGAGAACTGTCCACTCCATTTCATTAAAGATGAAGAAAATTGCTGCAAGATGTTAATGGGATGAAATGTTACTCTACTATCTATAAGTAAAATATGATCAAGAATTACATTTCAAATGGTTGGAACTGTCAGACAGTTAAAAGTGTTTTTACTGAAGGGCAGGGAAACTAAAGAGGCTATGAAGATTTTAAAAACGCAATGGGAAAATGCTGAACTATAAAATACATTTGGACCCACTGTTTTTTCTCCTAAAATATGACAACAGAATACCCCTTAAGGATAGAGAATTAATATGTGATTATTACAGCAAGAGTTGCTTGATAACAAATAATGGTGGCAAATGGAACCACTATCTTTGAAGGAATTGCTAGATAATTTGCAGCAGTGTGCAATAAACAAACCAAAAAACCAAGCCCCACAAAATTATATAAATGTCACAGAAGGCCAGTAAAATTGATATTGATTCATTTATAACTGGTGACAACTTATTCATTTTTGTAATGAAGAGGTCACTAGCTTTTCTGGGCTCATGGTCCTATTTGCAAACCCGAGAAACTGTTATGAGTACCACACATACACAACCATCATGCAGCATATGCACACATATTGCAGCCACACATGTACCCTCAAAAAAGTCATTTTGAAGTGAATGGAATATGGTTTTAAGGGGGCAATTTCCTTCTCTCCCCAGCAGTGACACCACCAATGCGTCAATTGGCGCTCCATTCCAATCAGGCTTTTGAGAAGCTCCTTTGAATTGTAATTGGGACATGAGGGTGTTTTTTGAGGGGTTACAGCTGAGGAAAGGAACTTCCCCCTCATGGCCTGCAACCCTCCCAATTACTCCCTCACATTGCAATTAGACTTGGGGGGGGGGCATTCTATTGGCTGAAATATATTTCTCTCTCCCCCCCCTTTCAAATTTAATTTCAGCAAGAGTCAAGAACGGGGAAGGGAGGGGACCCTGTGGGTGTCAGGGAAGGCTTCTGCATGCCCAGACTTTAATGCCAATCAGTTATAGACAGAAGCTTCCAGTTACTGTGACTTTATGCACAACAGGCTGTAGCAGTAGTAGGAATTCTCCAGAGCAAATGAATGTGTTTGTAAGCTGCCAGGACAACAGATCTGTACACTGTTGCCATGTGTGGTAAGGCACAGATTAGTGGATTCTCTTGTCTCTGAGATATTCTTAGGTTTCTGAGGTGACAGTGCCCAGGCAGGTAGTTTACTGAATCACACTGTTCACCTCTCTAGAGCTGGGGTGGGGGCAGAGGAGGCAACCCATTCTTATTGGTTTCCTTTCAAGTCTGGAAACTATGGGAAGCATGGCTGGCACCTGGAATCTCCCTTCTTACACCCATTATATACACAAGTATATAAACAAAGGTCAGGAACAGGAATATTGAGGATGCAGGACATTCTCCCAAGAGGACGTCCAATTACTGAGGAAAATCGAAAGGAACAACTTGAGGATATTAGAACTAATTGAATCCAAATATGCCAAATTTGTTTGTTTGGTCATTCCCTTTTTCATAAAAACAAAGAGCTTCGATCCCTAATGATGCTTGAATCCTTAGGAATTAGATCTAATGTCAAGGAATGGCTGGATGCAGAGGAGTGGCAGAAGGCACCAGCTAGGGAACCCCCAAGAGAACCCCCAGGGGAAGAAGGCTCAGAGCCAGGGGATTGGTGGTGGGATGACAATGAATGGTCAGAGGGAGAAGAGGGGGCAGTTTAGGAGGAGGAGGAGGTGACAGAAGCTGAAGACGCAACAGGGTTTAGTGAGCAGGAAGAGTCTGGGGCAGAGAGTAGCCCAGAATCAGAGGCAGGAGAGGAGGGAGCCCAGGAGACGGAGATGACGCAGGCGGCTGAAGAAGCCAGGGAATCTTCTCCTGCTGCAACTGGGTCCCCTCCCCACTGGTCTCCCAAAACACGTAGAGGCATGAAGAGGGCAGAGCAACATGAGACTAGATGAAGGAGCCTGAGATTGCTTGGGAAGAATCCAGGGGAGGAGGAGTCTTAGGGAGCAGAGGGAAGGGGGACCTTCAGTCATCACAGCTGCCTCATTGGAGCAAGACCTCCAAGAAGAGTTGCTGTGATCACGAGGCCTGCACTATTTTGGTTGTTTTGAATAAAAAGTTCACTGACACTGGTGTTTTTTATTGCTCCTAATCCTGATTTTGGCTCCTGACATCTAATACTGTATAGAGCTTGAAGGTTAAGCTTCTTTACATTATAAAGCACAATTGGACCTACTAATGGGCAATGGGTAGAATTTTAGAGACTTAAGTCAATTAACTGATGAACACAAATGGAGCTCTTTATGTTCTAAACCCCACTTCATATCATTTTGGCTAAACTTCAGGAAGCCTCTAACGGGACACTCCTAGACCTTCCGAGAGTAAATGGCACTCCCTCAGCTTTATGCTGGAGAGGATGTGAGCTTAAAGGTGCTTTCCTCCACATGTGGTGGGAGTGTCCACCAGTTAAAGATTTCTAGACTGTTTGCCATTACGGAGTAACATCTTGTACCTGAACCCCTGTTAGCTCTGGTGTCAATGGAAAATGATATTAATTCAAATGTCAAGCATAAAGAGTTGCTCCTTTTTCTTATGACAGAAGTAAGACAAAGAGCTGCTTCCAATTGGAAAAACACCCCCTCCCACCACAGAAACCTGGACCCAATATTTGTGGAATATAGCACATGGAGCACTTAATTCACCATCAGAGGGTGATCAGAGGAATAACAAAGAAACATGGATTTGACTCAGTGTGGTCTTGATTTATATCATTTATTAACAATAAATGATCAGTGGTTGCCACTTATGCTGTGGATATGAACTGAATTCATAATGTAAAAGAAGAGTTTGGATTTGATATCCCGCTTTTCACTACCCGAAGGAGTCTCAAAGCGGCTCACATTCTCCTTTCCCTTCCTCCCCCACAACAAACACTCTGTGAGGTGAGTGGGGCTGAGAGACTTCAGAGAAGTGTGACTAGCCGAAGGTCACCCAGCAGCTGCATGTGGAGGAGCGGAGACACAAATCCGGCTCCCCAGATTACGAGTCTACCACTCTTAACCACTACACCAAAAGATTTTCAAAGTTTGTTTTGATGCCACGTGGATGGCTGCATACAAGTACTAGCCCCAGTATACATGTATATGTCTTGGAAGACACTTTGAGTTTGGTAATTGTTTTTAAAATGTTCAATAAAGTTTATACGGAAAGTTTATACTATCAACCAGTTATTAATTAATTAACAAGGCATTAAACTCATCTCGAGAAGAAAACATATATATGTCCTTTTGATTTCAGTTTAAACACACGCCCTTTTAGGATTCCATCCTTCGTTTATCGGGAATGTGTGCTATAAACGAATGTAAAGAAGGAATGTGCTCTCGTGGCATTAAGTACAACAGGAGGGCTAATCACATACTGAAATCTTCCTCACTGACATATCCGGAACTTAACCTGTGGCAAGACTGTGCAACTATCATTATGCACATATTAAGTACATGCTTAAGGGGAAAGCTGCATTGATTTCTTCTTTCAAAAAATCATTTTATTAAAAGTTTTCAACATATGACACAGTTAAAACCAAACTGGTCTAAAGAGAAATACTGAAAAAAGACTACATAGCAAGAAAGGAAAAAATATAATAGGAGAAGAAAAGAGAGAGGAACTAAATTAACAACAACAACAACAACAACAACAACAACAACAACAACAACAACAAATAATAATAATAATAATAATAATAATAATAATAATAATAATAATAATACAAAACTAAGAAAACTTAGTTGGTCTCTAAGGTGCCACTGGAAGGAATTTTTTTTAATTTTTAATTTTTAATTTTGTTTTGACTATGGCAGACCAACACGACTACCTACCTGCAATAATAAAACACACACACGTTTCCCTCTATCACCATTATATCCTAATCTGAAGGGAATTCTTCCAGCTGCATTTATTCCAATGCACAAAGCACATCTGTGTGGTCATTCCATTGTGGCCTGTGGCCTGGCAGCACATGCCCTACCTGGGATCTGGGGGTTTTATGATAACGTTTGCAAGCATTTTAAATCAGACTTTTGTGGTATAATTTTAGAATACTGAGAGTCTTTGTTACAGTAGTTGAGCACTATGGAATAATAACGCCAGATATGTGATTCTTAGATTGATGGCAATGGACATAAAATGCTTGGCAAGGAATGTGATAAATACAGTTACAACTCCTCCAGTGGTCATCATCATCATTCATCTAAAATCAAACAGTTCTGTCTCATGGATTTCAACTGGATAGCTGTAAGTGTTTTTAAAAGAAAATAAACCGATTAACCATCGGGCTTTGGCATGAATGATTAACTTATTATGCTCATTGAATTAATGAGTTAAATGTAAATTTATGCAGACAGATAGATAGTGAATGTTCTCTACTGAAGCTGCAGGAAGCTCTCTCTCTCTCTCTCTCATTGGTTCTAAAGTTAGCATTCTTTCAGACTGCTATTCTAATAACCGCTATCATTCATTTTCCCACCATCTGTGCAACATTTCCAGTAACATACAAAGCTTTGTGGATCGTGATGTAATATTATGGAATACCCATAATGTTTAGGATGTGGGGACTTTGTAAGCAGAGGTAGGAAATGGGTGACTGCACTTAACGACTCTGAAACAGTCTCCTTGTTTTGATCTGCAAACATAAACAAAAAGTCTTAAAATAGGCTTGGGTGGATGAAGTAAAGGTGATTGAGATGTTTGGAGGATTGTGACAGGAGCAGAGATGGTGAGCATAGATAGCACACAATAAGGGCTCTTGTTTCCCCAACAGCCCAAACTCATTTCATCCTTTGTAGCCGAGGCGGGGCAGGGCGGAGTCACGGAGAGGAGCACATTACCCTCTGGTGGCAGCAAACACAAGCACGGATTCTGGTTTCATTCATTCATTATTCGCCGTATTTGTGACCTCCGGGATAGCACTGCCATCTAGAGGTCAAGAATAGCAACAGATTTTTTTTTAATTTAATTTTTATTAATTCATTTTGTTTAACAAAGAAAGAGAAAAAAAGGTAGCAAAGTATTACAACTATTATTATATAATATTACTGGATAAAATTTAACATCCCACATAGTCGTATCTGTGTCTTATTGTTTATATCTTAAGAGAAAACTAAAGGTAAAAAAAAGAAAAGAAAAGAAAAAAAAAGTTCAGCCAGGCATATAATTAGATAATCCATACATTCACTTACTTATACATACCTATATATGCCTAGACTCTCTTACCTACGTATACATAACAAACTTAACTTAACAATAATAATAGCAACAGAATTAATTCCCCCCTTAAAGCAAGAAAGGAGAATGTTTTCTCTTGGCTTTGTTGTGTCACCACGAGCCAGTTACACGCACACTCCTCGCTCAAAGACTGCAGCATCAAGTGACAGCTTCTATGTGTGAAGAAGACACTCCAGAGACAGTTTCCATACCATCTGCTGACACCTCCTCAAACAGAACTTGCATCGAGAGTCAATGCTACTGTGTGGTGTATGTGTGCATCAATAATATTTTGGGAGGAAATACGGTATCTCAATGAACTGAAAGCTGAAGAAAACCTGTATTTACTTACAAAGCCCTGAACAACTTAGATCTAGGGGACCTCAGGAACTGCTCATACGATAACAGATTGATCACGGTATCATTTGCAGCAGTGTTGCTTATTGTCCCCTCCCTCTCTCACCACATTGGCAAGGTTCATTTGACATCAGCACAAAACTGAGCCTCGAGTGCCGCCAGCCCAGTCTTGTGAAATAAATATTCAGCGGGTGCTTTCTGTTTCAACTTTTAAATTCCTGCTGAAAATGTTTCTATGCCTCCAAGCTTATGCAGGCAATTTAAAAAATATATTTCCATAAGTTAGATGATGGGCTCTGGTTTTTATTTTATTTTTTTGTGTTACCGTTATATAAAGATATTATTGTAAATGAAGATCTAGCAGAGAATAAATATTAGAATAAATAAATAAAATAAATAAAAACTGCACAAGCACAATGCTCTGTATAGCAGTCATAAAATATGGTGCAATGAAGGATTTATAATGCATTGGTTCTACTTTGGAAATGATCAGGTAATTTGGTACTCAAACTTTTTTGGCATCTGCCTGTCTCAAGAGACAATGAAGTGCTCCTCGGGGGGGGGGTACTCCAAAATACAGGGAGAAATTTTGATGAAGGCTGCAGGTGTGTTTCTGGAGAACTATGGACATTAGTGGGGCAATGGCCCACACAGTTTCCATATAGTAAATGTGGGACCATGACCACAGATAATGCTAAGGAATCGCAGAAGATTCTTTATCACTATTGCACAATACCTGAGTATCTAAAAAATAAATAAATGTGCAGAAGTGGATATTCCTTCCCCCCCCCATGTGAAACATGATAACTGGCTTGATATACCTGCACATGTCTTGATTTTCTTAAAGGTGGCTGCACAGGCACAGAAATACCTGAGCACATGCCCAGAATAGAAAAAGGCAGCAGAGGTTAGGGAGGAATGACGGGGTGGGGTTGGGGGTGGAGGAAAACACCACCCAGTTCCTTCCTGTTGGTGTCAACAGTAAGCAGTGGAGTGGCAGTGAATGTTATGATGGGGGAAAATGGGAATGGAGAGAAGCTAAGGTGCCAAATAGGCACACGGGGGAAAATGAGTCTCCATCATGGGAGTCTCCTTCATCATGGGAGGTTTAAAGCAGCGACTGACCAAGAACATTCATAGAATCATAGAATCCTAGAGTTGGAAGAGACCCCAAGGGCCATCCAGTCCAACCCCCTGCCAAGCAGGAAACACCATCAAAGCATTCCTGACAGATGGCTGTCAAGCCTCCGCTTAAAGACCTCCAAAGAAGGAGACTCCACCACACTCCTTGGCAGCAAATTCCACTGCCGAACAGCTCTCACTGTCAGGAAGTTCTTCCTAATGTTTAGGTTAGTTTGAATCCATTGCCCCGTGTCCGCTTCTCTGGAGCAGCAGAAAACAACCTTTCTCCCTCCTCTAGATGACATCCTTTTATATATTTGAACATGGCTATCATATCACCCCTTAACCTTCTCTTCTCCAGGCTAAACATACCCAGCTCCCTAAGCCGTTCCTCATAAGGCATCGTTTCCAGGCCTTTGACCATTTTGGTTGCCCTCCTCTGGACACGTTCCAGCTTGTCAGTATCCTTCTTGAACTGTGGTGCCCAGAACTGGACACAGTATTCCAGGTGAGGTCTGACCAGAGCGGAATACAGTGGTACTATTACTTCCCTTGATCTAGATGCTATACTCCTATTGATGCAGCCCAGAATTGCATTGGCTTTTTTAGCTGCTGCATTGATGCCTGTTGCTATTCATCCAGGATAAGAGGGCTTTTTCCAGCCAGAACTAACTGGCTCTCAGTTCTGGCCCCTCTCAGGTGGGCACCATTGCCATTGCCGTTCAGGGTGAGTTCCATCACCCCTTGTGGTAGAAAAATAGCACTGCACGATAAACAATACAAACTGGAGGTTAAAGCCTCTCTTTTCCCTCCCCACAATTGTACTCTCTCTTGTTAATTTGTTGTCTCTAGAATTTCCTGCCAAAATTATGCATAATCATTCCATATTATTTGGAGTTACAGAGTTTTGCCACATGGAGACAACCAAATCTCTTCCTCCTCCTCCTTGGGCATTGCTCTTATTCAAGCCACAAACCTGTGTTTGGGGTGTGCCACTTTAGACACAGAGAATCATATATTTATAGAATTATACAGATGGGAGGGACCCCAAGGGTCATCTTGTCCAGCCCCCTGCAATTCAGGAGTCTCATACATGACAGATGACCATCAAATGCATTTGCATACAAGAAAAAAAATCCCTGCACATAGAAACTAGCATGTCAGGGCTAGCATCTAGTCATGACTAGAATCTTTTTTTCATACATCCACTTTTCTGTGCAGAGGAAATGTCTGGGACAACAAACAACTGAACATGTAAGCCCCACAGTGGCCATCTGAAATGGTGCAGCCCAGAGACACGCATTTTACCATTTCAGAGTGAACTAAGCTTTAGTCTGTTGCAGCAAAAATAACACACCCAGCTACCCCTCTAAAACAATCCAAGGTGATCACTCAAGTATCTATACATTTTGATAGGACCAAATAAGGCACAATGATAAATTCTAAGCAGACTGTGAAGAGCTCCAGAAGAATGTTACCCAATGAGGAAAACTCACAATTTCTGCTGCACATATATACCAAGAGGTTCTAAATTAATTGAACTCTCTCAGGAAAAAATATCCTGATCATAGTGGGAAACTGACTGATAACATCTGTTCATTGAGCTGCATCAGTGAGAAAGGCAAAAGATTTATTTAATTTTTTAAGGGATGATTGGGAATGGAATTCAAAATAAAACAGCAAGTATTTTAATGGCAGTATAGTACCAAGATCTATTGCACACTCCCATTTAGAACAGCATGTACAGTTCAGGTTGCACCTGCCTAAAATGTAATTTATAACTGAATTCACAAGGTTAAGGAAAGGAGAAGTGAAACAGTCGGGGCATAGAACATATTCCTTTGAAGAAAGCCAGTTAGTCCATTGCAGCTTCAAGCTGGATTCCAGGCGGAATTTTAGTAACCCCTTTTCACAGCAGGGGGCAGTATACTCCTTCTAAAATTGCTGTTTCATATTCCTCTGAAAGGGTTCCTTCCAATATTCATGGTGAACTCTTAGCAGCTGACTTTAAGTTACCGACCCCATGTTTAAATTATTTTTCTTGTTTTAAAAATCCATTTTATTAATTCCATTTCAATACTTTCTTTACATTAAAAAATGTATGCTTATCTTATGTAAGATTTTGCTCTTTCCTAAGTAGCAGAAGAGAAATCTGGATTATTTGTTTCCTGTTTATCTAACTGACATGCTGCAAAATTGTGTTGCTAAGCCTGGACACAGAAGGGTGTAATCTGCTTGTCTCCTCACTATGGTGAGGTAAAAGGCCCTCAGCATTTTCACGTCCTCAGAGGCACTTCCTACTACCGTAGCTTCCAAGGCTTTTCTGGCACTGGAAATACATTTCAGATGTGGGTTGTGTTGAGATCTGGCTCAAACTGAATTCTGGATTTATCTTGACACTGCAATTAAAACAACAACAACAACAACAACAACAACAACAACAACAACAACAACAACAACTATCAGTTTATCTGAGGTTGTGTACAGCTGAACCATTTCGTTACTTAGCTGCCTGTTTATTTCTGTCCCACTGAAAACCCTTCCAAGTGGCACCAAGTAGACATATTATTTAATTTTAACAGCATTCATTGGATATGTAAAACAACACCTTTAGTAGGACCAGTTCAAAATGCAATAGCAAGCTTCCTAATTATACAGAACTAGGGATGGGGGGGATTCAATTCAGTTTCCTTTAAAAGGCGATCCTACCTAATTCACATGTTCTGAAACAAAACAAGAACCAGACCACAGCTGTCCTTCAGAAGTCACACTTCTCTGAATATTTCAGCCAAGTAATGTGTACAAAAATGCATATATCATTCCTAAAAGCGTTCCTAAAAATATGTTAATGGGGGAAAAGAAGATAAAAGTGCATTATTTTAGGAGAAATCACTATGTTAAAAAATTGTATATTGGCCAAAAGGGAGTGACATGAAGCTGCCTTGTATTCATCCAGAGTTCTGGTCCATTTAACCAGCTATTGTCTGCTTTGACTGACAACTACAGAGGGATTTGTCCAAGGCAAAGCAGGATCTGCACAAAGCCTCACAAGCCAAACAGCATTTCAGCAGCACCTTAGCAATCCAGACATTTTTGAAAAATGCTGCAGAGAAGCTCCTATAAAAGTGAACCTATGGATGCAACTTTGCTGTTCCACTAGTGGAAGCCAGAGCAAGGACTCCTGCTAATGCAGTGGGGTTTCCCCTTTTCCCTGCCCCACGTTCCCCTCATGCCTCCCCCAAATCTGGAGCATCCAGAGATCACCCAGAACAGTATGCAGGAAGAGGACAGGACAGGACGGGACAGGGGAGATTGTTCCATCAGGCAGCCTTGTGGTGATGAAACGATCTCCTTTGTAATATACCTGTATTTAATTCCACCCTATGTCCCTAAGCTTACCATAGCAGGGGGCAGTGGGAGGGGGCAGACACGGGGAGCAGCTTTTGTGGAGAAGACTCTGCCCAGGTGACCTTTTTTAAAATTACTATTATTTTTTATTATTTGTAATTTAAGAAAATAAGGGAAAAGAGAACAAGATGAAATAAAATTAAAGAAGAAGGAGGGAGAAGAGAAAACAACAAATTAATAAGAAAAATAATAATAGCAGTGGACCCTCATCAGTTCACCTGGCTGACCAGGTGGCCTGTGTGTGCAGTCGCTTGTCCTGGTGCCAAATGTTGATGGGCAAGCTCAGGCTTCCTGCTCCCCCTCCTTGGGGTTCTGCATCTTGGACCAGACAGCTGTGCAAACAGAAGACCCCCTGGCCCACCCTCAAAGCCACTAGATGGAGTCACTAGATGGTGCAGCTGGTATATAAAGTCTGGGAACTAAATATTAAACACGTTGCAGTTAATACTTCAGGTTTTGCCAGGGTATATTGAGTTTTGACAAACCTAACAGAAGCTGCCGCCGCCACCCCCACCCCCTTTTAAGTAAAATAACTTCAAACAAAGCACTCTTTTTGTGTTTGGACTCTGTCTGCAGGAGCAACAAAAGATACTGAGCCCCAGGTAACTATTTTGGGGTCACACTCCCCTGTTAAAAAGTCAGTAGCCAGGAGCTGGTCATAAATAACTTTATATATAGTCCCGTAAAATCTGAATGAGCTGTTGGAGGGGCAGCCAACTGTACATTACAGAGTGGAGAAGCTTCTCCCATTAAAATGGCTCCCATCATTGGTCTCTGAGCGGCTGCCAAGAGAGCCTTTCAAAGGGAGCAGCACCCACCCCATGCCAATGGGTGGAGGGCATTGGCTTGGCCTTCAAAGGAATCGCTGTCTCCTGCTAGCTTTTCTATTAAAAGCTGAGGCTGCAGTCGCAGCTGCTGGGGGTGGGGAGGGGGGGGGAGAGGGAAGAGACTCTCAGGGGAAAAGAATAAGACATAAATAAGAGGGAATGTTATTTGCTATTTGAATGCCTTCTCTGGCCCATCCAACACCAAATGGGTGGAGGAGGGAGATTTTTCATCTTATAAAGATCTCAGAAAACCCCAATATTTTTCATTTAAGAAGAAAGAAGAAGAAGAGCATGTATTCGCAGAGTAAGGGCAAAGACATCCAGTGACAACAACAAATTCTAAACATTAAAATGGTTTAAAGAGCCAAGATCTTTATGTACATGTAGCTTTTCATCTCAAGCTGTTGAACGTAAAACTCCTTTTCACACACACACTGCCTGCCTCCCTTCTCTCAGTTGTCTTATCATTGTGACTGATCATAAACAGCCCGTCCTGGGACTTCTACATGCAGAGGGCATGCTCTGCTGCTATCCTGGGAACTCAGGCCCTGCCTTCCGAGGCTGAAGCTTCACTATGTTGCCACAAAAGCCAGCCTCCTTAACCTCAAAACTGGGCCATGTGGGAGTGACGCTGAATGGCCACTGGAAGTGTGTTTGGGCCTGGATGCGAGTGTGCTGGGAGGGGTGAGCAATCTAGGATGGGCCAGGAGGAGGATTTATCCTTGAGTCATCGTCACCTACCTTTACTTTCTCGCACAACAATGTCAGGTTCTGTTCACTACAATTGTGGAGGGGTGTGTGGACTGCTGCTCCTGTGAGGACTAAAGCTGTTTGTTGCCTCTGTTACTCACTGTTTTCACATCAGTGAGATAGGGGGTGACTGAATGGGGTCGCGCCCCTTTCCTGCTCCCGACCTGCATAGGTTCAGTGTCCCCTTGTGTGAGCATTAGCCCATGTGTGTGCACAAGTTGAAAATATGCATAGGCTCTCTCCATTTGATCCGGAACATTGTGCAAGGCCCCCAGTTGGGTGGAGAGTCTGTGATAAGCATGCATGCTCTACAGGCCTAAGTGCTGTTCAGAAGGGGGACACGGGATGCTTGAATATTGGGAGCAGGGACAATGGACATGGTCTTGCTCCATCTCCACAACATTTTCAGTGGGGCGGAAACATGATTTTGTGTACCCCAGTCCTCATGGGGCACAATTCCTATAAAGGTGAGAACAAAGCGATCAGGATACCCTCTAAAATTTCAGGGTTCCCTAAATATTGTTTTTCCAAAATATATACCCATTTATCTCTCATGGTAATCTTGGGAGTTTTAATTGCAAATCATCAGTGTGAAAACTCCTTCCTTTGCTGTGGCCTTGACTTCCCCCGGTCTTGCCTTTCCCAGGAAACACCAGCATGCACTTAGGCTTCAGCTGGCTTCCAAATTTGTTTTCCCCACATTAAAATCTCGAGGGTGGTTGTGTCTCCATCTGGATTCCTGTTTTCCCTTCAGTCTCTCTCTAGTCATGGAGGCTCAGGGGGTGAATAGCCGTCAGAGCAGCTAGTTAATTCTGCTCTCAATACTCTCCCTGAACAGGCAGACACGGATGTCTGGCTGCCCAACTTTCTCTGCCCATCTGTTCACATGGCATGGTGCCCGGTGAGAGGCTGGTGAGACCTTTGTTCTGAGGGTATACAAAGGAGGCAATAACGGATTTAGAGGGTGCACATGCAGAACAATGCAAGTGCCATCTCTTCAGCAGGAAGTCCCTTTCACTCAGATGATTAGTGGGGCTTCCTGCCGCGTCCTCCTGCAAACTTGCTTGCGAAGAGGAGACAGACAGAATTGTACTGCTTTGCAAGCTGTGAGGGTTTTGTGTTTTGCTTACAGGTTTCAGTCCTGGCCAGTGGTGGTGACACTTAAGGAGATATGAAACCATATCATGGTGAGGATATTCTTTTTTAAAATAAAATTAAAAAAACGATACTATCCAGAGCCATGGTTATCAGTGAATTTCTGCCACAGACTGTGGTTTTGGGTCCAGACAGTTGCAGAATCTACAGTCTGTGGCAGAAATTCACTGATAATTTTATTTTACTGAAACCTGCAAGCAAAACACAAAACCCTCACAGCTTGCAAAGCAGTACAACTCTGCCTGTCTCCTCTTCGCAAGCAAGTACATGTTCCCCCTCTCTTTGCTTCACATACGATGCCCACATATGTCTGATGCTTAAACCTCAAAAAAGCAGATAAGGAAGATAAAGTGACAGAAAAAAGTTCAGCTGTTGTTGAAGTGCAGGAGCAGGGCTTGAGGAATGGTGGCAATCCTAAAGGCAAGAGGGCTGCTCTGTCTTTCTGAGATGCAGAACAGGGCAATCTTTGTCATGTATAATCCTGCGATAAGCAAAGCCATACTTGGTGAACCACAACCACAATATTCCACCTTTACTCCAAGGAGCTTTTTGCAATCCCTTTTTTGTTTTAACCGCCCCCCCCCCCGAACAATTTGTTCTTATCAGCAAAATGGAACTCTCCACTGGGTGAATGGGCAATAAACTGGCCAATTCAATGTAAGGAGGTATTTGTTGTTGTTCAGTCGTTCAGTCGTGTCCGACTCTTCGTGACCCCATGGACCAGAGCACACCAGGCACCCTATCCTCCACTGCCTCCCGCAGTTTGGCCAAACTCATGCCAGTCGCTTCGAGAACACTGTCCAACCATCTCATCCTCTGTCGTCCCCTTCTCCTTGTGCAATTGGAGCAATAAAGTATATGAATTTCACATATACACTAATGGGGTCAGAACTAGCAGTGAGTGACAAGGAATGAGATATTGGGTCAAAGTGGAGAGCGGAATGAAGACGTTGGCCCAGGGTGTGACCGCTTTGTAAAAGGCCAATTCCAAGTTAGGGATCCTTAGGAAAGGAACTGTAGATAAAACTCCCAGAAATGTAATTGTTATGTATTGAAGTTCTCACCCTAGGCCACTAGGGGTGTTGTGTATATAGTTTCACTCTGCCCACCGTGACTGCAGTTCTCACTCAGGTCCACATGCAAATGAAGGATTGAGAGTGCCATTCACGGATTGGGTAGCTAGAGAGAGTTGTTATTGTTGCATGTTTGTTGTTGTTGTTGTTGTTGTTGTTGTTGTTGTTGTTGTTGTTGTTCAGTCATTCAGTCGTGTCTGACTCTTCGTGTGACCCCATGGACCAGAGCACGCCAGGCATGCCTATCTTTCACTGCCTCCCGCAGTTTGGCCAAACTCATGCTAGTCGCTTCGAGAACACTGTCCTCTGTCGTCCCCTTCTCCTTGTGCCCTCCATCTTTCCCAACATCAGGGTCTTTTCTAGGGAGTCTTCTCTTCTCATGAGGTGGCCAAAGTACTGGAGCCTCAACTTCAGGATCTGTCCTTCCAGTGAGCACTCAGGGCTGATTTCTTTAAGGATGGATAAGTTTGATCTTTTTGCAGTCCATGGGACTCTCAAGAGTCTCCTCCAGCACCATAATTCAAAAGCATCAATTCTTTGGCGATCAGTCTTCTTTATGGTCCAGCTCTCACTTCCATACATTACTACTGGGTAACAACTACTGTTGCATGTTACTGAGTACTATATAAGCAGGCTGGCTCAGCCCTTCAGTTCAGTTCTGTTCCAGCCTGAGAATCAAGAGAGCTGCTCGGAGAATCATTGTGTCATCTGCTATGTCCACCCACTACTTAATAGTAATGTTGCTATACAAATCTATGATGCAACCCCACTTGGAATACTGTGTACATTTCTGATCACTGGACTCCAGAAAGGATATTGCTGGAAACTATTCGGAAATGTCCAAATAATGTAGTGGATGAAGCAACTTCCCCTTGGGGAAAGGTGACAATGTATGGTGCTTTCAGTTTAGAGAAAGGGCAAGTAAGATGAGACATGACAGAGGTATGTATAATTATGGCAAGGCATGGAGAAAGCACCAACAGAGAGGCATTAGCAGGGGTCAGCAAACTTTTTCAGCAGGGGGCCGGTCCACTGTCCCTCAGACCTTGTGGGGGGCCGGACTATATTTTTTTTGGGGGGGGGGAATGAACAGAGATCTGTTCAAGAAAATTGGAGATATGAAAGGAACATTTCGTCCAAAGATTACCATAATAAAGGACAAAAGTGGAAAGGACCTAACAGAAGCAGAAGACATCAAGAAGAGGTGGCAAGAATACACAGAGGAATTATACCAGAAAGATATGGAGGTCTCGTACACCCCAGGTAGTGTGGTTGCTGACCTTGAGCCAGACATCCTGGAGAGTGAAGTCAAATGGGCCTTAGAAAGCACTGCTAATAACAAGGCCAGTGGAAGTGATGATATTCCAGCTGAATTATTTAAAATTTTAAAGGATGATGCTGTTAAGGTGCTACACTCAATATGCCAGCAAGTTTGGAAAACTCAGCAGTGGCCAGAGGATTGGAGAAGATCAGTCTACATCCCAATCCCAAAGAAGGGCAGTGCCAAAGAATGCTCCAACTACCGCACAATTGCACTCATTTCACACGCTAGCAAGGTTATGCTTAAAATTCTACAAGGCAGGCTTAAGCAGTATGTGGACCGAGAACTCCCAGAAGTGCAAGCTGGATTTCGAAGGGGCAGAGGAACCAGAGACCAAATTGCAAACATGCGCTGGATTATGGAGAAAGCTAGAGAGTTCCAGAAAAACATCTACTTCTGCTTCATTGACTACGCAAAAGCATTTGACTGTGTCGACCACAGCAAACTATGGCAAGTTCTTAAAGAAATGGGAGTGCCTGGATCACCTCATTTGTCTCCTGAGAAATCTCTATGTGGGACAAGAAGCTACAGTTAGAACTGGATATGGAACAACTGATTGGTTCAAAATTGGGAAAGGAGTACGACAAGGCTGTATATTGTCTCCCTGCTTATTTAACTTATATGCAGAATTCATCATGCGAAAGGCTGGACTGGATGAATCCCAAGCCGGAATTAAGATTGCCGGAAGAAATATCAACAACCTCAGATATGCTGATGACACAACCTTGATGGCAGAAAGTGAGGAGGAATTAAAGAACCTTTTAATGAGGGTGAAAGAGGAGAGCGCAAAATATGGTCTGAAGCTCAACATCAAAAAAACTAAGATCATGGCCACTGGTCCCATCACCTCCTGGCAAATAGAAGGGGAAGAAATGGAGGCAGTGAGAGATTTTACTTTCTTGGGCTCCATGATCACTGCAGATGGTGACAGCAGTCACGAAATTAAAAGATGCGCCTGCTTCTTGGGAGGAAAGCAATGACAAACCTAGACAGCATCTTAAAAAGCAGAGACATCACCTTGCCGACAAAGGTCCGTATAGTTAAAGCTATGGTTTTCCCAGTAGTAATGTATGGAAGTGAGAGCTGGACCATAAAGAAGGCTGATCGCCGAAGAATTGATGCTTTTGAATTATGGTGCTGGAGGAGACTCTTGAGAGTCCCATGGACTGCAAAAAGATCAAACTTATCCATCCTTAAAGAAATCAGCCCTGAGTGCTCACTGGAAGGACAGATCCTGAAGTTGAGGCTCCAGTACTTTGGCCACCTCATGAGAAGAGAAGACTCCCTGGAAAAGACCCTGATGTTGGGAAAGATGGAGGGCACAAGGAGAAGGGGACGACAGAGGATGAGATGGTTGGACAGTGTTCTCGAAGCGACTAGCATGAGTTTGGCCAAACTGCGGGAGGCAGTGAAGGATAGGCGTGCCTGGCGTGCTCTGGTCCATGGGGTCACCAAGAGTCGGACATGACTGAACGACTCAACAACAACACCACTGCCACTTACCAGGAGTGGGGAGAGGTCAACAATGTGCAGGCTGTGCAAATGTGCTTTTGGGAGGGCTGGATATTTTGGGAGAAGCATAAATTGATGTTTTCTAAAGCATAGGCCATTAATTATTATGAGGAGCATATAGATCCAGATTATGTAAGTAGCTTCCACAAAAATGCTTTTGGAAATATATTTGGTCATGCATACATAAGCATTACTGTCTACATTCCCAGTAGAGGTTCCTATTAAATTATTAACATAATGACAATTGACTCTAGTTAGGTTAGCAAAAATGTGTAGGGATAATTGCTGGAAGCAGAGGAGGAGAAAGGCTGTTTTTTTGTCATGGTTGGTGGACTTGCCTAGAAGCCAAACAGTTGTGGCCAATATATATATTGATGCTTTTGAATTATGGTGCTGGAGGAGACTCTTGAGAGTCCCATGGACTGCAAGAAGATCAAACTTATCCATCCTTAAAGAAATCAGCCCTGGTGCTCACTGGAAGGACAGATCCTGAAGAAGAAGAAGAGTTTGGATTTGATATCCCACTTTATCACTACCCGAAGGAGTCTCAAAGCGGCTAACATTCTCCTTTCCCTTCCTCCCCCACAACAAACACTCTGTGAGGTGAGTGGGGCTGAGAGACTTCAAAGAAGTGTGACTAGCCCAAGGTCACCCAGCAGCTGCATGTGGAGGAGCGGAGACACGAACCCGGTTCCCCAGATTACGAGTATACCACTCTTAACCACTACACCACACTGGCTCCAGTACTTTGGCCACCTCATGAGAAGAGAAGACTCCCTATAAAAGACCCTGATGTTGGGAAAGATGGAGGGCACAAGGAGAAGGGGACGACAGAGGACAGTGTTCTCGAAGCGACTAGCATGAGTTTGGCCAAACTGCGGGAGGCAGTGAAAGATAGGCATGCCTGGCGTGCTCTGGTCCATGGGGTCACAAAGAATCGGACACGACTGAATGACTGAACAACAACAACCCTAAGACCCAAAAGTCTACTTATCAATGTTTCTCAAAGTATCAGTTCCATAACATTGATTACAGAAATTACAGTGGCTTAATACTGCAGGCCAAATAGCAGAAACAAAACACACACACACACCTATTCAAAATAGCACATTAAACTCTGAGATCTAGCAATACTAAGTAAAATTACACAAACGCAGTAGGTCAAGCAAGGAAAAAATCAAGCAAATACTTTTGAGGAGGAATTGCAATCTTTTAGGGCAGGGTTTGTCCATGTCAGCGCCCCCAGAGGTCTTTCCTGGTGCCCACAGGGTCCTCACCACCCTAGTTGAAATTAGGGTTGGAACAAATATCCCATTGTAGCTAACAGAATTGTTTGTCATGTGTGCTTGGTTGTAGGGTAAGTGTGGTGCCCACAACTGTTTCTCTAATTTGCAAAATTGTTCACTGACCCCCAAAGGCTGGAGGCCACTATTTTAGAGTGTTATTGACCACTAAATGAAAAGTGGTTTGTGGCAACCCTCTCCCCTTGCTATAAGCCAAAAAGAAGAAAAGAAAAGAAAACATTTTACTTATTTTCCTCTTTTTTTGTTTTTGTCTCTTTCATTTCCATTTTGTTTTGCTCTCTGGAAGACACTGGATGCTATATATTAAATATAATTTACACAACAAACAGCTGAATCACAAAGATTAGGTATTTAATAAGTTCCATATTTAAATTATGTCCATCATTTATTTAGCGGAAGTTGAAATGTGGCCTGCTTCTTTTAAATATTTGTACAACAATATGTTTTTTCATATTGTAGGGTAGTTAAATTTTATTACTTAACAACTTAAGATACTAGTATTACTAAACAATTTCAGCTAATATTTGTAAAGTTGGTTACTGTTATTTTTCTAGGTTCTAAATTATATGTAATACTTATACTATGTACTGTACAATCAATGTATTTTTAAAAGGAGAGGACTATTCCAATGGGACATCTACCCCATTGCACACTAGGGGGCACAAATTTGAACATCTGGTGGGGTGTCAAAACCTATGTTAATTCAGAAGCCTCCAGTTACTGCCGAATGCCCTGCATGGCACTCTGGCTGCTGCTTGAACTATTTCCTGCTCCTGTTTGGAAGTCAGGGGGATTATTTTGATGTGGCACCTAGCAGTTACTAGGCTTTGCACTTCAACCTAAAAGATTAGTAACCAGAGCCGGCCCACCAATGAGGCGGGAGGAAGGCCATGCCTCAGGCAGCGGAAGCGTAAGAGGCGGCGCCATACCACCACTTCTAGCGCCGCTCATCTTCCCTGTCCTTGAGCCATTAGGCCAAGTTCTAAATACCAGCACACAGAAAACTAACAGGCTCTGGAGAAGACTAAGCTAGAAGCCCTATCCTTAACATGCTATTTTTCCATGTTGGTTTTTTTTTTTTTTTAAATAGAGGGACAATTCAGTCATATGAGCCCCTTCCTAAAGTCTGCAGGGCTACATCCTGGAGGTCTAGCACTTCTGTGAGAACATGACTTTGCTTTCCTTCCACAGGAAACCTATTCTCATTTTAGTTGGCCTAATGTACCCTGTATCTGTTTCCAGTCTAGTGGCGTAGTGTTAGGGGTGCCAGTGAGGCCGTGGGCCCACAGTCTGGGTCTGTGTGAACTAGGTGCTCCCTCCCCCCCCCCAAAAAAATCCCCATTGCGTGCCCAGCTTGCAAGTGCCCGCCCATTGGCAGCAAGGGCTGGGGAGTGGAGGTGAAGAGCACCCTCCGTGCCTTGTCCCAAGTGCCCGCCCAGTGGCAAAGGAAGCTGGGGGGGATGACGACGATGTGGAGGATGCTCTTCATCCTCCAAGCCCCATCCCCACCCAGTGTGCAAGCACCTGCCTGGCAGTTATGTGGGCTGAGGAGCGTGGAGGGTGAAGAGTACCCCCCGTGGGCTGCTAGCAGTGAGGACTGGGTGTGCACACCCACCGTGGGCACTGGCGAACAGCACAACGCCCCTGTTCCAGTCTTGTAATTATCTTCTTAAGGTGACTAGATGGTGACTAGAACCATATTCAGTAGTGCATACCCAGCAGTGCCAGAGGTCCATAGAATAGCACAGCTACGTATGTCAATTTGCTGTTGATCCCTTTGCTGTTGGGCTATACAGAAAACTGCACTGAGACATTTCCTTTTAAGGAGCAGCATTGCTGTTTTTTGGTTTCTCCATCGTTTTCCATGCCAAGTTTGCCTGAAGCCACTACTTTCATTCACACAAAACAAAAGACCATCTGAATGACACATTCATTAGTATGTGAATCATTTCACTTTCCCCACAAAGTAAACAAAGTCATGTGCAGACTTTTCTCCTATATGATGAAGGAAATATCTGGTTCCCACAAACATTGTGGGAATAGCAGGCCTCCACAAACTGTGACCTGCGAAGACAAGTACAGTCCACCTGGTATGTCCAGCAGCCCCTGCCCCCCTCTCTCTTCTCTGTGTGTGTGTGTGTGTGTGTCACACACAGTTGCCACAGTTCACATATGTAGTCAACAGGCACTATCATTTAGATCCATACTTAAAATATCTTAGCTGTAAACCAAAATATGTGTAAAGTAGCCTACAGATTCAACACAAAAAGTCCCAAAGCAGTTGGTATATTTGCCTGCTCATGAAACTGACAAGACAGTCAATAAACTGTCTTGAGGTTATTGAGTTTCAACACCATGGAGAACATCTGCTCTAGACAGGGCAAGATTTTAAATTTGTCTCTCAATCTGACACTGGGTATGCTCACATTAAGGGATTCGACACATGGCTGTAATCTGCAAATGCCTAGTGTTGTATCATGAGCCATTTGCAGCAACAGCCTCTACCTCTGCAATGGAAATGGGGAGCGGCCATGCTGGCTGGCAGAGTGGGGTGGGCTTTAACTCCAGAGATATTGGGGAGGGGCAATAAAATTGCTGGAGATCTACATTCAAGCATTGGGTGAGAGGAGTGCAGAGGCTCCAGATTCAGTGAGAGAAGAAAAAGTAATAAAACCAAGGTAAAAAATAGAGAATCCTTTTGTAAAAAAATAAATAAATCACAATAATTCCCCCCAAAAGTGGTGCAACAAAGTGCCCAAGTGTGAACTACACACAGCCAAGGACTCAATAGGTGACCTTAACTTGTCCGTGCAGGTTGCTTTTCTCCAGTCACTTTTATCCATTCCTCACTCAGGTCAGATGCAGGATGGTTCAGGGTTCAGCACCCTGTTTTTGAAACAAGCCACACATGCCATCCTGCTTTATTTGTAAATGAGGCAGATGTATGAATGATGACCCCATTCCCTCTGCGGTATGTTGGTCTGCCCCTCTCGAACCCCAGTCTGTAACATGGGGAAAACAATACTGGGCGGAGCCTTGCACTAGCAGGATGCTGTACATACAGTGTGTTAAGTATAATTGCTTAATTGTACATTGAAATGGAAAACAACTCTGCATGTGTACTGCTAAATGCATAGCATGGAAATTTCTACTTTAGCTAAACAAAGGAGTTGCAGAAAGCCTAACAGGTTGATAATTATCTTAGAATGTATATCTGCTACTCTGTCATGAAGTGTTTAACTTTAGATCACATGAGAAAGGTATTCAGTTGCAAATATCCATTTTGTGGGACTTGGTATTTGTAAGAATTTAACAACAAAATATAACAGGACTAAAGCTACTTGGCAATGCTAATCTGTACATGTTTACTCAGAAGTAACGTCCACTATACTCAACCAGACTTATGCTTAAGTAAGTGTCTAAAGCAGTGTTTACCAGCCAGGGGGCCATATTGCCTCCTGCCCCCCACCCCCAGGATATTCCAAGGGGGCCACAGGTGAAAATCACATAAATGGGTGGACACAGCAGGAGTCTTGGGGGGGCACAGAGGGAATTGAGAAGTGAAGGGGGGAAATGTGTGGGCCTTTGTATTTTATCTAGGCAGCCAGGGATCCTCCAGATGACAAGATCGTTTTGCACCAGGCCAGTGAGAACCACTTGCTTTTAAAAATTCTCCCATATATACAGAACTCCCTGTGCACCTTTTGGACTGTATCTGTAGGTTTTCCCCTCTGTGTCAAATAACTGGGGTCAAATAAGTGTTGCTTACTTTTTATAATACATGGAAGATGGATCTCCCTCTGGAGGTTCTGGACTCTTCTTCCTTGGAGGTTTGAAGCAGAGGTTGGATGGCTATCTGTCATGGATGCTTTAGCTGAGTTTCCTACATTGCAGGGGGTTGCACTAGAATTTTAGATGATTCTATGTTTTTCTGCTTCAACAATATTTCATTATGTTCCTATCATTTTATGTAATTGTATTTTGCACACATTATAAAAATTATAAATAAAAATGTTCTATTTACAAACAAAATGAGATGGTTGGACATTTAAATAGCTACCTTTCTACTGGTAGGATGGGGGGGCATGGGCATAGCCAGGATTTTTGTTAGGGGGCAGGCTTTTGTTGGGAGGGGGGAAATGTGTGGGCAGAACCTCAGATTTGTATTGATTTTTTCTTAAGGGGGCAGCTGCCCCCTCGCCCCCCTGGCTACGTCCATGGGGGGGAGGGTACAGGAAGGAAACATGGACAGAAGGGGGCCACGGTCAGAAAAAGGTTGGGGGGAAAGTTGGAATAGAGGAATATAGCTTCAGTTAACTTAAGATTTAAGTTAAGTGTATCTGACCCAAAATGACACATGTCTTCAGGGGCAGACCTACTATGAAACTAATGAAGCTTAAGCTTCAGGACTCCTAACCCCAGAGGGGCCCCAGAAATGACTTTAGTCCACATTTGGGGTCTAGTAGACCCAATCTGAGTCACTCAACTCAGATTGATCAAGGTTTCGTTGTATTGTATACATTTCAATAATCCCAAAGTTTGAAAGTCAGTAGAACAGATGTTGTAAGGGTGTGGTGATCTGTCATGGAAGAACCCCACTGAAGAAGAGAACAGTGGTTACCTAGACCTTGTTGCTGGTTGCAAAAGGGCCCCCTTAACAGCTCCAGCTTCAGGACCCAAAATGTAGGTCCACTACTGCATGTCTTTCATAGGAAAAATGCAGAGACAAAACTGCTTCCTTATAATTTTATTCCTAGAAAGCAAACCAGGTTCCCCACTGAGCTGTTTTAGATCTTTTTAACCTCTCTCCCCTTGTTCCAAAGTCTAGCCTAAAATTATAAAGTCACTTTCAATTTAAATTTTGCATACATGTGAGTATGCAAATAAGCAGTGGCTACCATACTCTCCCATGCCTTTACTCTAAAATAAAGGGATGCAGGTGACGCTGTGGTCTAAACCACTGAGCCTCTTGGGCTTGCTGATTGGAAGGTTGACAGTTCAAATCCCGTCAACGGGGTGAGCTCCCGTTGCTTGGTCCCTGCTCCTGCCAACCTAGCAGTTCGAAAGCACATCAAAGTGCAAGTAGATAAATAGGTACCGCTCTGGCAGGAAGGTAAACGTCATTTCCGTGTGCTCTGGTTTCCGTCACGGTGTTCCGTTGTGCCAGAAGTGGTTTAGTCATGGTGGCCACATGACCCGGAAAGCTCTCTGTGGACAAACGCTGGCTCCCTCGGCCTGAAAGCGAGATGAGCGCTGCACCCCACAGTCGCCTTTGACTGGACTTAACCATCCAGGGATCCTTTACCCTTTTCACCCTTTCCATCTAAAATGCATTGGCATTCCTGAAGTTTCCAAATCATAACCATAGTCATTACCACCCTCAAAACGTTATATGGTTTTGACTTTTAAAAAACAAATTCAGGCATTAAATCAAAGAGCATATTTTCTCAAGAGGTAAACCTCACAAATCAAGGAGGTTGTTTCCTTTCACAAATGGGGCGTAAGACTAAAATGTCCACACTACCATTGTGTCCTGCATACACAGAAAGGCACGAAGAACAAAATACGTTGTTCTTCCATGCATTTCAGGGAAGTGTATATTCCACACACCCTCCCAAGAACTCTGTGGAACAAATTAATTGGAGGTGTTTGTGACTGGCACAAGGCCATCCCGTGAATGTTGTGTCCAAACTGACATTTGTTTTTTTGTTTTTTTTATAAAGATTTTATTATTTTCCAATAAACAGAACAAAAGCAAAAAACATAACATTATAACAACATAAAAACATTAAAGACATAATACATAAAAAACAAAATACATAATAAACAATAAACAACATAAGAAAATACAAACCTTAATCAACATTATCTGTTTTCTTCTTGTTCTTTAACTACATCGGGGACTTCCCCCGTTCCCTCCACTGCCTTTCAAATCTCATATATTGTTCAGGTAGCTATATTTCTTTTTTTCATTAACTTTTACAATAATCCTAAAAATATAAAACTTCTTAATCTATGAATCGTATCTTATATGCTATATCTTAAACCCTTCTATATCCTCAAATATAACACATCAAAAATTTCTACTGAATCAAAAATTCTAACATTAACCTGCTAAAGCCTATGCATCTATATAACTCTGCACAAATATTCAGACATTCAATTTAACACATTTCAATAAATAGTCCTTAAATTTCTTCCAATCTTGCGACACCTTCTCCTCCCTCTGGTCTCGGATTCTAGCGGTCAGTTCTGCGAGTTCCATATATTCCATTAACTTCATTTGCCATTCTTCCACTGTTGGTAACTCTTCACCCTTCCAGTTCCTTGCCAATAAGATTCTCGCTGCTGTGGTGGCATACATAAAAAATACTCTGTCCTGACTGGGTATCTCTTCGTTGGTCATGCTCAAGAGGAATGCCTCTGGTTTCTTACCGTCCAAACTGACATTTGAACCCAAAACCCTGCAGCTGACACCAAACACTCTAGGGGTCGGCAACTGAATGTCTCTGGGCCAAGTCCCTCTCCCTCAGGGATGCCAACTGCCCACCAGTTGCTGGTAAAGAGGAGAAAGTGACAATCCATGGTCACAGAAAGTCCTGGGTGGGCCAAATTAGAGTTCATGTGTTAGCCTGGTCACTCCCCAAAGTGGGGCTCTAACTTCTATACACCATGCTGGACCTCAGTGTAATGGCTGAATCCATGTCCTAGGATTCTTCTGCTCTGTCTTGGTCTTATGCAGGGGTCGGCAAAGTTTTTATGGCTTGGGCCGGTTCATGGTCCTGCAGACGCCACGGTGGGCCGGAGTGTGCATGCGTGCATGTGCAAACGCTATTTCCGGCGCTCCTTCTGGCGCAGAGGAGGCACGTGCAGTTTCCCATTGGCTGCAGGAGCCGGCCAGCGTCACGGCCACTCTGTTCTGCGCTGGTTTAGTGCGGTGCATGGGAGCCAACCAAGCGGGCGGCGGGGGTCCATGAGCCAGTTAAACGGGGGTCCATGGGCCTTAGGTTGCCAACCCCTGGTCTTGAGCAAAGGGAGCATTTCCTATCATCGTCAGGGGAGGGGAGGGGGACACAGACAAGGGTGAAGAATAGAGCTGTCTTCCAGACCAGTGCTGACTTTTTCCAGTTGAAAGGAAAACATCAAGATGTTCATTTCAATATAACATTAACTCCCTCCCACCCCCCTTTGAGAGGGGTATTCCAGGCTCATTGACAAGTGACTAGAAGGAAGAATTTATAGTGTTGGCCTAGGAGATTTGTTGCTTGTTGTTTTTGTTTATCCACCTGTTTTCTGACTCCCTGAATAACTTTTCTCTCCGTCTCTCTCCCCCTGAAAAAGACAGGCGTGCAGTTACTGAAACAAGTCGGTACTGTCGAGCATCTGAGTCCGCCTCTTTGTTTCACTGCTCGTGCGTTAGGTGGGTTTAGTGGCCAGATGCACTGAAGTTTGCAACAGACAGTCCTTAGACCATCTGTGCATTGTTTGGGTGGGTGGGGGAGTGGACGAGTGCGGGGCGTGAAAGAAAGGCTGTTTGTGCAAGTCGTGGGAAATCTAAAGGCTGGCCTTGCCAGCATGCTCTATGAATTGAACTAATTGAAGATTAGGCTCGAGAGCTGGCCATAGCTGAGGGAGAGGATAATCCTTCATCAGCCCCAGTCGAAGGCCAGTAATTGGAGCTTATTGCAGGGCGGAGTTCCCCTACAGTGCTGAAGAAACTGAGAAGCTGTTGCTGTTTAACTATGAATTCTCAACAGAAATTGAGGTTATGGGCTCTGTGCGTGTGGAACGGCAGAGGGTGGGGGGAGACCTGCAGGAGGGGAGAAGTGGGTGGGAACGGTAATGCAATTTTGATAGTCTAGGCTCAACTTTCAGAAAACAAAAGAAATGAAGGCTTCCTTTGTTGCCCAAACCAACATTTTAGCATACATAATGAGCCCTTGGGTTGTATGTAATTAACCCTTAAACCTGTCTACAGGAATTTGTGTCTTTTTAAAAAGCTGCCTTATCTTAAAATAGGAGGTATTCCCCACACAGTCAACACAGGTAGGGAGGCTTTAAAGGGCTGCTAATCTGCTGTTGCTACATTTTCTCTGCCTTTAGATTTATACTGCATGTGGTGTTCTTACCTTACTGGTATTCACACGAGTGGCTGTTTCAGTTCAGGAGTCAGGACAGAACAAGAACCTTCGCTGGGACTCCCATTTATTTGAGCCAAAACTCCAGTAATTCTATCTACAGAATCAAGCTGTGGCATCAATTTAGTTGCTATTACCAGTGCTTTTTTCCTGGGGGGCACGCAGGGGTACGCATACCCTTAAACATTTTGTGAATCTAAGTTTGGCCTCATTGAGGGGCAGTATTTCAATATGAGTAGGAAAATGAGTGTACCCCTAAACCCACGGGGGTGGTTTTTTAAAGAAAAAAGCCCACTGGCTATTACAGATGTGCTTTTAAAAAAGCTTTATAAGTGGGACGGTAACCCTGTAGCTCTCCAGATGTTGTTCAGTATCAGTTCCCAACAGCACAGCCAGCATAACCAATGGTCAGAGATGACAGGAGGTGTAGTTCAGTAACAAGTGGAGGCTTACAGGTTCTCTATTGTTTTATAAGTAAACCTTCTAAAAATAATAATGTACAGTATGGGGAACTTAAGATTTGAGGTTACACTTTTTCCAGTATTTAGAATTCAAACATTTTTTAAACAAAAATCTTCCAGTAACTGTTCGATGGCCAAAACAAAAACACAAGAAGATAATATGAGCTTATGATATCTCAGAAGATGCTTTCAAACATCAGTGGAGCAATGCAATGGATATGCAAAGTCATGACTGGAAAACACTATTGTGGCTTTCAGAGGATTTTTCATTATGCTGAAATGCTTATATGTAATGGTCTTATTTTGGATTTCATTTTACTGGCATTGCAGGGTTTGTTGTATTTGTATCCTGTTTTTACATGTTATGCTGGAAACCACCTAGTGATGGCCATGTAATGAAGGGAAGTCAACAGATCTGGTTAATAAATAAAATAAAAACTACGCAACAGCACAACAGAATAGCACATTTTTTTTTTGGAAGGCCCTCTGAAAGAACCATGCTAGGTGGAGTCTCCTTGAAAGGACATGTGGGGGCCAGGGGGGTTGCGGAAGAGACAGCCTCTCAACACTGCTGTTAATGCTCTCAATGCATCTCCCCCCACTTCAGCCCCTCACCTAGCAGCGTAAGTTGCGATGGCCCAAATAACTTGCTCGGTTTCAAGAGCTGAGAAAAGCAAGGTTTCCTTCTCCTCCTGGGATTGTTGATTAAGGTTAAAGGTAAAGGGACCCCTGACCATTAGGTCCAGTCGTGGATGACTCTGGGGTTGCGGCGCTCATCTCGCTTTACTGGCCGAGGGAGCCGGCGTACAGCTTCCGGGTCATGTGGCCAGCATGACTAAGCCGCTTCTGGTGAACCAGAGCAGCGCACAGAAATGCCGTTTACCTTCCCACCAGAGTGGTACCTATTTATCTACTTGCACTGCGTGCTTTCGAACTGCTAGGTTGGCAGGAGCAGGGACCGAGCAACAGGAGCTCACCCTATAGTGGGGATTCGAACCACCAACCTTCCGATCAGCAAGCCCTAGGCTCAGTGGTTTAACCCACAGCGCCACCCGCTGTGGATTAAAGGTTAGAGCGCTGTCAGTCTCCCAGCTGGAGAGAGCTTCCTAATTTAGCAAAGGGAGCACACTTTGAGACATTGTCACCACTGCCAGGCAAGGAATGTCCAGAGTGAGGAATTAACTCTCTCTTTTTTTGGTCAAAAGTACACTTACACGCTAGGAAAAGGCATGTCCATGAGTCCTAAGCCTCTCAGCTACTCCTAGGTTTGCACCCAATGAGGCAGTTGCAGCAACGGAGAGGCCTCGCCCCAACCACAGCTTCTGTGTCCTCCCCACCTGAGCTGTGTGCAAAGACTCCGTCTGTGTGTGACCTGTTTCTGCTCCTCCCACCTCAACCCTCTCCTCGAGCAGTAAGTGATGCTCCTTTTAAAGATGAATCCTATGTTTATTGTGTATTATCTTCCACTTCATGTTAGAAATGAAGGCCTGCTGAAGAAAGGCAAGGTAAGACTATTAAATGAATAAACCAACTAGCCAGTAACTATTTTCAATTGCATCAGGCCTGCCTGGGCCCTCATGAGTGAAAGGTTTATTTCCTTAGTCAGCAACTAGATAGAGTTCCTTGAGATGGGACTGAGTGTAAAGAGCCAATGACAACCCTTTAGAAAATAAGACTTAGAGAAGACTTTTGTGCTTCGACTGGGCCACTTCACCACAGGAAGAGATTCAGAGTTCCTTCTTCAGTCCACCAAAGGGCATATCTTGATTCTATATGTTGCACCGACAGCCACAGGCTTCTTGTGGAATTATAAATAGGAACAGGCAAATATTGTTTTGACTAATTTCAAATCCGCCTCAAATTTAATAGGTTTGAGAACTGAACAGGTTTTGAGGTTTGCGCTGTGTTGGGAACTGAGACTTTGCCAGAGTGTATCTGTACATTTAACCTGAAACTCCCAAGCCAAATACATATTGGTTTCTCATTATAGGTCATTTACATTTCTTTATGTTTCCCGTTGCCTTGTGTTCCAGCTGCTTCGTTGGCAGCAACTTTGGGAATAAATATGTCATTAATTTCCTGTAGGACTATGTTATGTAGCTCCTTCTATGTGATCATATGGGGGGGAAATGGTAGTGAATAGCATAGTGTGTGGCTGGGAACTCTTGATAGCTGAAATTAAGCATGTGGAGAGCCTAGATGGGAGGAAGACCCAGTTTGTTTGTTTGTTTGTTTGTTTGTCTAAATGGGGGGCGGGCGGGCAGAGAGGCCAGTTAATGAGGAATTGGCCCAGACAGTAACACATTGACCCGCCATCTGTCTTTCATGTGAACTATTCCAGAGATGATTCTGAGGCCCTCATAAATGTTCCCTCACCAATGCAGGTCTGGTTGGTGGGGAGGAGGGAATACTTTTTTTGGCTGTGATTTTTGCTTTTAAATGAGGGTTTCCCACACCACAAATCAACTGAACACCTCATTGCAGAAGAATACATAGAATATGAAGTGGCATAGATTAAGAAGGAAAGTTTTACATTTCTACATCCCTCAGGGTCCTGTCATGCCACCAGACGTAAAGCAGGGCTAAGATTGCACAAAATTATTATGGAATGTTTCTCGGCTAAATTTTCTCCAACATATTTGACTCTTGATTCTTTTGTTATCACCAGAAATAATTTTTGTATTAGGACCAGCTAACGTTTCAATGCAGTATGTGAACTTTTGAGTTACACAGAACTCTTCCTCAGGCTTTAAAAAAGGGGGGAGATAGAGGGTGTTTATGGTTAAGTGCATGGCCTTAAGCTCATCTGCAGTTTTTTCCTCTCTTCGTGGAAATGGAGGGAGCTGCACCTGAACTGTAAAGGCTGCACCTTGAGCAAAGGCTTTTAGGTTAGGCAGAGGCATGCTGGGACAAAGAAGAAGAGAACAAGTTTGGATTTGATATCCCGCTTTATCACTACCCGAAGGAGTCTCAAAGCGGCTCACATTCTCCTTTCCCTTCCTCCCCCACAACAAACACTCTGTGAGGTGAGTGGGGCTGAGAGACTTCAGAGAAGTGTGACTAGCCCAAGGTCACCCAGCAGCTGCATGTGGAGGAGCGGAGACGCGAACCCGGTTCACCAGATTATGAGTCTACCGCTCTTAACCACTACACCACACTGGCTCACCACAGAGGCACAGATGAGAATATCACTTTGCAAAAAGAAAAGGAGAACAAGCTGTCTAACTGATACTTACATAGGTGTTCATAAATCCTTACCCACCAAGCTAAGCATAGTCCACTGGGCATGTGTTTTGGCCTGGTGTTATATTGGCAACACCTCTCTTTTCACACTGCTGGGTAGGCAGGTAGCCAAAGTAGGAGTCCATCAAGTACATACCCTCCAACATTTATCTGATGAAAATAGGGGCATCCCATTCCATAATGATCATTTTACTATTTATACCATACACATCTTACTGGGTTGCCCCAGCCACTCTGGGTAGCTTCCAACATATATATATATAAAAACCATAACAAAACATTAAACATCTTAAAAAACATCCCCTATACTGTACAGGGTTGCCTTCAGACAACTCAGGGGTTGGATAACTCAATACCCTCCATCAGGATGCTGGACGAGCTGGGCTGTTGGACTGATCCAGCAAGCTAGTCTTACCTTCTTAGTTTCTTACCCCTCTTAGAGCTACAATTCCCAGCAGCCCTTGGAAAACTACAGTGCCCAATAATCCATGTGTTCCCCAGCAACTGGCATTCGGAACATGGTGTCTCTGATCTTGTAGACTGCGTGTTGCCACCATGACGGGCAGCTGTGGCAGCACTCACAGGTTGTAAACATGCAGACACTCTCCTCTGCAGGCTCCTCACGCATTAAAAGCAACACCACTATTAAAACATTAAATACTTTAAAATATCACTTCCCTACATGTAATAAGTTACAGGTAGGTAGCCATGTTGGTCTGCCATAGTCAAAACAAAATAAAAAATTCCTTCCAGTAGCACCTTAGAGACCAACTAAGTTTGTTCTTGGTATGAGCTTAGAACAAATTAGTTGGTCTCTAAGGTGCTACTGGAAGGATTTTTTTTTGTTTTGTTTCGACTACATGTAATAAATCAGCATATCAGAGATTTTTTTATGTGTGGGGCATTCAAAGATATGACAGACAACATGGATGCCCACAGCCTCAAATTATACCACCTCATTCTGCAAGACCTGTATAATGGATTGGCCTGCATATTATTTTAAATGCTTTTATTTGCCCTTAAAAATAAAAATAAAAGAATCTAGTGAAAGTGCATTTAAATAGAACTATTAAAGTGTTCAAGGTTTTCACATTCATTATTATCATCATCATTTTGCTGTAATCCTTACAAGGCAGTATTGTTGTCTCTGTATTATTAAATGAGGGGTTGAGGTTGAGAGACAAAGGCTTCACTAAATCTAGAGGGTTTTCGGGTGAAGTAAGATCTGATTGCTATGCTCCTCTCCAGATATTTTACAGCAAAACAGTTTGCCAGCCCTGATAAACACAAATGCTCAGAACGTGCAGTTTCATGGGATCACTAAAATGTGACAAATAAAATTGTGTCTGCTACATACAAAGGTTAATTGATTCACTTCCTTGTTAAAAAAGGAAAGGGAAAGAAAGTAGCTTTGGGAGAAGCAATAAGAAGCAGAGAGGAAGTGGTATTTAACTCTTGGAATGGGACGGTCTGCAGGGGGAGGGAGGTATTTTGGAGCAGAGAAGAGGCAGTGGGGAATGGATTTGCTACAACTTTCCCTCTCCCTGTTTCACAGGGTCCCCACATTAAGCTTTTTTTGTGTGGGAAAAGACAGAGGAAGAAGTGCCACTGATTGTGAGTTTCACACATGACATGCGTACATGTAATGCCTGGTTTAGCTTAGAAGCAAGATTGGAGTTTACAAAATCGTAAGCTGCATGGAAAGAAGGCATCAAACCCCATTTGTCACCTTCTCACATAACAGCAGGGCCAGATTCACCCACTTGCCAAGTAGATTGGCAGTTAGAAGGAAGTACTTCTCTACACAAACAGGAGATGATGACTGCCATCTTTGTGTCCTGCTAGTAGAGATGGGAAAGAAATTTGATTCTGCTTGTATTTTAATAAGAAACTACCTCATTCACACTTCTTGAATCAAAACGTGAACTGAAACCCAGCTGTCCTTCAATATTTGCACTTCTCCAAATTTTGCAGTGCTATTCTCCAACAACTCTTCACCAAAATATGTATGTTGGGGAAAAGGGTGAATATGAAGGCATATATTCATGAAAAAAGCATATAAAAATGCTTTATATTGTGGGATTCTTTTGGCAGTAATGTGTACATTAGTCAAAACTGCATACAAAAACGTGTTCATTAGGAGAAATTAACAAAAATGGTGATGAATTATCTTGGGGATTTTTGCAAATTGTTGCGTAAATGTGGAGAAATAAACTCGCATTTGCAAAAAAAAAACAAAAAAACCAAAAACAAACCCAAGATACCAAGAGATCTTGAAGCTGGCACATTTGTCCAACCCTACATGCTTGGGACCCCTGGGAAGCTGACCTGACTAGCTGTTGCTGGAAACAGAATGCTGGACCACAACAATAGGATGGGGCTGAAAAAATTACAGACGGTGGCCATTTTAAATTTATGTGTGTCTCATTGACTCACGACCGCATACATGCTCATTGCCACGGACCTGGAAGTGGCCAGAAAAGGGGCCATAATGAGGTAGGACGGGGATGGGAGGGGTTTGTGCATGCATGGGAGCAGGGGAGGCAGGAATGCAACCCGCGTGCAAACGGGGAGTTGCCTGTATAGTCCAAAACATCTGGCTAGGGATGACTAGGCTAGATGGATCTTGGTAGAATCTACAAAGCTCTTCGTCTGTTCTTAAAGCATTCACAGTCCCTGCATTTTATTGTGCGTTGTTGCCAGGTCCCTAAATGCCAGTATAAACAGTTACCCTGTATAGAGAAATAAACCAGTATATTTCACTCTGGTTAAGCTAAAAAGTTAGATAGCTAAACACTGTTTATTTAATCTCCACACTGTGCTGAGTTAGAAATATGGGGATAATTATTCCATTCAAAAGTTAGCGCTCTCTGCTTCAAAAGAAGCAAATGAAAGAACATATGGATTTCTTTAAAACTTCTCTTTGAAATAGTTTAGCTTCACTGGGCTAATTTACAAGCAGTTTTAACATATGAAGAGTTCATTTCAGGACATAAGTTTTCGTGTGTGTGTGTGTGTGTGTGTGTGTGTGTTAAAATGTCTTCCTGTGTAAATCATTGGGGTGGGGGTGGTGGGGGTGGGGAGAGAATTAGGCTCTGGACTCTGATGCTCTTGTATTTTGGCATTTTGCCCCTTGACTGTTTTATTGTCTACTTTGGCTGGACTCAAAGTTCCAGTTAGAGTTGCCTGCCAAAAAGAAAGGGGGAAAATGTTAGGTCCTTTAAGGATACTGAAAAATAAAGCCAGTTTTTAAATCTGCCACGTCCTGTAGGCAAATAAAAACCAAATCTCTATGGAGCTCAGACGTTCTTTCCTGTTCTCCTTTTTGGATTCCAAGTAGGAATGAAACCATTTTCCTTTGCATCAAGTAAAAAGTGTTCAAGTGCCTTGCAGCTCCCTTTTACCATGCATGCCACCCCCCTCCCCTCATTTAGTCAAGTCAAGGTGCAGATTTACAGCCTCCAGTGGGAAAATTATTAGTCAGTTCAGGTTTTTGCACATTTTAAACAAGACAAACAATGTAAGAACTATATATCACTCTTGCACATCTGAGCTGTTCAGTGTGGTTTTGCTCTCAGGCTATTGCCATATAGAACGTAAAACCTATAAATGCTTCAAGGTTTTTAAGAATTATGAGTACAATCCTGCCAACAGTTAAGCACTTTGAAAGCCCACTGATTTCAACTGAAATTTCTCCTCACTGAAATCACTGGGGCTTAAAAACTGTCACCTTTGCTTCTTTGTTCCTTTGTTTGATTATGAACTTTCTTTTATTGCACTTCTGTAAGGAAGCAGGTGAAATGAACAAAGTCCCAAAACATAGTGAGTGGCAGTGCTCCCCCAGGAGGTACTCAAGGGTACGCATTACCGGAACCTCATGTGTTCCATATATATAATTATATAAAAGTATATTAAAAAGTATATATAAAAATCCTTAATAATACAGTGTTTTTCAACCACTGTTCCGCGGCACACTAGTGTGCCGCGAGATGTTGCCTGGTGTGCCGTGGGAAAAATTGAAAAATTACTTTATATATAGTCAATATAGGCACAGAGTTAATTTTTTTAACATTTTCTAATGGTGGTGTGCCTCGTGATTTTTTTCATGAAACAAGTGTGCCTTTGCCCAAAAAAGGTTGAAAAACACTGCCTTAGAATACATATAACTAGCTGGCCCGGCCACGCGTTGCTGTGGGTTTTTTTTTTCTTTTTAAAATTCTCCTGACCCCGAGAGTATTCTGGAAGCTCCTGTTTTCATTCTTCCCTGTCCCTTTAGAGCAGGGGTCAGCAACCTTTTTCAGCCGTGGGCCGGTCCACTTTCCCTCAGACCATGTGGTAGGGCCGGACTATATTTTTTTTGGGGGGGGGGAAATGAACTAATTCCTATGCCCCACAAATAACCCAGAGATGCATTTTACATAAAAGAACACATTCTACTCATGTAAAAACACACATTCCCATTACATAAAAGAACACATTCTACTCATGTAAAAACACCAGGCATGCGAAGCTGCGGCGGCCATTTTAGGAGAGGGCAATGGCGACCTTAAAGAGCATTCTCCCCCACCCCAGTCCCAAACTTACCCAGTCCCAAAATCACGCACCCCAGCGAAACAATCCCCTCAGAGCTGGTCTTACTCAGTGCGACCTCTCAGGCATGCCTCCTGCTCCGTGTTTTTTTTCCCCCTCGGAGCATGCGAAGCTGCGGCGGCCATTTTAGGTGAGGGCACAGGCATTGTTGCTCTGGCCAGGTCTGATGATGTCGACGGGCCATCTGCCTTTCTATTGGATGCTGTTGGAGTCTTCATTCCTTTTGCTGGTGAGGTATAATAGGTGCGCCATTTTTTTGCCTTTATTCTATATTTTAGGCATGACAGGTGTGTTTTTTTGAATTTTTATTATGCTAGATCCTTCCCCCATGGTCATGTTACGCTTTGTCCTAAATTTGATGTGATTTGGTCCAGTGGTTACGGAGCAAGGTGGTGTTGGCCGCGCATGCAATGGGAACATTTTGATATATATATTTAGATTGTATATTTTATAAATACTAAAATAGTCCTAAGCTACCTGTCATGAACTGGCAGGATTTTGGGGAGGAGGAAGAGGATCTTGTCGAGAGGTGCACCTGGGACTGGGTCACACAGGAGCAGGCTGGGGATGGGGAAGGAGAGGTTGTTGTAGACAATACTCAAAGGGTGACAGAGGATGATGAGAGGGCAGGGGGCAGTGCACAGGAAGCCGAGCAACAGGACCCAGAGCCAGAGAGGCCCCCGTCCCCATGAACACGACAGGTCCTAAGACATAGGGAACAGCGGGCAGAGCACTCCAGGATGCAGAGTCAGGCCAGGGCCTGCAGCCCAGTTTACTAGCTGGCCAGGTGGGGAAGGAGGCATGCGATTCCTCAACTGGGGCAAGCTGAGACAGGTGAGGGTCACATGCTCATCACGCCCAGATGCTGCAGTCAGGAGACACAGTATCAGAAGGCAGCAGAGCTGAGGGGTTTGTGTGTGTTCAACTGGCCATGTTGAGGGATCTTGTCTGGGATTCTCCTTGGACCTTCACAGGTTTCTACTTTGAGATTGACTGCTGAGCTACTTACTGCTTACTTGGACTGACTCTGGACTGCATTTCCTGACTTGGCTTGTGTAGATTGGCTTCTGGGACTTGGAACTTCGTATTGGCCAGGTAGGCCAGGGGATCAGGACACTCCCTCACCGTTGAGCTCCAATGGTTCTCATTAAACCCAAAATAAACAGAAGGCTAGAAGGTGCTATGAGAGGGAACTGATAAGGGGTGATGGATTTCCTGGTCGTCTTGTGTATTTGTAAATAAATCATGGGTGACAAAAAGGTCATAAGTCTTCCCAAAGTCAAACTCTGGCAAGTGCAGCCTGCAGAACTTCTCAGTGCTTGGGGAAGTGGGGAGCATGTAGCAATATATTTACTTTCACATGTTAGGCCATCGTTCCCCAAACTGTTGCCCTCCAGATGTTTTGGGCTAAAGTGCCAATTGTTCTATCCTGACCATTGGCTCTGCTGGCCAGAACTGATGGAAATGGTAGTTCAAAACATCTGAAGGGTGCCAGCTTGGAGAAGGCTGCTTTAGGCACAGAAGGAGAACATTCTGCTAGACACAACAGTGGTCCAAGGGGTAGCTCAGCATCCTGGCTACTGCCCTCCCCTCCAAGTTGTAGGTCAACCTGTGTGGAGTGAGATATTGGGCAGGGGTTGCAATCTGGAACTTAAGAGGGTCAGGATTTCTGCTGACAGAAATTTCTTCCATAGTTATCATGCCATGTAAGTTCTGTATAGACACTTTGCTCAGCATTCCTGCTGGCTCTTGAGACGTTGATCTGTCAGCTTGCTGGGGCTTCCTTGAAGAATGATTCACCTCTCAGCCTTGTGGTTCTCCTTCTGTGATTTCAGCCAACAATTGGAAAGAAGTCTTCAGCGCTTTGCGAGTCAATGACCCATCACCCGCGTGGAGTAAATAAAACACACAGACACATTTTTTTAGGTTAATAGGTAAAATAAGGCCACAACTTTATTGGTTACGGCGTGTGAGTGGTATTGGCTTAGGCATTGGATAAGAGCGCAACACCAGACTCCACCCCGTGGGGGGGGAGTCACTTTAGGGTTAACAACCAGTGGGAGGAGCTTGTTGATGCAAATTCAACTGGAAGCTTCCCCTGACGTCACCGGGGGTCGTGCCATGGCCCTAGCCACTAGCAGGGCATCGGACAGGATCCACGACCGCCATACCCCTAGGAGGTAGGTGATGGCCGCCACCTGACCTCCAACACACCACACATATTACATCACCTATTGAATATTCCAATGCCTAACCGCCAATACCATAAAGTTGTGACGAGTTGCTACGAGGTAGGCGAAAAAACCAAGAGGCCGGTGCCAATTTGCCAAATGGATAAAAAAACTCCTACCAGGCCCCCTGGGCAACCAAGGCGACCAACCGAAGTCCATAGCAAGGTCAAAAAGCCTAGCAAAACCTAAAGGGAGGGAGGGCGGGAGATCCGATGCGAGCAGGAGCAGAATGAATGAGATGGAGTTTGCCGGGCTGCTTGAATGCAGCCAGACACCGCCCCCCAGCCAGCCCTATTGGCTGGCTATGAGGCATGACGCGGCAGGAAGGAGGGGCTAAGGCAGGGGGTTGAACACGCCCCCCCGCCCAGGCGGGAAATGGCTCCTGCTCGCAACCCCTCCCCTCTGGGAAGAGGAGAGGCTTTCTTAAACTTCCAGCGACATTCCCCTTTGCTCCTCCAGGCTAATTTTGCGATTAGGAGGAGATTTAGGCCTACTTTGGGCACATTGCTTGCTAGGAGTCCTCCACGGGTTGGACAGCGCTCCTGCCATGACAGCGCTCCTGCCTTTAGGAGGCTACTGCTCAGACTTCTGTTTCTTCCCTCAGAGTCTAACGTATATATCAATTTTTCCTGGCAGGAACAATGGCTTTTGCTTTAAAGGGAGGGGGGAGCTTAACTTTGCGTTCTCTAGAAGCCTGCATGCTCTTATTAGAAACTAAAATTTTAGTCTTTCAGGTAGAACAGAGGGAAGACCAGTATGGCCTGTGTGGCCTGGTCCCATTTCAGGAGCAATATGCATAAGAATGAGAAATGTTATGAGAAAAGTTTACTTACACAGTAGGGTTTTTTTTTTCTGGGGGAAATTGTTTGCCCAAGCAAATTTCAGTCACCATGGCGACTGCAGGGGAAAGGGACTGTTTTTTAGAGGAAAAAAAGAAATAAGAAAATTCTACTTACAATTAGTGGCTGAATGGTATGGAAGATATACAGTACAGTGCTCTGTGATTATGTATGGTGAAGCAGCCCACCATATGTAGCAGATGTTAATATTAAATTATTTATAGGTACTTCTACATGTTCAGCTAAATGGGATCACTGCCCCCCCCCCCGCTGGCCTGTGTGTCTGGGCAAAGAAGTGAAAAAGCCGACACATGTGCAAAACAGTTCATAGCTAAGGCATTCTCCATGCCACCACTTTGTGCTACATCATGCCAGGTAAATTTCAACAAGCCTAACCCACTCCTGGTATCAGAGCCTGGCTGAGGTGTGTGTGTGTGTGTGTGTGTGTGTGTGTGTCAGGTGCATAATGTGAGCAACTCAGTGCTGTTTTTTCTAAAAAATGTTTAGGGGTATTCTCATTTTGACTCAAGAAAATCACCAGGAAAGGAAAGGAAGCAGCCATTGGAAGTGATAACAACAAAACTGACCAATCACAGTGCTAGATTCCAACCCCTACTTCACACATTAAACGCTCGCTTCCATCTGAGACCCAGGAAATGCCATGACAGGAAATGAGGCCACCATTGGGGGTTGCAACGGAACTGGCGATTCACCGTGCTAGAGAAGAAACTAGCAATTTAATTTTTTTATTATTTTAGTTTCTTCTCCTGTTAGATTCACAAAATGTTTATGGGTATGCGTCCCCCTACGTCCCCCCAGAAAAAAAGCACTGGAGCAACCTATTGTGGGGGCTACATCCACAAAACAGCACCCAGCAAACTGAGCCGTCCTGCTCTTTGCAGTGTGGTCAGGAGGGGGAAATGAGATGGAGTGCCTCCTTCCCCTGCCTTCCTCCTGACTGTATGTGTAACTTGCATCTTATGCTTATTTTACAAGGGCTCTGTGGAATATTCATTGCAGTCAAACCAACAATTCATGTTTTGGCAGATAGGCACATGAATAGGCTGAGGCTCGTAGGGACCACTTCCCTATTGTGCCCCGAGGGCGTAGCTATATATCTGCTCCTCCCTGCCTGGGCACCCACTCACCCACCCACTCTGCTCTTCTCCATCAAGCTCAGACTCCATTTTTAAGCTAGACCTTAGTATGTCTTAGTAACTCAATTAGCATTTTAAGCCTGCCTGCACAAATCTGCTGGATCCGTTATTCTTCAAGATGTATACTGAGTGAGTAAATGTTTTTTCTACCTTTTACAATACTTGTTTCTGTGTGGTTATTATTTTCATAGAATAATAGAATCCTAGAGTTGGAAGAGACCACAAGGGCCATCCAGTCCAACCCCCTGCCAAGCAGGAAACACCATCAAAGCATTCCTGACAGATGGCTGTCAAGCCTCCGCTTAAAGACCTCCAAAGAAGGAGACTCCACCACACTCCTTGGCAGCAAATTCCACTGTCGAACAGCTCTTACTGTCAGGAAGTTCTTCCTAATGTTTAGGTGGAATCTTCTTTCTTGTACAGTGGTGCCCCGCTAGACGAAAAGAATTCGTTCTACGAATCTTTTCGTCTAGCGGTTTTTTCGTCTAGCGAAGCGGCAATGTAAACCGCGGTTTTCGCTAGACAAAAAAAAAAACGAAAAAAATTCGTCTTGCGAGGCAGCCCCATAGACTTTTTCGTCTTGCGGGGCAGCCTCCCGCTAGACGAATGCCTTCGTCTAGCGAGTTTTTCGTCTAGCGAGGCATTCGTCTAGCGGGGCACCACTGTAGTTTGAATCCATTGCCCTGTGTCTGCTTTTAAGGGAGACGAAAGGAGGTAATACCAGGAAGATCCAGTTCACCTCAGAGCATTCCGGATTATTAATACCAAAAGGCTATCTAACCTTCCATTTTAATAATAATAATTTAATAAAATTTTACCCCGCCCATCTGACTGGGTTGCCCCAGCCACTCTGGGCGGCGCAAAGAGATGGTACTCTGCTGAAGAAAGGATAATATATCATAAATATATCGTCTCCTAGTATCTAATCATATCCTGACAGGCTCTGCCAGCATTCCACAGCCCTTGTGCCTCTTTCCCAAAGCTGGAGAAGCAGCCCTCCGCCTTTCAGGGGGCTGCTTTGCATCCTCTAGCACTGGAAACTTGCAGCGTGTGGAAGGCAGGATGGATTCATTGAAGTTATCAGGAAATGCTAAGAGGAAATGTCATGCTGTCTGTGAGGAAGCTGAAGCTTGGGTGTCATTGGACCTTCCAACAGGACAATGTTCCCAAGCATTCCTCAAATTCCACTAAGGCTTGGTTGCAGAAGAAGTCCTGGAAGGTTCTGCAGTGGCCATCACAGTCACCTGACCTGAACCCCATAGAAAATCTCTGGTGGGATTTGAAGAAGGCAAATGCAAGAATATTATTGAACCAGAGGCCATTGCTCATGAGGAATGGGCTAAGATTCCTCAGGAAGCTGCTGTCTGGCTATGCATCTCATTTGCAAAAGGCTGCTCTACTACATACTAAAAGTGCTTGCCATGAAGTGGTTGAATAATAGTGACACTGGAGAAGCCAGTGCAAGTTGCAATTTCAGCTGAATTTGGGGAACCCACTGGAAGCATCCGGTGTTTTGAGCTGTTTCAGTCACTTTTGTTTGATTTGCACATTGCAGACAGCTGAAAGTCTGTAAATTTTGATAATAAACACGATTTACAATGGGGGTTGAATAATTTCGATTGCAACTGTATATACTGTCCTAGTGTCCATGAGCATGACGACTAGCCTAAAAATATATATTTAAAACAAAATAAAGAAAAATATGTGAAGAATTGGCTATTATTTATTAAATGTGTTTACCACCCTTCATCCGAGGATCACAGGGCAGGTTACAATATATATACTTCCTTTTGCAATTTCTCAAGCTATTGCCAATAGCCTTAATTAGGTGCACTTGGATTCTAGTATTCTAGGGAGGAAGAAACATTTATTTTTATCAGAAGTTTCCATACTGATTGTAATTGTATATAATATGTTCCAGCATGTTCTTCCTCAGAGTACCCTCTCATACTCTCCAACATTTCTCAGATGAAAATAAGGGCATCCTATTCTACACCAGGAAGCTTTTCCCGCGGTTGATCTTGCTGCACACATAGACGTCATATACACATATTGATATTTATGCTTCATTCTTTTATTGGTGGGTTATTTGAAAATGAGACTGCAGTTTTAATATTGAATTTTTAAATTTGTATTTTAATCTGTTATTTTAAATTGATTGTGTTTATGTTTTTGCTGTGATTTTAATTAGTGTTAGCCGCCCTGAGCCCGGTTTTTGGCTGGGAAGAAATAAAATTTATTATTATTATTATTATTATTATTATTATTATTATTATTATTTACATTGTTACGGAAAAATCCCAGGTGTGCTTGCCCACCTGGCCCTATGAGAGAAGCCCACGGGTTCTGCGGAGATCAAGGAGGAAGCCAGCCAGGAGCAAAGTAAAGCAAAGAAGCTTTATTGCGCAACAGGAGCAGCCAAGACTGTTCAACGGGGAAAGGGGTGACATGGACTTTTAAAACTTTACGAAACATCCCAGCATACACTTCAGAAACGTCATTGTCACATGGGGGAAAAACGTCAGATGATGGACAGGAGGAAGGGGGGTTTACGGGATTTGCATATGGGGTAAACAAGTTTAGCATATCAGTCAATGGTGGCAGGAACAGGTAAATGGTTTAAGGGTGGGTACAATACACATGGAGAGTTTCCACTGGGGAAGAACAATAGGGGATCCTTGGGAGGATGTCTGCTACCATGGTAACTGATGGATGGGTGCTTGAATGGATTACCGGGAGGGGTGCATTTCCTCCTGCAGCTGGATGAGGACGTGACTCTCTGCTTAAGGGATTATGAAAGCCACTGAGTTAGGAGTCCAAAAATTATACAGTATCGAAATAACATACTTCTGATGATCGGAGGATGACGGGGACCGAGGGGTTAGAAAGGTTATTTTATAAGGAGCAGATAGACACTCGAACCATGCAGCTAGGACCTTGCGTTGCTGAGATATTGATTTTTATGTTATTTAACCTTAGAGCTGTCAAACTGCCCGCCCACAGTCTAAGCGAGTCCACTTGTTACAATGTTGCAAGTTATAATTAATAACTTCCCTTGCTAGATACATTTTACTTTCGATTCCATTGTTCTCGCAGCAGGGAAGCTGTCAAAATCCACTTAGCATGCAGTCAAGCGTGAAGGTGTTGAGAAGCAGAGCTGAACGTTCCATTTTGGAGGTTTGGCTGAATGCACGCTCCTGATTGGTGGGCCTGCCGCTCATTGAGAAAATGGTGTGTAGCGAAGCGCTTCTGACAGGCGAAGCGGTACGGGTTTTTAGGCTTTATGTACAGCCTTTTGAAGGGTATCGGGGAAAATCAGTGTGCTGCTTGTGAGACCGTGTGGGGAAACATATGGAGGGGTTTCGGGGGTCCAGAGGAAGTGTCTTAAAGGCGATCCGGTGAGTCCCGGCTGGCCGCCTTGTCAGCAGGCCTCCGGGGAAGAGCGCTCCCCCTGCCGGTTTCCCTATCATATCCCCCATTCGGAGAGAGGGTTGCGGCCCGTTCCGAAGGAACAGCAACCCCTTCTCTCCGCACCTTCACAGTTCGGTGATCTGATATTCCCCTTCCCCCAAGTGCCGCATCTGTACGTACTCGGGGAAGGGAACGGCGGTACGGGAATAGGCTCTAAGGGGAAATATAGCGTTAGGGGCTTTCCGGGAGGGACAACGAAGCAAGGAACAACACGGTCCCCAGCAGTGAGCAACACAACAAAAGGTTACAATGCATACGGTAACGACTAAAACAATCACGACTAGACCCTTCAGGAGTTGTTTTGCCCAACCCAAATCTGGCAACCAACCCCACAGATCGAGTCCCGACAGTCCTTCATGCTGGATGTCACGCAGGGTCCCAGCAAGTCTATGTATGTTGTTTAGGTGTCCCGTTATGTTCAGGGTTTGGTCGGTTACATACGTACAGCATTCTGAACCAATCAGAGCACAAGTCCCGCCCTCCGATGACAGTAAAAAATCGGTAGCAATCCGGTTTTGGATCGATAATTGTCGTACCTGGGAGAGCTCAGTGGTTAGAGCATCGGTGACCTGTTCGGTTTCTCGCATGAATTTGAGGAGGATGTCCGTGAGTTTCAAGATGTCAACGTGATTGGAACCCGCTCCGTAGGCAGGGAACAATGCTCTCCCCCACGTCTCTCCGTTAGCGGCCACATCGGAGAGGTCCGAGAGAGCCTGTTCCTCTCTTTTGTTCCTTTGTCTCCCGGTGGGCAGGTCATGGGTGACTCGGATGCCCGGGACAATATATCCAATATAACAGGAGCCAGACATGTGGGGGCTGACCCACCGGTACCCGCGGTGAGCACAGATCCACCACAGGCCCGCGAGGTAGGACTCCATCCGGCCTGAGGCAAAGCTTTGCAGGAGAGCGGGGTTCGGCTTTCCCACGGGGCCAACAACGGTAGTCCAAGCGGCGGAGAGGTCGGAGGTAGTCTGCGTGCCCCCCGGGCTGGTGATAATGACTTGCCCGGTCTCACGGAGTTCCAGGTTGATGTCGCACACACTGACCCCCACGTTAGGTCCTTGTCCAGTGAAGCGGCGGCAAAGGGGGCCCCTGGTTGGACCTGTCAAGTACAGGTATTGGTGGGTGAGATTCAAGGCTGTTAGGTTCCATGAGGCAACGTCCCCTGACCGGAACTGTTCCAGGGTGACGGGCACCGGAACCAGAGGTAGTCCTTGTCTCATATGGGTTGGAGCATGAGCACAGATCCAACAGTCCCGAGTAGTGGTCTCCTTTGCCACTTTGCTGAGGAGTTGGATGAAAGAGTTCTGCTCCCAGGAAGAGAGGAGGTCCGGTTCTATTCCAGACCGGTTCAGTCCTAATTGCCGGGGAGCGGTGCCTATCGGATGGAGGGGGTCAGTAGAATTAAGGAGGCTGACCCTGGAGGCAATGCCTCCACATCTCACGGGTCCTGTATGATCCCAAGCAGGAGGATGGGAAGGGGCTACTGGGTGATGCCACCCTTCTAAGTACTCCCTCCCTTTCCAGTTTCCTGTAAGTCCAAGGTCCCAGAGGCAACAAAACCTCCTGAGACATACGCCTTGCAGCTGGGATCTATGGGGTCCCGGAACCATACGGAGGCATTGAAATCCAAAGAGGAGGCTCTCAGAGGGTAGGTGGGCGTCCGTGTAGGCGTGTGAGGCTCCACCAAGCGCCACCTCAGTCCAGTTGGGGAGCCTGGTAACTTCCCCTCGTCCGTAGAGGAGGTAGGATCCATTTACGCATTGCAAACGGTAATGCCCATGGTCCAAGGCAAGGACAGCAGCTCCGACGCGATGGAAGTATTGGGTACGGATAAAGAGTTCCCAATACTGAGAGTCAGAGAGTTGGGGCACTACGGAGTGACGTAGCAGGGTCCGGGATTCAGGAACACAAAAGTCAAAGTCCCCCATTCGATCCCGATTGTCCCTGCCCCCTAAGTCAACGGCATGGAAGTCCAGGTAACGGTAGTCGGTGTGCAAATGCACGCAGTGGTTGGCTGCGAAGGTGATAGTCGCAGCCGTTAGAACAAGGGATATAAGACGGGGAGAGTAGAGAAATTGGGGCGGCATGGTGGAGGTTAAAGGTGGCTGTCAGCTGTCAACGAGCTGTCAGAAGGCGAAGCGAAGCGAAGGACGAGCTGTCAGCGAGCTGTCAACGAGCTGTCAGAAGGCGAAGCGAAGCGAAGGACGAGCTGTCAGCGAGCTGTCAACGAGCTGTCAAAAGGCGAAGCGAAGGACGAGCTGTCAGCGAGCTGTCAACGAGCTGTCAGAAGGCGAAGCGAAGCGAAGGACGAGCTGTCAGCGAGCTGTCAACGAGCTGTCAAAGGCGAAGCGAAGCGAAGGACGAGCTGTCAGCGAGCTGTCAACGAGCTGTCAAAAGGCGAAGCGAAGGACGAGCTGTCAGCGAGCTGTCAACGAGCTGTCAGAAGGCGAAGCGAAGCGAAGGGCGAGCTGTCAGCGAGCTGTCAACGAGCTGTCAGAAGGCGAAGCGAAGGACGAGCTGTCAGCGAGCTGTCAACGAGCTGTCAAAAGGCGAAGCGAAGGACGAGCTGTCAGCGAGCTGTCAACGAGCTGTCAAAAGGCGAAGCGAAGCGAAGGACGAGCTGTCAGCGAGCTGTCAACGAGCTGTCAAAAGGCGAAGCGAAGGACGAGCTGTCAGCGAGCTGTCAACGAGCTGTCAGTCGCGTTTCAGGCGTAGTTTGATACCGGTGCTGCCGGGAACGATCTCGGAGGTCCAGATGGCGTCCGGTCTGGTCTGCTGGACCCGATCCTGGTCCCGATCCTGATCCGATGGCGAAGTCTGTTGGACCCGATCCTGGTCCCGATCCTGGTCCTGTGGCGAAGTCTGTTGGACCCGATCCTGGTCCCGATCCTGGTCCTGTGGCGAAGTCTGTTGGACCCGATCCTGGTCCCGATCCTGGTCCTGTGGCGAAGTCTGTTCTCCGTCCTCGTCGTCTATATAGGAAGCTGCAGTGGGAGGTGGGTTATCGAAAGTATAGTCTTCCCCCCCGCTTTCCTGTGTCTCTTGGGGCGGTTGGGTGGCCTTGCACCTAGTGTGGTGAAGCCAGGAATTTTTCTCCCCCACTTTTAGAGCTGTGAGTGAAACGAGGAGGACCTGATATGGACCCTCCCAGGCTGGCTGCAGTGGGAGTTTCTGATAGACCTTCACTAACACCCAGTCTCCTGGTTGGAATGAGTGAACGGGGGCATCTGCTGGCAGGTTCTGGCCTTCTATGGCCGCATATTTATGGAGGCTGCGCAGCTGTTTCTGCAGTTGTATCACATAGCTGGTAAGTTCAGCTTCCCCAATGTCCAATTCTGATAAGGGGAACTGGGTGTTATAGATAGGAGGGGGTCGTCCGAAGAGAAGTTCAAAGGGGGAGAGTTTTAGGGGTCCAGTGGGGGCGCTCCTGATGTTGTGAAGGACTATTGGCAGTGCATTGACCCACTTCAAACCAGTGGAGCTACAGATTTTCCCCAATTGTACCTTTATTTCTTGATTCATGCGTTCGACTTGCCCGGAGGAAGCGGGGTGGTAGGGGGTGTGCAGTTCCCACTTAATGCCAAGAGCAGATGCCACATGCTGGACTACAGCCGCTGTAAAGTGGCTCCCCCTGTCAGAGTCTAATTTGCGTGGGATTCCAAATCTTGGGATGATCTCATGGAGTAGGGCTCTGGCCACAACCGAGGCCGTAGCTCTTTTAGCAGGAAAGCCCTCAGTCCATGAGGAGAATTTGTCGACTATAACCAGAACATGATGAAAGCCCTGACACGGGGGAAGATCAATAAAGTCCAATTGTAAGTTTTCAAAGGGGACAAAAGCCCATGGTCTAGCCCCTGGTGGCCGCCTGGGCTCACGTTTAGGGTTATAATTTTGGCAAGTGACACAGTTCTTAGTAGCAGCGGCTGCTGCCGTGGCTGTTCCAGGGGCATACCAGGATCTTTGAACAAAGTCTATCAGCTTCCCTTTGCCCCAGTGGGTTTGTTGGTGAAGGACTCTGACAAACTTAGGGGTCCAAGCCCTGGGCATGACGACTCTCCCATCTGGAAGAGTCCACACGCCATTGACCTTTGTCGCACCAATGGTAGTCCACGTGGATTGCTCCTCCTCAGGGGCAGTCCTATACATTAGATTGAAGTCGAAGTCAGCAGGTATTTGAATGCATTGGAAGTCTGCCCCCTCCCGTGGGGTTTGTAAAGCTGCCATTTGGGCAGCGCGATCCGCCCTCCTATTTCCCTTTGAGACCGGGTCCCTCCCTTTGGTGTGGGCCTTACAGTGGACGACAGCGATGGAGGCCGGTAGGTGAATTGCAGACAGCAGTCTTTCCACTAGGGCGGCGTGAGAGATTTGCGATCCTGCAGCCGTTAGGAAGCCCCTTTGGAGCCATATCTGCCCCGTAGTGTGGACCAGACCGAAGCAATACTTGCTGTCGGTGTATATGGTGGTGCGCTTTCCCTCGCTAAGTTCGCAGGCTCTGATGAGGGCTATTAGTTCGGCCGCCTGAGCACTGTACTGGGCATGTATGGGACCCGCTTCTAATACTTCGAAATCAGATGCTACCGCATATCCAGTCTTTCTCTCTCCATTCACTATCTTAGAGCTGCCATCCGTGTATAATATGAGATCTGGGTTCTCCAGGGGGAGGTGATCCAAATCCTCTCTAGGTTTTTCAGTTTGTCTGACAATTTGAGCGCAATCGTGGTGGGGGGTGCCATCTTCCGGCAGTGGAAGTAGGGTCGCCGGGTTCAGGGAGTTTACTCTCTTGATGACTACGTTTGAGGGAGCCAATAGGAGGGCTTCGTAGCGGTTTAGACGCGGATTGGAAAAATGGTGGGTGCCTTTCATAGATAGGAGGGTGGAGACTGCATGGGGCACATGAATGGTAATTTCATGCCCCAGTACTGTCTCCTGCGCTTTCTGGAGGAGGATTGCTGCAGCGGCTATGGCCCTAAGGCAGCTTACGGCTCCTTTGGCGGTGTTATCGAGCTGCAGACTGTAATAAGCCACTGGCCTCTGCCGGTCCCGAAAGGATTGGGTTAGAACTCCCGAGGCCACCCCCATCTGTTCATGGACGTATAGATTGAATGGGATGCGGTAATCTGGGAGGCCTAAAGCAGGGGTGGAACGTAATTCCCTCTTCAGGCGCTCAAAGCAGGCAAAAGCCTCCTCGCTCCATATTAACCTATCGGGGTGGTCCTGGCGGGTCATGGCCGACAGGGGCTTCGTTATTTCGCTGTAGGCTGCGACCCATTCTCTACAGAACCCAGCCATCCCGAGCAGCCCACGCAATTGCCGTTTAGTCTGAGGTAGGGGTATCTTCGTGACTGCATCTATTCTGTCAGTTGCCAGGCTACGGGTGCCCACCCCTAGGACGTGTCCCAGATATCTGACCTCCTGCTTGCAGAATTGTAGCTTTTTGGGAGACACTTTGTGTCCTTTGTAGGCTAGGGCAACAAGGAGGTGTTTGGTGTCCAATTTGCATGCCTCCTCGCTATTAGAACAAATCAATATATCATCAACGTAAAGCAGATACTTGGATCCAGCAGGCAGTACTACGTCCTGTAGATCCTGGTGCAAGATGGCAGAGAAGATGGCCGGCGACTCCACATACCCCTGGGGTAGTCTGGTCCAAGTGAGCTGGCCGGGTCCCCAGGTGAAGGCGAAGAGAAATTGACTTTCAGGGGCCAGGGGTATGCTGAAAAATGCAGAACATAAATCTGCAGCGCTGTACCAGGAGGTGCCCGGTGGTATTGCATTTAGTAGGGAGTTTGGGTTCCCCACCACCGGGTGGCGCGGCACCACGAATTGGTTAACTAATCTCAAGTCCTGTACAAAACGGTAACGGGTTGGGGCGCCCTCTGTAGCGGCCTTCTTAATGGGGAGGACTGGCGTGTTGCACGGAGAGGCGCAGGGTACTAAAATTCCCTGTTGTAGGAAATCCTCTATCATGGGTGTAAGTCCCTGTATTGCAGCCTGTGGCAGTGGGTACTGCTTAGTACAAGGGTATGGGAGATCCGCTCTATAGGTGATCTTGACAGGCACGGCGGATTTTAAAAGCCCTACAGAGGTGGATTCTGTCCCCCATAGCCAAGGGGGTAGTTCCAATTCAAGGTCCAAGGGGAGATCTGGGAACTGACGCTCCTGGACTGCTTCTTGTACAAGTCCCTGGAATGCGGGTACAGATTCCTCAGGCATGTGCAGATATATGCCGTCCTGTGAGCATTTAATAGTCGCTCTCAGCTTGCAAAGTAGGTCCCTCCCCAAAAGATTCACTGGGCTGCTGGTTAGCAAGAAGGTGTGTTCCGCTAATAGGGGTCCCAAAGTGACCTTGGCTGGCTGTGAGAGCGGACAGGTGCGGGGTATCCCATCCAGTCCCATGACCTTCCTGGTTTCCTGCCCAGGTTCCAGGTGGCTGTTGGCCAAGGTGGAATAGGTCGCTCCGGTGTCGAGAAGGCACTCGTAAGGGTGCCCATCGATCTCAATGGTGCAAATGGGATCTTCCGGAGAGAGCGCTAGGACTGGGCAAATGGCTTGGGTCTGGTTGGGATCCCCGGCTAATTGTCAATACTGATTCCCTCCATGCGGCTGAGGAGGTAACGTGGCCGGTAGTGCTGCAGAACTTTGGGTTCCACTTTGGTGGATCGGAGGACGCATATTGGATTGGGGGGCCTGTGGTCTGGAAGGCGGTTGGGGCCACTGACCCTGAATCGCTGGGGTTTGGTTCCCAAACCCTGGGGCGGCCTGTTGGTCAGGCAGGTAGGGCGCATAGCTAGTTCCTCTGTGGTGGGGAGGCCTGGTCTCTTGTGTCCAATTCGTTACCGGATTAAGGTATGGACAAAATTTGCGTATGTGGCCTTCCTCCTGGCAGTGGAAGCAGCCCCCTCCTGTATGTCCCCAGGGTCGGGTTGTGACTTGTGGCCCCCCTCCTCTTCCCCGTCCTCTTCCCCTCCTTTGATACTGAGCCGGTTCCATGCTGAGGGCGAGCACATGGTCGTCCTCTGGCCTGGGTTCTCTCCTCTTCTTCTCATCCCTAGTGTTGAAGATGGTTTTTGCGATGGAGAGGATCTCGCTAAAACTCTTTCCATCGTATCCTATCTGGAGGCTTAAAGCCTTTCTTATGTCCGGGCTGGATTGATCCTTGAAGAATCCTTTCACTATTACTGAGTGTTGGGGATTGTCGGGGTCTATCCCGCCCCAGGTCTTTATCGCCGATACCAGCCTAGTATAGTAATCTGAGGGGTGTTCGTTGGGTCCTTGTAGGACCGACTGGACTTTAGTCCAATTAACGGTGCGCTGGCCAGCCGCTTTAATCCCATCTAAAATGGCTTTCTTGAAGATTTTTAGGCGCCACTCGCCGGCAGGGGTGTTGTAGTCCCAAGCGGGCTCCGGTTCAGTCCTAAGATTTTGGGCTGTCAGCGGTTCGACACCGTCGGGTCTGTTCTCCTGGTAGTTTTCAAGCTGTAGTGCTTCTCCCGCCTTGGCCAAGATATCCGCTTTCTCCGCCTCGTTAAAGAGGGCATTAAGGAGAACATGCGTGTCAGCCCAAGTCGGATGGTGTGTGGAGAAGATAGCGCTTATTTGGCGATAACATTTATCAGGGCTATCTCTTAGAGACGGCATCTGGCTTGCCCAGGCCACCAGGTCCGCTGTATGAAACGGTTGGTGGGTATAAATCATACGGGGTGGGCCATTTGGTTCCGCCGGTGGTATGGGCAGCGCTCTCAAGGGCATCTGTATCTCTGGCTCCCCACTAGGCTTAGATGTGCTGGGGCCCGCGCCTGATGATGGCGGCGTTTGCTTCCCTTTTGTTTTATTTCCGCTACGGAGGGCCATTCCCTCCTCCCCCTCCGACTCTTCCTCCTCTTCCTCCCCTGAACTTGTCCCGGGGTCTGAAGCAGGGGCCGTTGCGCCCTGGTAGTAGAAGGGGATTAGGGTCCGATCTATAAGTTCTTCATTTGAACGTTCCTCGTAAGGGGGAGGAAGTGACTGGGCCGGTTTTTGGCGTCTCTTCTCGCTGGGCTGCCGGTTAGGCTTGATGATGGGAAGCTGCAGCGATGGGGCAGTTTGTAGGGAGCACAGGACCTGTTGGACTGCCTCGAAGGTAGCCAGATATTCCAGCTGGCGGGGCTTTTCCTCTAATAAGTACTTCTTCAAAGTATTAAGTCGATCTTTATTGAAAGATCCGTCCGTTGGCCAGCGGAGCTCGGGTTTTAAGGTGGCAGTAGCATTTGGCCATAGATTCCTGCAGAGGTCTCCTAACTTCTGCTTGGATAGTAGTTCGTGCCCAGGTATTTGCTTCCAGTGGGCCAAGACAAACTCAAGAGGGGAGTCGGGGTCCAGCTGAGAAACGGAAAGCTTCCGTGAAGCTTTCCTCCCAGAGGGAGCCCGCTCATGCTTCGAAGCTTTAGTTCCCATCTCACGACTCTGGGTTTTAGGTTCCTAAGAATGGGAAAAGAGGGGTTGGGGTTCGGGTTTCTTAATCGGATATCCTTAGTCCTTCCTTTCCTATTCCTAGCACTTAACTTCAACTCTGGCGCCTATTCCTTACACCGTCGGGGTTCCTTCCCCCAGACCTTCTCCCCTTTTAAAACAACCAAGGGTTTCCTAACCACTCTGCCGTGTCTTGCCCCTCAGGCCAAGCTCTCCCTCCTGGCAACCTCCTACCTAACGCTACAACTTGAGAGAGGGGGCCCTACTGGACGCCCACTTAGCGTGGTGCCAGATCGGGTAGCCCCTAGATAGAGTTTTCGTTCCGGAATACCCCCCTTGCTTTTGGAAGCGGGTTCACACGCGACAAGCGCGCACACGTGTCCCGACCAGTGCGGCTAGGGTAACGATAGAAAGGAAGTCCCCCTGCCCCTCGGCTGGTAGGTCACCCGTTTGCAGGGAGGTGGTTGTTTAGGCCGTCCTCCCCGTCTTAACTCTCGGGTTCCACACCAATGAGGAAGACAGGAGTACGAAGAAGAACTCTGGCCCCTTGCGTTCGATAGGGTGCCCACAGCGGTGAGGTGGTTGTTTAGGCCGTCCTCCCCGTCTTACGTTCGGGCCCCGTCTCGGTGCGGCTGACCAGAGGTTTAAGAGAAAGAAAATAGAGCTCAGGACTCCCCTGTCGAGTTGAGCATGGGTCCACGCGTTGGACTGAGAGAAAGGCAAGGAATAACGATAGGTAAGAGGGCAGAGAATTAGTTGCCAGGAGTCACCACCCCTCTCCCACCGATGCACGGGGATTCAACCTATACTCACGTCTCTGGTCCTGTGATCCCGGGATCAAGAAGGTAGCCGGCGAGCTTTCCCTTTGCTCCCTGGTTGGTCCCTCGGAGACTTGCAATTACCGCCCGGAGGATGGCCGAAGGTCCGGAAAAACTTCCCAGGCAAAGAGGCCCGGTGCCGGCTGAAGGTTTTGGGGTCCCGCGGCCAGCCGCACGGGAGCACCGCAAGACTCCCGGGTTTCGGCACCAGCTGTTACGGAAAAATCCCAGGTGTGCTTGCCCACCTGGCCCTATGAGAGAAGCCCACGGGTTCTGCGGAGATCAAGGAGGAAGCCAGCCAGGAGCAAAGTAAAGCAAAGAAGCTTTATTGCGCAACAGGAGCAGCCAAGACTGTTCAACGGGGAAAGGGGTGACATGGACTTTTAAAACTTTACGAAACATCCCAGCATACACTTCAGAAACGTCATTGTCACATGGGGGAAAAACGTCAGATGATGGACAGGAGGAAGGGGGGTTTACGGGATTTGCATATGGGGTAAACAAGTTTAGCATATCAGTCAATGGTGGCAGGAACAGGTAAATGGTTTAAGGGTGGGTACAATACACATGGAGAGTTTCCACTGGGGAAGAACAATAGGGGATCCTTGGGAGGATGTCTGCTACCATGGTAACTGATGGATGGGTGCTTGAATGGATTACCGGGAGGGGTGCATTTCCTCCTGCAGCTGGATGAGGACGTGACTCTCTGCTTAAGGGATTATGAAAGCCACTGAGTTAGGAGTCCAAAAATTATACAGTATCGAAATAACATACTTCTGATGATCGGAGGATGACGGGGACCGAGGGGTTAGAAAGGTTATTTTATAAGGAGCAGATAGACACTCGAACCATGCAGCTAGGACCTTGCGTTGCTGAGATATTGATTTTTATGTTATTTAACCTTAGAGCTGTCAAACTGCCCGCCCACAGTCTAAGCGAGTCCACTTGTTACAATGTTGCAAGTTATAATTAATAACTTCCCTTGCTAGATACATTTTACTTTCGATTCCATTGTTCTCGCAGCAGGGAAGCTGTCAAAATCCACTTAGCATGCAGTCAAGCGTGAAGGTGTTGAGAAGCAGAGCTGAACGTTCCATTTTGGAGGTTTGGCTGAATGCACGCTCCTGATTGGTGGGCCTGCCGCTCATTGAGAAAATGGTGTGTAGCGAAGCGCTTCTGACAGGCGAAGCGGTACGGGTTTTTAGGCTTTATGTACAGCCTTTTGAAGGGTATCGGGGAAAATCAGTGTGCTGCTTGTGAGACCGTGTGGGGAAACATATGGAGGGGTTTCGGGGGTCCAGAGGAAGTGTCTTAAAGGCGATCCGGTGAGTCCCGGCTGGCCGCCTTGTCAGCAGGCCTCCGGGGAAGAGCGCTCCCCCTGCCGGTTTCCCTATCAACATCTGTCACTTTGAGCCACTTGCAACCTCTCCACCGAACCTACCTCACAGGGTTGTTGTAAAGAAAAAATGTGCAAGGGAAGGGATCGTGTACAACACCTTCCACAGATAAATGAAATAATTTTTTAGAGGCAAGCTGGCTTGCATCCCTGTCATGGAAAAAGGCAGGTAACAGTAATAACAGCAATAAAAAATAGAATTTGTCAGAATGATCAGAAACACACCAGAGAGTAAATCCTATTGCACTCAGTGGGATTTACTTCCGAGTAAAAATGCTTAGGATTGCAGGATAAGGCTGCCCAGCCTTTACCCAGTTACCTGGGAGTAAGCTCCACTGAATACAGTAGGACTTCTAAGGAGAAATGTAAAGGCTTGATGTGTAAGGCTCCATTTGCGATAAGCTTCACATATTTCCTAAGAAATGGTTGGCTGCTGAAGCATTGCCATTGAAGAGTTTAAAGTGAACTGATGACATTTTCCTTCAAAAGTATAGGAAGGGCTTCATATGCCAGCTTCACCATTTCCTTCATTTGATGCAAGGATTTTATTTTCGGATTAAACAGGACTCTGTTTTTGCACCTACAAACACACACACACACACACACACACACACACACCATCTTCATGTTGTTCGCTGTGATGTGGAGGGGAGGAAAAGGGAAAACTGGGACATTATGGGATCAATCAGAAACTGGGGTGGCTTCTGTAATTCCGAGACTGTCCCTGGAAAATTGGTACATTTGGAGGGTCTGCACTCTGAAGTGGGAAACACAGTGGTAGACCCACTTCTGCTTCCCAAATTCTTGCTGGTCAGGGCAGGAGCTGTGGGGGGAGGGGCAGAGTCGCCTCTTCTCTTTGCCTGTGTCTGTGTGTCCCTGTCCCCCCCAGCCCTGGCCCAGTGCCAGAAGGCTCAGTCTGCAGCTGTAACGTCAGGTTGGCGGATGTTTCCCTCTGGTGGCACAGTTCTCCGCCAGAGGAGGTGCAACTCTTTTCCTTCTGAATCTTCTCCAGCCTGTGGATCTGGGGCCTAGAATTGCATTGCTTATCAACCTGTGCCTGAATAAAAATGCCCCCAATGCTTTGGCCTTTCTTCATAGGGAATTGCCCCTCTCCCAGCTCTACGGTGCGGCCCTTTTTGACAGCATTATAGACCATAGTCAGACCATAGAGTTGCACATTAGCATTAAGTATTCTTTTCTTTTCCTTTTTTTATAATAATTTTTATTGGTTTTTACACATATTTCCCAGCATATCATTATTTTAAACATCGTTTCAAAATCTTTGGCTTTCACAGCCTAAGACTTCCTTCAACCTCAAATGATGGTTTTCTAAAATCTTTTCTAATTATGCATTTTGTTATTACAGTTATTGCTATAAATTCAAATCTTAATACCTATTTTTAATTCTTTTCACAATAATTTATATATTACTCCTTACAGAACTTCTTTTAACCCTACAAGCGATGTCAATTGATTACATTTGCTTTCCAAATATATCGAAAACTTCTTCCATTCCTTTAGGAAAGTCTGGTCCTGCTGGTTCCGAATTTTCCCAGTTAATCAATTTCTCTTGCCACTCTTCTTTAGTTGGCAGCATTAAGTATTATTTTCAGCCCCTTTTCTTACCATTACTAAGGTTGAAGTTTGTTTATTTAGTTATTGCATTTTAGACCACTCAAGCTTCTTTGGGCAGCTTACAATACATGTTTAAACCAAAAACAAATCAAATCATAAACCAAATACAGATTAAAGTCAGCAACTGCAGGTAAAGTTATGATAGCAAAAACCACATCAGCTCTGTAAAATTCCACAGATCTGAATACTTTAATAAATATCTTTAGTCACTAAATGTTTTTTAAAATATAAAAAGCCTGGGCCCAAAATGGACAGGAAACCACTGCTAGTGAAAAAGCACTGGTTTCATATATGACCATATACTGTTGTCTTGTGTCCGTATTCTGGACCAATTCAAGTGTCTGGAGCATTTTCAAAGGCAGGCCCATCTACAAGTGAAACTCGAAAAATTAGAATATCGTGGAAAGGTTCATTTCTTTCAGTGATTCAACTTAAAAGGTGAAACTAATATATGAGATAGACTCATGACATGCAAAGCGAGATATGTCAAGCCTTTATTTGTTATAATTGTGATGATTATGGCGTACAGCTGATGAGAACCCCAAATTAACAATTTCAACTTTGGGGTTTTCATCAGCTGTACGCCATAATCATCACAATTATAACAAGCAAAGGCTTGACATATCTCGCTTTGCATGTCATGAGTCTATCTCATATATTAAACTCCAGTAGCTAATGAAAACAATTGCTTACATAAATGGACTTTTCCACGATATTCTAATTTTTCGAGTTTCACCTGTATGATGCACTGCTGCAATCCAAGCAAGATGTTATCAGCATGGATAACTGGAGGTAGGCTGGTACAGTATATCAATCAAGTACTACAGTCCAATTCCCCTATGTTCTGGGCTGGCTGGGTGAGCGCTTGGATTGTGCCCAGCCCTCCAACTACAGTGACACCAGCATAATTGAGCAGGCATCGACCTCTCTCTGTTCCATCTGCCACACAGGAAGGTGGAAGTGCTACCAGATTCCCACCGGGTGGCAGCCTGCAGAAATCCCCCAAATTTGTGAGGAGTGGGCAGGTCTCGGCTGGCCCAAGATCGGCTGTATCCTCAGTCAACCACAATCACCGAGCCAGCTCCAGGTTTAGATTACACAGTATCCTGGTAAAAAACATTATGAGACATAGAAGCTGCTCATTCTCTCCAGCAACAAGGCTGAAGATGAGTGCAAGTCCTCCAGAACAAAATGAACACCACTTAGCTGGCAAACTACCTATTAACAGTACCTCCATCTTAACGGGATTGCGTGCCAGTTTATTTGTCCTTGACAAGTATGTTACCATGTCCTGAAACCGATTTAAAAACACCATCATCTGGATTTGATAAAAAGGAGAGCTTCAACCATCCCCTAGGCATTACCATTGCGCAACCATACAATATTTTCTGCAAACTGTTCCACTGCCATATTGAGATATTTCCTTAGGTAGCCACTGACAGTTCAAACTCCAATAAGGCAAGTTTGGGATTTTACTCATTGATTCATTTTTACTACTTAATAAAACAAGATTTCTAAGCCATTCACACAAGTTGCAATGATAAAATCACAAACAAAAAGTAAATGCACAATATCAGAATGTCACAAAAAGCTGATAAAATACTGAGCAGTGTTATCTGAAAGTTGAGATGGTGGGGTGTTGGTTTTTTTTTAATACCAATATTTGTCACAAATCTAATGGAAATGGCCCTATACTGAGCCAGACCCTTGGTGCCTTTATGGCCCCAGTTCATGTCTGCTCTGTGGGTTGCTTTGCCCATTACACAGCAACAAGCCACAACCAGTCAAAGCCTTCTGATGAGCATGTAGATAGGTGTGCTTGAAAAACAATAGGTTGTACACCTAGAAATTATAATATATGAGGAGGCTCTGTTAGAAGTAACTCTCCAAGACTTTAAGAAGTGTTTCCCCATCCCATAATCAGACACCCTTTAAGGAGAGATGCTAGGGAATGAACTTGGTGCCTTTTACAGGCACAGAGCCATAACCAGCAGGAAATTTTGGTTAAATGATAAATATAATATGACATCTAGTTCAGAGATCTGATGATGTTCTATAATGGAGAAAGCACAAGGCATTTTTAAAATTCATGCATCTGCCTTCCCCTCATCCCCACCCAACAGTGCAGTGATTTTTAAAATATTAATGGTTCTGGCAATAGCAATTTATCTGCTTATCATATGCTGCCTTCTCTGTGCCATGTTTAAGTAAGTGTAAAAGCCACTTATTTCCAGTAACATTAATTTTTTTAATGGATTCCTTTAGGGTCATGTATTTCAGCAAAAATAGATACCTTTATTTCATTTCGCACCCAGCATGTCGACTGTTGTAACATTTGACCAGTTATTAATCAAGGAGCTAAAAGGTTGACCGTTCCAATTGAGATACATTAGCTTGCATTCAATATTAATAGCTTCTGCCAATATTTATTTTGCCCATTATTTAAGTGGCTGGTGTCATTAATACTCCAGTCTTTCGCTTGATGTCAGCATTTTGAAGCAAAGCTACTGGGAGTGCAGGATGCAGGGTTCCACCTATGGACCCACCTGAGTGCTTGGAGAATGTATGGAGACTCCTTTGGCACTGCCATTTGTGGGAAGTGAAATCCCCATAGTGGGCACTATATTCCTCGAGTGTCCTTGTCTTTTCCTTCATGGTGACTGCAGAACCAAAGTATCCATGCAGGTAGTGTCTGTGCAGAGCACAGAATCACACTGATAGCTGTTTTGTGTCATGTGGAGATGACTGCACTGGCACAAATAGATTTAGCATGTGCGCACACACAGCATATTCAGAGGAGTGCCCGTCTGCTTGCCCATGGTTTGGGACACCAGCTGCATAAATGACTGCATGAATGACTTCTCCCAATCCTCTCTGCAATAGGAGCGCCTGGGTGTGTGTGTCAAACATTGGGAATCTTCACTTGTGCTTAACCATGTAGCTTAACCCCGTACATGATGTTCTGTCATGATCTTTGTGTTAAAGCCCTTTGCAGAGTTGAGAAACCTACTCATCTAGATAGCTGCAAATAAAATGTTTTCAGTGTGTTGTGAAGTACAATACAGTATATAAATGCGAGCTATGGCAAATTCAATATATTTTTCAGAACGTTTTTAGAAAAGCATTTTCACAGTGTTTTTTTATATGTGTAGATTCCACCCTAGTGCTGTGTCCACCAGTGAGAGCCAGAGCAAATACTTACAATATTGTCTTGTATGGATTACTTTGAATTGAATGTTTTTGGAGAGAAATAAGATTTGGACTATTCCTTGAATTTTAAGGATGACAAGATACTGGAAAGTATCAAACAGGTTCTTGAAGCAAGGAACAGAAAACCTGCAACCCCTCTTTACATGAGTCAAAAGCGTACCCACCATAAGCAGCAATTATTTCTACAGTATATGAAAAAAGTGAACTATTGTTTATCTCTAGTCCTTATATTTCTCCCCAAGTCCCTTAGAAAGCTTTGTTAGTACTCTTACGAACGCAACTGTAATATGCCTGGAAGCCTCAGCTAACGCCTCATCGTTTAAAAATCCTTGCAGTTTGAATTGGAAATGAAGAAGCCTAATGCATTTTGCAAACGCTGCTTTTCCACACAGAGCTGCTGCTGAAGCAGAGCCAAGAGAAGTCATATGTCGACCTCTGTATCCATTCTGCTGTATTTCAAAATATATGACCTGGAACTGTAGGAGTCTCTGATTGGTTGGCCATGAAAACATAGAATGTGAAGGGGGGGGAGTGTGGGATCTTCCACATTTGTACTGTATGATAGTTGTGTAATCTAATTTTATGTACTGCAGTAAAGCAGTGCAGAAGATGCTGGCTGCCAGCAGATGGCACCAAAACGGAAAAAGTAGGCACAAAGTGAGACTACAGTGGACAAAAGGCTTCAGATTTCTAGCGCTCTTAGTTCCACTAGCCTGTTTTTGATATGCAAGGTAAGTTAGGAGAGGGTTTGGTGTTCCTCAGTGCTGGACTGCATACATCTGTCACATATTGTGTAAATTTTAGATTTCTGGTGATGACGACAAGTGATTAATTTATAGTAATTCTTTCATACCACTGTGTTTTCTTAACAACTTCTAATGTTTCAGATTGTATGATTTGCAGAGCATTATCCATCTCTAAACACACACACACAGCCCTTTGGGTAGATAGATACCCAGAGTAAACTGTCCTAAGGTGATTCCCCCTCCCCCAAAGGGAATATAAAGTTGAGCCTCTCTAGATTTTAAACATGCTAATAAATTAAGGCTGCTTGGTTGCACTTTTAATTTATTCATTTATTTATTTACACTGATACTGAAGCTTCGGTAATTGCAGATAAGGCCTCTGTGAGCAAGATTTTTCTCAAGTTGGTAAGAACTGTACTGTGCTCATGGCAAACAGACAGATTTGTACATGATTCATTTTGTGACTGAGAAAGGTTATTGCACGTTCAAATTTGTGTGTTGCAGGATAGCATATTCTTGCTTTTTAAAATCAAACTTTTTTCCAGTGAATTTTACATTTTAAAACAAGGTCTGTGGCTGGCTAATTTGAACTGTCACCCATTTCATATTATATTCTGTGCTTAATTGGCAACAATTTCTTCCAAACTGCGGTAACATTTATTTTCTTTTAAATACAGGATCAAAGCAAGAGAAGTACCAGGTGCCGCTTATTATAATTCTTGTCCAGAAATAACACAAAAGGTAAGGAATTTGTTTCATAACTAATCTGTTTTGGGATTTATTTATTTTCAAAAAAAAACAAAATTTAAAATAAGACTCTGAAAGGCTTTCCATTTTTGACTAGATAACTAGCGCTTTTTCTTAAACTGTTATCTGCTACATAAATTGTATTCCAAGTGTGTGGTTAAGTATGTACCAGATATTGATATGTTTCCTGACATCCATTGATGTGTAGTGTGTGTGTGTGTGTACACACATATATTTTAAACCTTATTGAAAAGATGCCGGACATTGCTAGAATCTTCATCCTCATACTGATTTTGGATCTTTTTGCATATTTCTTTTAAAATGTTTTTCCTCTTGCCCTCTTCACCTCTCCAGCAAATATTTTGACAGTTGTAGTAGCAGCATCACTCCACCCCACACCACCCCACCCCACCCCCGCCTCAAAACACCAGCCAGTTTTAATGATGGGCTCCAGAGATCTTTGATTGCAATAGCCCAAGGGTTAGTTTAAATATGTCTTTACTCAATGCAGAGCCTGTTTGTTTCGAGAATTATTGAAGGCAAAACATCTCTCAGTGATCAGAAACAGGATCTTGAATTTGCAGATGGTGTCTGGAAGATGCAAGCAAGGGAGACAGCGAAGGCCTCGTCTGTCAGTGCCTTGAGTGGACATAACACGGGGCAGTTCTTTAGCTAGGCTGAAGATAAGAAGCTGGCAGGGCCTTCTCAGCATTAATCATATGGCAGGCACATCCTTCTAAGAGGCAGAATCCTTTCAGTCAAGTGTTTTCTCGGGTTAACTTGATACACTGCATATCGATGCCTTGCGTTACTGAGAACCTGGCACTTCTAGAGCAAAAGTCACAGAAGTGAAGCAATTCTGTCGACCTAGTTAATGTCATTAAGGAGGTTCAAATCCGGACCAAGTTATCTGCATTCCCTGCATAGCATCTTGGTCGTTTTTGAATGCCATTATCTCATCAGGAATCCATCCAGGCAAAAATAATAATAATAATAATAATGCAGTTCTCAGGAGAACAGATTTGCATTAGCCAGGGTTTTAGCATGAACACAATATCTAACCAATAACGTTTCCCCCTTCCATTTCCAAGGGGAAATGTTCCTCTTTTTACGATGGATTTCAGTGTATCCTTCAGTTCAAGGAGGGCAGTTTTCCTAAGCAAGCTTTCCTGGAGGTCAATTTCATTGAAATTAGTAAGATTTACTTCCGAGTTTATGTGGTTAGATCAGGGCATAGGTTTCTGTGGGAAAAGGGGGGGGGAGATTGTAGTGAGGTAAAATAATATTTTTTAACATGAGCAGATGACATCAGATTGAACAAAATACTCATTGCTTACACTGAAATCTTTCTCAAAGCTTGGGTTGACAATGAATTCCTTCTCTATGAGGTTTTCACTTGTAGTAAGTTTATTTTAAAAAATTTACAATTAAAATTAATAATTTATATTACATTTGTGTCAATGCAGACCAGACAATTGCAAAAGCAGATGTGCAATCCGTTCTGAGATAATAGAATAGAATTGGATGAGAGAATTCAGTGCATCCAACAGTGGTTTTGATTTAAAACAACTATATTTTCTCTACTTTGGTTTAGCATAAAACTTGAAGCAGCTGTCAATTTCTTCCCTTGTCATTTGAATTTATAAAAGAAGGAAGAGAAAACTTTGTGTAGCTTTGAAGTGTTTATAAAGCATTTAGCTTTAGCACAAATCTAAACAAATGTACAACGCAGGTCTGTTTTTCCAATTCGTAAGAGCTAAGCTGAGGGAAATCGTGTTATTTGATATGTGATTACTCCAAATGACAAGAAAGTATGAAAACAGCAAAAATAAGGTTACTAGTTTCAATGTATCTACTTTATGCATTGATCCTGACTTCATTACTTATGTGGAGACATGCCATAGGCAAATGACTATCAATATCTAAAGCAAGAGTGTCTACTGTTCTTAAGACATGTTTTAGGAAGTACGCTTCTTTTCACAACAGTTGAAAATGTTAGCTCCTCTTTACATGATACACAGTATTTACAGAGATCAATGCATTAGGTTAGCAAAGGGGAATTTAAGCAAAAATGATATGGTAGTAATTCATTACATGTAGGGGTTGAATATTAAATTTTTAGGTTAGTTATTGTATATAGGCTTATTCCCCCTATAAAGATGATTCTCCCATTTCAATAAGGTTTTATATTTCTGAAGAGTATTTTGCAATCCTGCGCATAATTACACAGGAGTAAGTCCCACTAATGCCAAAGAGGTTAACTGCCAAGTGAACATGTATAGGCTCAGCTGCGAGGGCAAATTAACAACCTGTAAATGCAGCTGAAAAGAACTCATATACAAGATTTCCAGTCTCTGTGTTTTCAGTTTATTTGTTTTTACAGGTCCAAAGAGATCTGTTTTTTTTAACAGGTTCCAGAGATCTGTTATGAACTAGAGATCTTGTTCATTTACAGTTTTAATAACTATTATGTTACATAATAAATGCATCGTGCTTTTCATTTCTTTTTTTGTTGTTGTTAGGTAACATTAGTGTAACATTTTTGGTATTATTTTCAAACGTAAAAACTTGGAAGCCTTCACTTGTGTATTCAGAGAAATAACTTTGGTAAATGTGAATGTGGATGCAGTTTCAATAGCCTCATAAAGCAACTTCGCAAATTAAGAGAAAGCAATACTAGTAAGTACCAGTGAAGTGTGTGTGTTTGTGTTTTAAAAGGAGGGAAGCTTAAAATAAATAGGAATGTGGTTGACTGTATAAAACCCGCCTCCATTTTTAATTAGCAAATAACACCTCTGGGGAAAAAATGCTTGTCTTCTACTTTTCTTTATAAATCTAAATAATGTATTGATTTCGTATTTCAACCTGAAATACAGTACAGAAATTGATATGTACAAAGTTGAGGCCTGAGTATAGAATTTCTGCATTTCTAACTTCTTGTTTTCCATAGGCAGCAATAGAGAAAACATCAAATAAACTCATCCCCTTTTGTTCAAAAATAATTACAATTACCCTATCCAGTTGCTTACTTTAATTTTGCTTCACTTCATGTAAAATGTTTAGTTAAGCACTTTGCCTCCCATTGATTTCAATGCTGCCCTTGGTTTTTAGGTTATCCAGTATCAACAGCATGATTTTCTACTTTATATCATTATAGAGAAATAAGAATACTGCAGTTGTGCGCATTTGTGTGTCTTGTGACTGAATGCGTATCTGTGCAAACATTCAAATAAATAGACACACACACAGGTTTTGTGATGCCTTAAATGCTAACCGGTTTTTTTATATATTTGATGCAGCAGATGAAATGGACTCTAGCCCACAAATGCTTGTGTCTCTTTAAGTTTTTCAGTCTTTAGGGTGCCACAAGACTTTGCATTTTCTGTAGAAGCCAAAGGCTGCAATTCAGTGCATATTTAGCCTAGGCTCTGGGGCGAGGGTCACTAGCACATCGCCCTTGGGTGCAATGGCATTCTGGAGGCTGTCTCCTGGTTCCCTTGAGTTTCTGAGCTCCCTCCTTCGCTTCAGCCTTTGTCATGAGAAGGTGAGACTGGATACATTTTTTCTTTCTAAGAAATGATGTCCCTTCCCACTTCCGCTGTCAGTTGCAACTGCTTTTCAAGGCTTAGGTTGGCACCTGAGCAGCTGCACAGAGAGTGGAGTGACCAAGAGGGGAGGAGGGAAAGGAGTAGAGGATAAAAAAGGAATGATGTGGGAGACTGAGGGGGAGGGGAGGGGGTGTCACAGGAGCTGGGACAGAGGGAGAGCAGAGAGAGGATAAAGTAGCAGCAGTAGAGAGAAGTGGGTTGGGCCACACTGCTTACCTGACCTCCCTCCAGCCAAGTTGCTGCTTCATACCAGGATGGAGGGCGAAGGGAGTGGTGGCAGTGGCGGCAAGTTCTGTTGGCAGGAGCACCAGATTGACTCACCCGGTGTGTGTTTACACTGTGCCCACCTCAGTCCCAGTATGCGGCAATGACTTGACTGGAGGGAGTCAGGTAGGAGGCACAGCCCTAACTTTTACTGAGTACCAGGGGGAGAATGGAGGTATTTGTGCATGCACACACACGCACATGCACATATACTGGATCCATTAAAAGTGATCCTCTTGAAATTGCGCCAGTTTCCCACTACCATCAGAACCATCAGATCACAGATCACATCTGTCTCCACTGATGATTCATAAAAATTGTGGATTTGGTGTTTTCCAGTACTGCCATGGTGCACAGACATGGATCTGGATCACTCAGAGATACTTATGCATCCTCGTAGTTGTTTTTACAACGGATCTGCTCAAAACCACTATCAAATCATAGATCACCTCTCTGCACACAGGTATCTTCTGTGACACATGAAGATATGTGCCTGGGTTCAACATTTTCCTAGTGGTTGCAAGCATTGGATATGTAAATTTAACACTGTAGACTTAATTTTGTACAATCAAGCAAATTCAAGAAACTCTGTTTTAATTCTCCTCTATCCAACTTTTACCCAAACAACAGCTGACACTAGAACTCTGCAAGTGAAAGGGATGTACAGTACTGTAGCTTTATACTGTTCTCTGTAGTCCTTGTGGGCTTACATGTCTTAATAAATTACTTCCAGTTTAGGGGTTTAGACTGAGCTGTTTGTGTTTTTCCATTCACAATATATTTCCAACAAGTGTAGCCAACAGAAACTTTGGTATTTTTCGTTGTGAAATAGCTATGGAACTTGGATAATGCTTTCTCCCATGTGCTGCATTATGACCTCTGTCATGAACCATCATAAGGATGGAACTAGAAAGGAGAATAGCAGCCCTGACTAAATCCCACTTCCTGTCACGACAGCAAGAAATTATGGGAGCACTTTGCAGGATGACACCAATGTAATTTCCATTGCCATTCCTGTTCCATGCTATCAACTACTGGTCGGCACTGGGGAAGCACAGCCCCACTTTCTCTCTTGACCTATTTGTTAATAGAGGGGGAGGGGACACCCAAATTGGGCTTTCCCTAAATATAGGAAGTAATGGCAAAACACAGCAGTGTCGATGCTGGGAAGTGATCGGTCTTCCTTCCATAGCAATAGAAGAAGGCAGTAACTAGGGTCGAGCAACAGCAGTCATAGAATGAGACAAAGCCAGCCACAATCATCTACACCACTTTTTAGCAGACACAGCAGGCAAACTTCCTCGCATTTGCTGTCCACTGTCCATGTTCGGCCAGTTTTAGCCCTCAGCAAAATGTGTAGTTGGATTTTTTAAAAAGAAGAAGAAGAAGAAGGATACTACCATTGGAGCAGCTTCCAATGATTTCTTGTTGTGCAGAAATAGGATGTGTAACTTCCCCTTGCTTCCTGTCCCATTGCCTGAAATTCCAGTATATCTCTGCATGAGGAACTTGCACATTTCTTAGGCAGGAGGGATGCAAATAACACATTTAAGACACAAGTTAGAAGAACTTGGCCCCTAGTCCCCCTACTCGGACCCTGGATAGTCGGGCCTCTACAGTGGTGATGCCAAAGATGCTCTACAGTATGTCTCACACATTGCCACCATCTACTGCCCCCTGGAAGATATGGGTCCTTTTCCTGCTCCACCCTTCAAAATTGTGCCCCCTGGAAGATATGGGTCCTTTTCCTGCTCCATTTCCCTTGTATAAAAGTAAATAGCAAAAATAGAATTTGCTGGGAAAGGTCTCTAAGTATGAACCAGGAAACTTCCTCATGAGGGAATAAATTATGTGTTCGGTCTGTAGCCCCTTCATAAAGCCTACAGTAGAAGGACACGCGAGACACTCTGATTGCAAGGACAGAACCTGTCCTTGAAGGTAACTTTAGCAACTGTGCCATCTAGGATCTTGGAGGGTAAAATATTAAAGCATGCAAACAAAAGTCTTCTTCTCTACATAGGCATTTAAATTTTTTTAGGTTCAGTTCAGAAAATCATCTTACCTTTAAATGTTGACCTTTGCCTTCACTTTTTCCACTTTGCTACTCTTAGCCACTCAAATGTCAATGGCGTTGCCCGTTCCTCCTTGTTGTAACAGCTGTGTGGTGTCACCTCTTTGCTTCTCTTCCTTCAAACCCAAATGAAAACCCTGCATTTCCTGTGTAGCTTCACTTTAAGCCACTATGGCCAACCTAAATGGAACAGAAACATACACAACAAATGTTGCCTCCCCATCCAGTCTACTATATCTGTAGTAGTAGTAGTAGTAGTAGTAGTAGTAGTAGTAGTAGTAGTAGTAACAGTAGCAGCAGCAGTATATAATTACATTTAGGCCCCACATTTTCCCCAATACCTCATGGTAGCAAATTTATCTCCTTTGGGTTAGGCTGAGAGATAGTGACTAGCCCAAGATTATCCAGTGAGCTTCATGGCTGAGTGACGATTTGAATCCTGGTCTCCCAGGTCCTAGACTAGCACAAAATGGTGAATGTTTGTGTAGTGTTTTCCACATGAAGGTATCGCTCTGCTAACTCGAGGACAGCCTGGGTTTTGGTCCTAGGGCATCCCACCACAACCAATGTTGCTACCAAAATTGAACATTGCTACAGTAATTGGCTAGAAGTAATAACTTTTCAGATCCACTACTTTCAGCTATAAGCTTGTTTTCCTTTCCCATATAAATCAATGAGACTTAAATGAGTCTAACAAGCTGGATTGTGTCTATAATGGCCTTTCTGGATCAGTGAAGGTCGGCCTCATTCAACCTTCCATTTCTAGTGGTGACTAGCCAGATAATCTGGGCACTCAGAAACAGGACATGAAAGTGATAGACTTTCCCCTGTGGTTTGTCCCTAGCATCTGGTAAGCAGAGTTAATGCTGCCTCTGTGCATGCACAACCCATTTAACAATCATAGCTAATAGCTGTTGATTGCCTCATCTTCTCATTCATTTTAGGGGGATTAATTTGGACATGAGCAAGCAATTCCAAGAACTGTGCTCTTTGTAAACAATCCAAAACACTTTTCATATTGAAAATACAGAATAGGTGTGGAATGATAGACAGATAAAGATATGTTTTCTTAACATTTTCTTTTCACGTCCTTCACAGACTCCCTCAAAATTATTATTTCTCAGAGGCCACAGAAAGAAAGTAGATGGTTGAAAAAGCCATAAACTAGACCAAAGCGTCATATGGTCCATCTGAGGCTGGCAGTAGACAAAAGGTCTATTTATATGATGAGAAAGGGGTCATAGAAGACAAAGGCATGCAGTGATCCTGATGGCAAAATAAATCATCAGACCACTAAATAGATCAGGCATCTTACTCCTTCAACAATTATACCAATTCAGTCGGTCTAGTAAGATTCTGAGTTTGCTTTGTAGAAGCTCAAAGTCAAGGGAGGACAAGCAGATACTGTATGTTTGTCTGGTCCAGTGAGACCAGGCCCATCAAATGTTGTTCAGCTGACAATTGCCACTGTTAGAAGTGTGGTGCCTATTTCTCATGAAATTTAAAGAGGTGCTGTAAGTCTGTGTTCCTCAATGCACACGGAAACACATTGCACCTCCCCTTGGGACTCTTGTCAGGTCTGCCAGTGACTGAGATAGAGGGCAATGTGGTCCTCCTCACTGTGCCCACTCTCCTCCGTGTGGAGTGCCTTACTTTTCTCCATAGGAATGTAGGGTTGAACTGCAAGAAAACTGGAGAGAAGCGGCTGCATCCTCAAAAATCTTTGGTTGTGGGAGAAGTCTGTTGCCACCAGAAACCCTTAAAGAAACATAACTGTGATTCCTATTGTTCCCATGCAAAAATGGTACAATGCCCTTGCAAGAGGATCACCGCAGCTATCATTCTGAAATTTGTTAGGCTCCTGAAAACCCCTTAATGTATCTGCCTACAGTTTTGCAGGCTTAATCCAGTGTGGAGGGGATCTGCAATGCCTGCATATTTCATTGATTTCTGTGAAAAGTGGGGAGGGTGATATAGCCATTTTTTAGATTCCTCATTATAGTGAATAGAGGAAAAACATAGCTTCATTGTTAACATATCTAATTCAGTTCTGAATAGTGATTTGAATTGGAAAGATATAGAGCAGCTCCAAAACAGTTCGGGCTGCTTCCAAACCTACAGTAGATTTCTGTGTTTGTATTGTGGTGACTTCTTTTGTAATCCTGCATAGTTTTGCATAGGGATTGTAGGGTTGTAAGGGCCCTGAGGCTTGTCTAGTTCAACCCCTTGATTCATATATCCTTCAGTAAAAACCATTCATTTGGTTCAGGTTCAGTTTAAGTGATAAGACATCTGCTTCTTCTGTAGAAAAGCACTGAAGCCAGTCTCTGGCTCATGTGTTAAAACTTTAATTCCATATGTGTGTGCGTGCGTGCTAATAATTAGAAAAGTGATTCATAATAACATTTAGCCATATTGTGTCTGTACTTCACATTCTGAATGACTTCTGTATCCATTTCCCTCAACCAGATTTTTATGCTTCTTTAATGCCAAGGCTTGCAATTTTAGAGAGGAATTAAGTAGCACAGGATACAAAAATGTCTTCAGTTTCTGTAACTATTCCTGACCAGCATTTTGGCTGTAAAGGAACGATCTCAAAATGTACTGCTCCACAGAAAGCTTGTCTGCTAACAAACCAATGGACATTTTACAGAACTACTATGTGTGGTAGAGGATTTTGAATTCTTTTTCAGACTACCCACAGGCAGTTTAGGTGGTGTAGTCTCCAGGTTTCTTGAGCATCATCAAAATCATGTGTGCCTTTATAGTGTGACCTAGAACATACAAAATATTATTCTGCAGCAACACTTTGCATTTGGGGCCTATGTGTTGTTTTTTCCTGACACGCTAATTTTCTATTTGGAAGGATTTACTTGTATGTAGGAGCATTCAATTATGTGCCATCACCTTTCACTCTGAAATGGTACAGCTGAAACATAGTTTTACTACCTCAGTGAGAACTAGGACATCATCTCTGACCATAAAGAGCATTTCTGTTCGCCAACCTGTCTTTCAGAGAAATTTAGCTGCCATTGCTAATCTCCTCACTGAATAAATCTTAGTAAGTGTCTAGGGAAACCCTGTGTTCTTTGGAGTACTGTTTAAAATCAGAGCTGTAAAGTTTGCAGATATGGTAAGAGCCCATTTGGAAAGCTCTTTGCAATGCCCAAACAGCATTTTTTTTTTTTTTGCAATGGAGGTAAAAGTCTGATCAATGTGTTTCAGTTTGCTAGGCTGCGCTGTTTTTTATTTGTTTCATGGTACTGTTTTTATTACATTATTTTTAGTGATGTGCTACCTATGTTAGCCAGTCTGAGCATCCTTGGACAGAAGAGCAGAGTAGAAATGTACAGAAATAAAAATGATGGAAAAGATTTGTGCTTGGAAGAAGATCCATTGCAAATGGGCACGGGTGTTTCATTTTACTGCTTCATTCCATAAAATACCAGTGGCTTACAAATCCTTCTCCATCCCTGGGATTGGCGAAAAAAGCTGAATACCTCGCATGGTGGTGTTGCATGTGTGCAACCTGAGGCTGACCCAGGAAATGTCAAAGGCAGACGAGGCAAGAGGGAACAAGTTCCACGCCATGTCAATTTTCTCGTTGGTAGCTTGAGAGAGAGAACAAAGACCAACTCCCACAAAATGGATATTTGCAACTGAATACCTTTCTCATGTGATGTAAGTTAAACACCACATGAAAGCTAGCAGAGATACATTCTAAGTTACTTAAGAACTGTTAGGCACTCTGCTGCTCTTGCTTAGCGTCAATGGAATTTTCCGATGTTACACCTCTAGCAATAGCATTTCAGTGTACAAATTAACAGTTATACTTAACATGGATAAGCCCTTGGATAGGCTTTTGATGGTTGGGCTAAAGCACATGTGTAATCTTGATACTGTAGGTTATTTACATTGACATACAGTTCTGATATTCTGTGTTAATAAGAATTTTATCTATTAGCTTAACTGAATCCTGGTTTAGAACTTGCCTGTGGCACTTCAACAGTTACAGTGGCTTTGTGTGAAAATATTCACCAAGTCTTTAACAGGGGACAAATGCATCCACTGTCATCATGCACTGAATACATTTCATTTTTTTAGCATCTGTCTGTACTGTGGTTTATATTTTTATCACACTTACAGGATTGTATTTGATCATTTCAGTTTGTTCCCATCAGCAAGGTTCCTGGAATAAAAAAACACCAAAGCCCTTACCTTTTGGGTCCACTAATTCTCATTTTAGCAGTCGACAGTTTTTATTGTGGAAATGTGATGCAATAACTGGATTGTTGGGTTTGAACTTTGGGTTCAGATTCCTACCCAGGTATGAAGCTCTGTGGATGGCTTTTGACAAGTCACTGTTTATTACCATAATCTACCTCACAGAGTTGACCTGGGGTCCTCTGTAAGGAAGAAAGCTAATACTACTTCTAATGATGATGGTGGTGTTGGTTAATAAACAAGAATGAATTATGTACCACATATGCAGTGGGTTCGGATGAGAGAGAAAGATGGCTATATAATTTTGAATTAAATATTTGTACAGTGGTACCTTGGTTTATGAACTTAATCCGTTCCGGAAGTCCGTTCTTAAACCAAAACCGTTCTTAAACCGAGGTGCACTTTCCCTAATGAGGCCTCCCGCTGCCGGTGCCCTTCCACCATTCAGATTCCGTTCTTAGACCGAGGTAAAGTTCGCTAACCAGAACACTACTTCCGGTTTTGCGGAGTTCGTATACTGAATAGTTCATAAACAGGGCTGTTCTTAAACCGAGGTACCAGTGTACTTGGGAAAATCTGGTGTTTCAGTTATATTTCATGCACAATGTGCATGTGTAGTTTGGTTGACAAGAATGCAGTCTGCGTAGTGGTTAGCTCAATGAATGTGGGTTGTTCTTTCACATGCTTTCTGTAAATAACACGTTCGGATTTACTATAAGATGCAATAACCTGATTCAGCAAACAAAGGAAGAGCAGGAACAGAAAATTCTTTCCCAAGCAGTTGGGGTTGTCTTGGATGCAAGATAAACTGTACCTCTTACATCTTGCATAGCTTGATGGTCACTCACTATACCTGAGCTGTGGCTGCATTGTGGCTCAGTTGATTCATGGGGAATTTGAGTGAATGTAGGGAGTCCATTTAGAAGAATAGCTTATGCTAGCCAATAACTTTGAGGTCTTAGTGGAGGCAAGCAATTTTATCCTCAAAATGCTTTGCAAACAAGTCACAGCGAGCTACCGTTGGTTCTACCACCTCCTTGGGCCAGCCTGTAAAAGGCCCCATACAACCCAGAAAAGCTCTGCCGGATGACATAATGAGGATGGTCTTCACTGCCACTAGGTGGGCTTGATAATGAGCCCTTACCAGTATTCGGTTGCATTCATTCAGACCTTTGCTCCACTTTCCTACAATAAAGTCTTTACAGCATCAGTGAGTCTCTTTTCCATGATACATCAGTACTTGCATAACTGCTTAAAGGTAAAGGGACTCCTGACTGTTAGGTCCAGTCGCGGACAACTCTGGGGTTGCGGCGCTCATCTCGCTTTACTGGCCGAGGGAGCCGGTGTACAGCTTCCGGGTCATGTGGCCAGCATGACTAAGCCGCTTCTGGTGAACCAGAGCAGCGCACGGAAATGCCGTTTACCTTCCCGCTGGAGCGGTACCTATTTATCTACTTGCACTTTGACGTGCTTTCGAACTGCTAGGTGGGCAGGAGCTGGGACCGAGCAACGGGAGCTCACCCCATCGTGGGGATTCGAACCGCCGACCTTCTGATCAGCAAGCCCTAGGCTCTGTGGTTTAGACCAAAGCGCCATGAATATATAATTCATAGTCAATGAAAACTGAATGTGGGAAAAGAAAAATATCCACTAAACCTGTATGCCAGGAAAAATCTAAGGAATTTATTGCATACACACAGCTTAATATCTTTATTTTAAGTTATGAATAATATAGAATGTTAAGTTGCAATCGAGAGAGCTTTATTACATTGCAACTCATATTTTTATTAGAAGAGGTATTTGTAATTAGATCAAATACTTTTTAAAACGTATCGCTATAAGTCAGGATCAGATTGTATGGGGATAACAAGGTAAAGGAGTGCCCTCATGAGAGACGGAGCCAGTGGCGAAGCTTCATGCTCCAGCACCGGGGGTGGAGAGCAGACGGGGGCAGGGCGCCCAGCGCAGGCGGGGGGCAGCTGCGATGGAACCCCACTGGGATCGCGCTGCCAGGGGCAGTGCGTTCCCACTGCCCCCCTCTTCCTCCGCCAGTGGACGGAGCAAGTACTGGGTGGTAGGTGATGTCCAGTTTATCACAACTTTTGCATTTCCCCCATTCATTTTTTAGTTAGCTGAAGCCTTAGGTTTTCTGATGTGTGCGTTGTCAACCCATCAGAAAACAGCCAGTAGCCCAAAGCATCTGGTGCACAAATTCCTTGCCAGTGCTTGTGTCTGCTATTCTAGCACAGTGTCTTTAGCTATTTTAACTGCCCCCACCCCATTGTTTCAGATTGGTCTATACCTCTGGATCTTCACTAATACTCATATTTCTTCAGAACAGAAAAAGATGTAGATTCCTTTAGTCAGCCTGGACAATGTCACCCTGCCTCCCAGCTATGCATGCTGCCTTTCTGTTGTCTGTCCAGCCAGGAGCTGTGAGGATTAGGCAGTTTATGGTTACAGTGGTACCTCTGGTTACGTACTTAATTCGTTCCGGAGGTCCGTTCTTAACCTGAAGCACCACTTTAGCTAATGGGACCTCCTGCTGCCGCTGCGCCAGAGCACGATTTCTGTTCTTATCCTGAAGCAAAGTTCTTAACCTGAAGCGTTATTTCTGGGTTAGCGGAGTCTGTAACCTATAACCGTCTGTAACTTGAAGCGTCTGTAACCCGAGGTACCACTGTACCGTATTCTGCAGCCTACTGCAGCTTGCCCATGAGAGAACAGAATTTTCTAACATGCAGATAGTGCAGGAAGAGGATTAGTCTACTGTATGTAGATGTCAAACAGACCCACTGTGCATTGACAGAGCCTTTTCCTTATTGGTGATCTCAATGGGATGTGGCATTAGTTGGGAGAGCTTGCCCAAATTACTTTCCTGTTCCAGTCGACTTTCTGATTGTGTCTCTCTTCTGCCCACGCTGGTGAAGCAGGAGAAAAATCTGGAGAGATCCAGTCGTTCAGGCATACATTTGCCCAGAGATATCTGCAATAGATTGCTCCCTGTGGCTTGTTGTATTGACCATTAAAGAAGATGTTTGTTGGCCATGAATATGACAGAATGGATAACATTTTCCACCCTGGGGCAGTAAATGCCTTCCACATGTGACATCACAGTAGACATGGCTGTAGCTGGCTGATACGGTGTGTCCTTCTTGAAAACAGACTTTCATGCTCCCTCCTTAGTGATTTATACCATACAGCAGGGAGGACATGAAGTGCAACATGTTTTCCTATTTGTACTTGTAGCTCTAAATGAGCATTTTGTAATTTGCCACTTACCGTTAAGATTCACAGATAAAAGTGTCAAGAATGCTAAGTTGCAACCCCACAGATCTGGACTCTGCGCCACTAGCTCACACAGGGAGGATAGACCTGCCTGGCTATGTAGCCACAAATGTTCTGGCTCATTACTTGAAATAGCTCTGTGGTGCCTGTGTATTGCTGATTCAGTAGTTGTGTTAATACAGTACTGTGGCAGGCATGTTGGGGGAGAGAGAGAGAGAGAGAGATGATAAGAAAAGAGAGAGAGAGAGAGATGATAAGAAAAACTGGCAGTAATATACTGGAGTTCGGTGTAGGTGAGGTCATTGATGGATATGATGAATGCTAATATTAGGTGACTGCTTATGATCACATCTTCCCAAGCGTAGAAGCCATGATTCAGCTCTGCCCTGCTAGGAGTTGGGTGGGTGGGGAGTAGAGATTATTGAATCCTAACTGTAAAGTGGGTTAAATCATAATTGGCACTTGGCCAAGCTGCTCAAGGTCCCAAATAGAATTTATAAAAGGGTTTTAAAGCCTGGAAAGGAAGTTCTGAATTTATGCCAAATCTACATTCCTGAAACAAAAGCTTCATACATTAGCTATGTGTTTATTTAATAAGTTCTGAATTTTGGTTATGCCGTGAGTGTATGAGGGTGGGCAGACTTAATTGGTGTACACCCTTGAATGGAGTTGCCACATAAAGTAATATTCAAGTGAATTTGGAGGGGCTCCTACTATAATGCGGGGAGGGGGAGACCTTTTTTCAAGCCTGAGGGCTACATTCACTTCTGGGTAACTTTCTGGCAAGGGTCAGAGGCAAGAATGGGCCAAGCAATTTATCTTTGTACAGTAGGCCCACTTGCACACCCTTTCCGTCCTGCAGAGAGGCAAGCAAGAGTTCATGGTCACTTTCTGGCCGTGAATAAAAACCTCAAGACTGATCCATCTACCTCTGAATTTCACAGAATTCCCGCTGCTGCTGCTGCTGCTGCTGCTTTCAGTCTGCTCCGCCGTGGGTCGAAGGAAAGATTGTATTGTAGGAACCAAACCAGGGCAATCCTCAGGTGAAATGTCTGAGGGATTTCAGGGGGAAAGCAAAAGAAGAACAAGAAGAGGGGCAAGCTCTGAATTAGAATTTAATATAGGAAAGAGATGCAGCACTCCGCATAAACAAATCCATTTTTACTTATTATAGGCCATTTGTTTGCTGCACTTTTACTTTTTAAAATGTAAATATTTTTTCTTAATATTAGAGATTTTAGGGTAATGGTGGATAATGAAAATGGCAACTCTGTTTGCGGGAAGTGAAGAAGAGGCCAAAGGGGAAAGAAAAAGAAAAACCATGTTATGGAAATTGCCATAACAATTAGGAGGTTACTTCACTGATAATGGCTTTCTCCTCCCCACTCTATAAAAATCCAACACATCACAGGGCACACATCTCAGGTGCAACCAGGACAGATCCTAATCCTAACCTCAACTCACCTGAAAATGATTCCCATTGAATTCAATGAGTAGGATTTCACTCTGGTTGTAAAAAGAAGAACTGGTGTGTGTTTTAAAAGGGGGGGATGTAGCTGAAATGATATCAGACTAGTTTATGAACTACTTTAGAATCAGAAGAAAGAGGAAATCAGACACATGGAATTTTTGTTTATATGTTAGGAGACTGAGATTTCCTATTACAACACTTAGCCATTGTCTTTATTTTGTTGCAGTTGTGAATTTCTATTGGTCTTCATAATGCTGCTATTGAAATTTATTATGGTAAAGTTTCCCAAGGAGCGCCATACATCCTAATAGAAACATATAAGGGTTGATTCATCAGGAACAAGGGGAGAGGAATCAAATCAACCTTACTCAATGGTTGAAGTGGAAATGAAAGCCTGTAATGGGGGGGGGCACTCTGAATTACGTCAGGCAGCAGTGGCATAGTGTGGGTTGCTGGCGCCCGGGGCGGAGGAGGTCTTGTGCCCCCTAATGGATTGGGCAGCTGGGGTGGAGGCACGTGCTCCCCCCCTTGGGTGCTTTCCTGCCTCCCTCCCTCCTTGGTGGAAGGTGGCAGCACCACCCTCCCCCTCCATCCCTCTCAGCCATGCCAGAGGACATGCAGGTGGCGGTGGCAGGGTGGGGGCATGCTGTGAGCACCTGTGCTGGGAGAGCTTGGTTGATGTTCCTAATGAGATCATGCAAGGAGCCAGAATGGAAACTCATGTTCTGGCTTGTGAGCATTGCCTGCTGGCCATATCCCCCGCTGCCGCCGGCAAGACCAGCACCAGGAGCCCTGAGTGGTGCTGCTGCTCTGACTGCAGTGACGCTGGTGACTCCTGGCTCAGCCTCCGCTGCAGCCTCCTTTTCCCCCTCCATGGGAGCTGGCTCTTCCCTGACCTACGCTTTGGTCACTGCTTCTACCGACGCCCAGCGTTCCACAGGGCCTCACCACCTTGCAGGCTGGGCGAACCCTCAGCTCTCAGCCAGCCAAGGGACATGCAGGTGTCCAAGGAGAAGGAGGGAACCCTGGAGGTTGAAGGCCCAGCCCAGGCACGGCTTGCCTGCCCATGCCTCCGGAAAGCTGCAGGAGCTCATCAGGGAGTCTGTTGTGGGCATGCCTGTTGCACCCCTCTCAGGATTTTATGCCTGGGGCCACAGCCCCCTCCCCCCCCCCACTGCCAGGAGAGCAGCCCCTGAAATTTCCTCCTTAGGGGTGAGAGGAGACCAGCAGTGCCTCCTATTCGCTGCATGGAGGTGGCTCATTTGGCCTCCAAAGAGTGTGCCACAGCTGTAATAATAATTCTCATCTACTTTACAAATAATATTTGTGAAATGCTTTGAACACTCAGAATTGCTATACAAAGGCAATGGATTCAAACTACAAGAAAGAAGATTCCACCTAAACATTAGGAAGAACTTCCTGACAGTGAGAGCTGTTCGGCAGTGGAATTTGCTGCCAAGGAGTGTGGTGGAGTCTCCTTCTTTGGAGGTCTTTAAGCGGAGGCTTGACAGCCATCTGTCAGGAATGCTTTGATGGTGTTTCCTGCTTGGCAGGGGGTTGGACTGGATGGCCCTTGGGGTCTCTTCCAACTCTAGGATTCTATTCTATTCTATTCTAATGCTAAATATCATCCTCATCATTTTGAGAGTAATTTAGAGTTGTGGGCATTTCCTAACCAATTACCTCCCATATCCATTTTATGTGGTAGAATTGTGTACAGGGCTGGTACCACGGGGCTCTTACTCAGACATTTGAATTGACTCATTGCAGCCAGTGCTGCACAGCTGAGAACCTTATCAGATGCGCCCTGGAAGGTGGATTGTTGGTGATTTGGAATCTATCCTTGAAGATTCAGGATGCTAATCTTCACCCAGGGATTCCCTTTTACAATCTTATCGCATTTTACCTTTGGGATTTAGGGAGCCAGTAACTGATTCTGCAGCACCCTCTTCTAGTGTTTGAATAGAGCTGTTCCGCTTTTCCTATCAATTCATAATTATTTATCACAGCTATAGGCAAACTATTCTTCACATTTGGTTGAATAATTTAGGGTTGGAGTTGAAAAATTACTTTGTAGACCTATCAAAAGAATTATTAGTAGATACCATTTGGAGAAGCACTGTGACATATTTTGAGGTGGCCTTTTTATTATTGCCTTTCGGGCATATTACACAAAAATGATTTCGTATTTGGAATTATTTTGCTAACAAAAACTATGTTATCTTTGGGATAGGCAACTGGTTGTCCAAGTGTCCAATCCAGCCAACATGAATTTCCGTTCTGGCTCCTTGCATGATCTCATTAGGAACATCAACCAATTTCTTCCAAGCCAAGATACAAGCAAAGGGCTCTTTAACCCATTCCCTTCAACTATGCACAGCAACATAGGCTCTGACAGCATTCTCCTCTCTTGTGCTCCAACTGCTTGCCCTTGTGTATGAGCCAAGATGTAGGGATGAGCAGCAAAGGTGGAGAACAGGGGTTGTCAACCTGGCCCCTGCCGCCCACTAGTGGGAATTTCGGGATTCTAGGTGGGCAGTAAGGGGTTCTATGGCACAAGCTGAATCCTCCTTCCATTGAGCAGTGGCGGGCGGTAAGGAAATTTTACCATCAAGAAAGATGCATTAGTGGGTGGTAGGTATAAAAAGGTTGACTACCTCTGGTGTAGACAAAAAAGGACATTTCTGCTAGTGCTCCAGCGTCAACTTGTGCTCACACTGGGGAGGAAGAAGCTTTTGCTTGTGGAAGAACCGATGCTGTTTGCCCTTTTGTCATTGTTTAGAGCAGAACATGGTCATTGCGTGGCCAGGCAGAGTCCCCCCAACCCCAGGTGACCCCCGAGCGGAATAATGAAAATTAAAAAGCAGTTATCAACCAGGCAAGTCTGTCTTACTTCTATGGCTACTTGTTATTCAGGGGTGAGAAAAGCTATGACTTCTGAACGCGCTCATATCCACAACAAAGGAGCCATCTTCTCCTTTGTAGAAGGACACCCATCACTTTCATCCTAGTCTGTATGTCTCCCCCCATTCCACAAAAACCCCTCCCATAAAGTATCTTCATCTAAAATAAGAGAAAGACTATCAGCATAATCAAATTAGATGAGCATGCAAAATCTTTTCACCCAATAAAGTATGACTATGTAGTATTCATTTTGCTGATATATGGAAAAGTTGAAATATTTTGAAAAATTAAATAGTAGTGTAAAAAGATATGAAGACACAGCTGAAGAACTGTGTCTAGTTTGGTGATGTATTTTGCTTTTCAATCTAATCATTTCAGATGATGGTCAGTGGGTTCATCTCCACATGTAAGTAGTTAATTCTGAACTTGATTTTATCATTCGCAATTTTCGCCCCCTCTCTGTTGTGTAAAGCATTTATTAGCACTTGAAGGGAACACTTTGTCATTTACAAATGGAATGATACATATTCAGTGAAGGATCATGTTTAATTGGAAAGGGAGGAGACAAGCAGTGAGGGGTCCAAACAATGTCCTCCATCATGTAGATTCGATAATTAGCAGAAATATGCTGGCAAATTGTGAAATGGGGGGGGATTATGTGGGGTGGACCAGCATTTTGGCATACTTGAAACATGCCTGCAAGTTTAAACCTCACACAGTTCATGGTCTGGAAAGCTGATTTTTGGACACTGAAGTTAAGTTAGTGTTACCTAAACTTCTGAAACCTAGTGCACAACACACACACACACACACACACACACACTGATTAAAATTGGAAGCAGCCATTATTCACACATGGAAAGATTATTCAGAGAGAGAGAGAGAGAGAGAGAGAGAAATGAGAATAATGGGCAGATATATACCTTGCTTGGAACTGCAAAGAGCCCAGTTAATATTGTCAAACATTGAAAATTAACCTATTGTGTTGGATTCAACCGCTACCCTGTGTCTCTTAATGCTCTGATTCTCTCTTGCTCCCCTTCTTACAAATATACAGTGCAACCCTGTATTTCACTCTGTGCATGCAGGAAACACATTTTCTGAGTTGTTGTTTTCTATTCCACTTTTTGGAATCCAGGGTAGTTTATAACATAATAAAAGAAAACCCAAACAATCCAACAATTAAAATATTAAAACCACATATATAAACATACAAAAAACCACCCAATGTAGGAAAGCATAATCAGTGGTGATGTTTCTGGTAAACCCCCCCCCCCACATACCCTTCAGGATAGTATCACCAACTGAGGGGGCATTGATGCCCTATGGAACTTCCAACAGGCCAAGAGGAGTAGGCGAGCCCAACATGGTGGCTTAATTTTTCAAGGCTCACTTCAGCCTCTGTTGGAGCACCTTGGTGTGTTCTATTTCTGGTGTTCAGTTTGGGAATCGTAGGCTGAACAGCAAATGCATGAAATTAAAAGGGTAGCTTATTGTACAGAAACCTTAAGTCTTCTGACACGGCTGATATTTGCTAAAAGAAGCACTTTTGGTTTTATTTATATCTTAATTTTATAATCCCACCCTTCATCTGTAGTACAGATTCTTTACAGATACCAGGGCAGTGTAGATGTAAAATGAACAAACTGTAAAGTCATCAAATATAAAATAATAAAACATACAATAAAAATTAAAAGTTGCTAAACGCACCAGCACTAGAGCAGGTTAAACAATTGCTCATGTAAAACCCTTTGACATGTTTAAAATGTCTGGGCAAAGAAGTAGGTCTTAACCTGGCACCAAAATGATTACAGGGTTGGCATGAGACACACACTTTTTTGGGGAGGGGGGAGATTCCACAAAGGGCACAGCTACAGAGAAGACTGTCTTGTGTCACCAGATTGTGAATTTCCCTTAATGATGGAACATAGAAAAAAGCTCCCCCTGAAGTTCTTAAGGCACAGGCCGATTGCTGTAGGGAGAAGCATCTTGTAAGTGTCAGCATCTTGAATTGGTCTGTGTTATGTGACTCTGCCTGCACTGGTTAAAATTATGGCAGCTGTGTTCTATAGTAAGTGAAGGTTGAGATGCCTTCGTACATTACAGTAACCCCATTGGGGGGCAGGCCCGTCTTGGAGGGATCTGCCGCCCTGGCGCAGCGATCCCTCGGCGCCCCCAGCCTGCCGCCTCTCCGCCCGCCTCCCTCCCGCGCTGGCCGCCCCTCGGGAGGGGGGGCGAGCGGGGGATGAGAGGCGTGGCGTTGGAGCGGGCGCCCGCGCTCCGGCGGGCGGAGGATGAGGGGCGGGCGGACGGGCGCTCGCGCACCGGCGGGCGGGCGGGCTGCAAGCCGGCCGCCCTCGCCTCCCAGAGCCCCAGCTGGAGTGCTGGAAGGTCGCGCAAAGCCCCGCGCCGCTTCAGCGCTCCAGCTAGGGCTCCGGGAGGCGAGGGCGGGCGGCTTACAGGGAGCCCTAGCTGGAGCGCTGAAGCTTACAGCCCGCCCGCCCGCCGGCGCGCGAGTGCCCGCCTGCCCGTGGGGGCGGGGGCGGGTTGGGGAGGGGGAGCCCGGTATGCCGGTGGGCTCACGGGGCGCCCCTGGGGTGCCCTGCGCCCTGGCGCGCCGCGCCACCGGCCTCTATGCATGAGACGGCTCTGTTGGGGGGGGGGGGTTTCCAGAGCATGGCTCCTCTTAGAAATACCATCCTTATGCAGGAATAGTTGTGGCTAGCCAACCAGCTGAAGCTGGGAAAATGTGCTTTGTACCACTGGGACTTCTAGTAGTGACAGAGCTGGTTCTGGGATTACCGTGCCCCCAAGATTACGTACCTTTTCCTCCAAGGGGAGCAGAACACCACTGAGAACAGGCCATACACCTGATTCTCAGACAGAAGGACCAGCTGCCCACAGCATTTCTGTCTCATCAGGATTCAGCTTCAGTTTATTGGCAGTTGATTTCCAAATCCAAGCAGCAATGTAACACCTGTACAGCCTCACTAGACTCAGATGACAAAAAGAAACAGAGATGAGGACCATCAGGATACTGATACTATCTTAGCAGACCATGCAAATTTATTAAAACAGCTTCTCAGCAAGTGTTTACTTATTTATGTTTCCATAAATAGCTATTGGCACAAGCAACTCACCACCACCACAAGTTTAATAATCAGTTGTGTATGTTTGTTTTATATTAGGAACGATTTGTGCAAAAATAGGCAGAGGGCATAGTATGTCAGTTTATCTTCAATATGTGAAATGCAGGGAAAATACCAGCTGGCACAAGAATATGGTCCAGGTGAATGGAAGCCAAGAGGGAGGGGAGAAATGGGTGGTGAGTGTGGACAGCTTGAAGGGCAGAGTTTGAGAAAACTAATGTAGTTAACAGCATCTTTGGTTCTTAATTGTCACAATGGCATTTGTTACCATATAGGTGTGTTGGTGTGAAGTCTGCTGGGGACAGTGCCTGCCCAAATACCTGGGCAGACACTGAAGTTGTCTACCTGCCCTCCGCCAAGTAACATTGAAGGGAGAGCCTTGGCAGAGATAGTCACAGTGCCTTCTTTCTCCTCATTGAGATTGTTTCATCACCCCCCAAAGGTAGCATCAGAGAGTGGCTTGCCCAGTGGGGTGGGCCCACAGCAATAGCCTCCTGGCGGCAGCACTGCCGCTTATGAGAGGGGAAGGGGTGTGACAGTGGCAACGTGGGTGTTGGGCAGATACACCTGTGGGGCCACTCGTTGAGCTGCACCGGTGGCGCCTTCACAACTCAGACCTTGATACTGCCTCACCTTCCCCTCCTGGTAAGCAGCAGTGACAGCATTAATAATAATACGCCACCCATCTTGCTCAGTTTCCCCAGCCACTCTGGGCAGCTTACAGCATATCTAACAACATAATAAAAACATCAAGCATTAAAAACTTCCCTAAACAAGGCTGCCTTCAGATGTTTTCTAAAAGTCAGGTAGTTGTGTATTTCCTTGACATCTGGTGGGAGGGCATTCCACAGGGGAGGCGCCACTACCGAGAAGGCCCTGTGCCTGGTTCCCTGTAACCTCACTTCTCACAGTGAGGGAACTGCCAGAAGGCCCTTGGAGCTGGACCTCAGTGTCCAGGCTGAATGATGGGGGTGGAGATCCTCCTTCAGGTATACAGGGCCAAGGCCGTTTAGGGCTTTAAAGGCAGCACCAACACTTTGAATTGTGTTCAGAAACATACTAGGAGCCTACTGCCAGGAGGCTATTATTGCAGTTCCAACCCACTAGGCAAGCTACTCCTGGGTAGCACCTTGGCAGAGGTGTGAACTTGTATCAATAATATTGCCACACTCAGAATAAGGTTTACATAAAAAAGCAAGAGATATTTTTTTTTTGTTTAGTCGTCTTAGTCGTGTTCGACTCTCCGTGACCCCATGAACCAGAGCATGCCTTGGAAACTCTCACTTTCTTCTCAAAGCTTCTCCTTTTTTATGTCCATGGAGTTTTCTTGGCAAAATACTGGAGTGGTTTGCCAGTTCCTTCTCCAGGTGGATCACATTTAGTCTAAACTCTCGGCTATGACCTGTCCGTCTTGGGTGGCCCTGCAGGGCATAGCTCATAGCTTCCAGCCCCTTGGAGTTATTCAAGCCCCTTCGCCACGACAAGGCAGTGATCCGTGAAGGGAGAGAGAGATATTAGCGCTACATTATTTGATGCATGTGTTTTCAAAAATCCAGGCAATACAGATTCAATTCATCAGAAAGAATAAGAAGATACCAGTAAAGCTTTATAGGGCTCTTTTTCAGGCTGGGTGTTAACAAAAATAGCAAAAAGAAGGGGACCAAGTCTGTTTTGGAGCATGGTAGAAAAGTCCCAGTGAGAACCACAGAGTAATTTAAGAAATACAGTAGATTTTAGACTTGTTAGATCATTTGCATGGGATAGGATCATGGTATGTGCATGGGGGGGACGGACCTTGTTACATGTTTGTACTGGGTTCAAAAAAACTCTTTTATTATTTTATTTATGATTTTCAATTTTATACATGTCAATAATTATATAATCATTTTAACATTTCAAAACTTGAATTCCTTCCCCCTCGTTCTGCGGTTCCTTAAGCTTCATTTTTTATATTTTCTGCATATCCAAATTAACTTAATTTACTCATTTATTCATCTACTTTAAATAGTAAAACTGCAGGTTATTACAATAATCCTGCCAATGTTCTTATCTGTTTACAATTTATTTGTAAACATTCAATAAACCATTTCCATTCTTTTAAAAAGTTTGTTACATCCAGTAAGTTTCGCCATTTCCGCATATTCCGTAGGTTTTTGTATCCATTCATCCTTTGTTGGGACTTCTGCTTCTTTCCATTTTGGGGCAAGTAACATTCTTGCTAATGTAATAGCATACATGGATAAATTTCTATATAGTTTGGGTAGTTCTGTCCCTATAATTCCCAAAAGGAAAGCTTCTGGGTTATTGTTTTTACAAACGCTATTTTAAACATCTTTTTCCAGTCATCATTTCCCAGTAACCTTTAACCTTACTACAAGACCAGCACATATGATGAAAAGAACCTTCTTTCTCTTCACATTTCTGGTTTTTACTTTTTGAAATATGGCAACCCTAAAAGTAAGCACTGAGACAAACTGCTTTTTAAAATAGTTCACCCTTCTTCCTCCCAAGCACTAGGATTAGAGAAGGCTGGGTGAGAGTCCAGCCCTGGATCGGAAGATGGATCTATCAAGGAGCAAAGTCACGCTGCCTCCGCCACCTCTCCCTCTTAAATGGTTTTGTTTTGAATTTTTGCAGCACTTGGGAGACAGGCCTTTGTGCTTTTTTAGAAAGTGTTTTGAGTTCTAGATGGGTCTGAATAAATTTGGATTAATTTGATGAAAATTAGAGCTGCCTTGACCACTTTGGACCAAGTCCATTTGGCTTGTTTTGGTTCAGAATTTGGGGTTCATCCAAAGAGGTTGCACAACTCTCCCTGCTCCTTATATGGAGAGTTTGGGGGAATTTTACTGTTCGAAAGAATGTGAATTGCTTGGGTGCATAATTTTATTTTATCATTATTTCTGTGTTAAGTACATAGGCTTGAATATGGCGCTTGAATGGATCAGTGTACTGTTCATTTCAGTTAAAATGGTATATTATTCTTCATCAAGTATTATACTTTGGAAAATTCCATAGTGAGTTGCATTCAGATGCCATAAGTGTTTGCTGAGTCCATGCTTCTTAACTGAAAATTAAACAAATATCTGTTACTGCCTATATTGTACACGCACCTGCATTTATCCGAACAGAAAGAATCAAATCATTATACGATTGAACCCAGGTGCACATAGTCGAAATGTTGCTCACCCAGAGAATCAGTTCAGCACACCTGAATGCATTTGCAAGTGTAATAATTTAATAAACACCTTTAACATTAAGAAGTAATGACTTTAAAATATTTTTCAATGTTGCTAAATGACTGAGTCCAGGGTTTACAAATTGAAACAGTTCTAACAAGAGGACCATAGTACATAATGTAACTAAAATCAAGAGAGCAAGAGACTTTGGAGTGGCTGGAGAGTGGGAAAGTTGAAAGAGCAGTATTCCTGGGCAGAGATACTTCATTTACAATTTGTATATTCCTGTGAACTTCCCCCACAAAATGGTGCTCAAAGCAGTTCAAAGCATATCAGATGAAGAGTGGTAAAGACAATTGTAAAAAAAAAAACAGAGCATAAGCAGTTACAGGCACAAATCCCCATACTGTTACCAAATAAATGCACCCTTCAAGCATATAAACAATTCAGCACAACTGAAGCAGCATGTAAAACGAGGCATATAAACTGATCTACATGGCAACACGGGAACGGGCCTTCTCTGCAGTGGCTCCCCGTCTGTGGAATGCTCTCCCATTAGGCACCAGGCAAAAATGGTCCTTTTTAACCAGGCCTTTGGTTGACCTGATCAACCTCCCATACCCTTTTAAAATGTGCCTCAAAAAGCCATTAAGAATAAAAAATATAAGTAAATGTGAGAAGAAAGCAAGGTCTGCCCATGCTTGGATCACAGTCTAAGATTTCTTTTGACCTGATGCCACATCAAAAGCCAGTTTTAAGGAGCCTCCAGCACCCTAAACTACACTTGTGATTATGAAAGTATTTTCAACCACAGAAAGTACATATAAAATTAAATAGCAGACTTTTTACAGATAGTTTCCCTCTAATCTCAAAATATGGTAATACCATTGTGAGTTGGGTCTGTCTTGCTGGAATGTAGAATAAGCCTATTCAGCAGTAGGCCTGACTGCACTGAATGGGGCTGACTCCCAAAGGGTGCAGAATTCCACCCTAGATCTTCCTTTAATGGTTCTGGATGTTTCTTGACTAGACAAGTTACTTGCAGGGGTGGTTTGTCAGATATACTGCTCTGCAGGGTGGCGTGTGTGTGATTGTGAGAGTTAAAAACAAAATGCCAATTGAATGGACATAGAGAAGCATGGAGGGCACAAGGAGAAGGGGACAGAGGATGAGATGGTTGGACAGTGTTCTCGAAGCGACTGGCATGAGTTTGGCCAAACTGCGGGAGGCAGTGAAGGATAGGGGTGCCTGGCGTGCTCTGGTCCATGGGGTCACGAAGAGTCGGACACGACTAAACAACAACAACAACAAAAGAGAAGCAGACTGAAAACTGAGAGTTGCTAGCTGGGGGTAGCCTCAGAAGCAGGGGGTGGGGTATGTGGCTGCACAGTTTATTCTCTGGGAATCTCTAGGATTAACAAACTATGCTCTGTATTATATTTGTAAATAAAGCAAATATATGAAGACACTGTAAATCTCCAGGGCTCTCCTATTCAAAGGAAAACAAGCCCTGGATTGCTGCTCCTAGAACTTTTCGATATTGTACTCAGAAACAACCAACAATGGGCGGGGTATAAATCTGGTACGCAGGCTGAGACCCTACCTGCCCGCAGACTGTCTCGCCAGAGTGGTGCATGCTCTACTTATCTCTCGCTTGGACTACTGCAATGCACTCTATGTGGGGCTACCTTTGAAGGTGAACCCGGAAACTGCAATTTATCCAGAATGGGGCAGCTAGACTGGTCCCTGGGACAGCGGCGGAGAAAGGGGGTGAGGTGGGGGCGTACCGCCCCGGGTGTCTTTGCTGAGGTGGGTGACGTTTGGTCTGCCGCCCACCCGTGACTCCCAGGCCTACCCTGAGCCATCAGGGGAAGGGGGAGCTGCGCCTCTTTGCCAGCGGCATTCCTCCCTTCCCCCTTCATTTTGACAGCTTGGGGGAGGCTTGGGAGTCATGGGCGGGCGGCACGCCGAATGTCCGCCATTGGAGGCTAACTCTGCCCCCAGCTGCAGAGACCTCCGGGTACAGGGCAGTATATAAATTCAATTAATCATCATCATCATCATCATCATCATCATCATCATCATCTAATCCAACACCTTAAAATCAAACAGGGGAGAGTTTAAAGCCTAAGAGAAATGGCACACAGGACCTCGGAGGCCAAGCCCATTATTCCATTCTGAAGCACTGGCATGGGGTTTGCCACTCTTCAGCTGCACACATTAGATGTTAGCAACCCTTTGGTCTCTCCTCTCAGCCCCTTTCCTGCTCTCCGCACCTGGGAGATAAAGCTTGCCACTCCTCCTCCATACCCCACATATGCTTGCATTTCACAGCAAAGGCGATCTCCCCCCTCCCCAGCATCGCTTCATATTTAAAGTCACTTCTGTTTAAAAAAAGACACTTTTCTTTCTGGACACTGCCATGCTGTCCGAGTGTGCTGGGGCTCCCTCTTGTCTTTCCCTTGCAATGCCCACTCAGGACATTTGATGCAAAGAAACGTGAATGAAGAAAGATGGCTGTTCCCTTGTAAGATTGTGGTTTCATGTCTCAGTCAAGTGCTTTTCTAAAGCTGTTCACCCCCCCACCCCTCCTGCCCCAGACCATGTATTTTGCATGCGTGGGACACTGGGTTATTGTTAGTCTGTTAGACACAACTCCGTCTCAGTGCCGTTCAGGAGTAGCTTGTGAAGCAAGTCAGCTTGATTTGCATTTGTTCCAGTCACAAAGGTTTATAGGTCAGTGGAGGCTGGCTGGAAGAAGAAATCACCATGCTTTTGCACCATTCTTCTATGGTTGTCAGGAATTCAAACAGGCTGGTTTGTATATTTCTTCTCGGCCATGAATATATGATGGCGCAGTCTGGAGTTGCTTTGTTCCTTGGGAGCTTGGTACCAGCTGGGACTAAGATGGAGGACGTGGCTTGATGCCAGCTTGCCGTCCCTCCCGTCCCTCTCTGCTTCCCTGCCTCTCACCCTCTTCCCTTTGCCCATACTGATCCGCACCTGGCAGTGAGAGGGCACCGCTCACCTGTATGCTGTGCCTCCTGCATTTCTTCTCTTCTGAGAAAAGAACCCAGATGAATAAAAGGCAACATTTGCCGTTTTCATCGGGAGCTTTGCAGGAGCTTAATCTCCATGCTGTTGTTGTCACTGTGTATTTCAGTTCATGCAGGTTTAAAAGCTGAACCGGGGGCTGCTTAGCTATGGAGGAAGAAAAGCCATGCTTCTGTCTCACAAGTCAGATAAACAGCACGTTTTATTTAAGGCATGCATTAATTCAGACAGCCTTTTGTTTTTTGGCATTGGAGGTGGGGGAGAAACCCCTTACAATACAGGACTTTTGTGGAATATAATGATATAAATGTACCATTTATATAATGGTGTTAGGTTTTGCTATGTTGGATATTGAGGGTTCCTAGATAGAAAGAAAATATGCATTTTAAACATTACTAGACTTCAATTTTAGATAAAGCAAGAGGTTTTGAAAGAAAAACCTGCAGTTTGAAACTGTTTAGTGTCACACAGATTAAAGGAGACCATGGCAAGATCCTATCCTATTAAATGCTGGCGACTCTGCTTCCAGGAGGCTTCGGCTTAGCTTGAAATGCATATTGCATTGGTTTTGATGTCAGATAGCCCTCCCTCTCCTGAGTTGATGAGAAGATCAGTTTCAGTTGCAAAAACCAGTTCATCCCATAACTGTCTGAAATCTGCAGTCCAGAGATTTTCCTCACAGATACCTGAAAATGTGCCAAGCGTGGTGTTTTAATGCCTCTATTTAAATGCAAGCGGTGATTCTCCCATTCTGAATCTACTTGAAAGAGGCTTTCTGTAGAATATGAATTGTTTTCCAGCCAGTGAGACTTCACTTGGTAGGGTGGCTGCTTCTGTAAACGAGTGAGACCCTGGCTGAATACCACATTGATGCCTCCATTTGAAACGGCCAGGGAAACCCATTTGAATATATGAATCGCTGCCAGGTTGGCACTGCCTTTCATTCACAGATTAGAATTCAGCCCATGTCTTTAACTCTTCAGCTGCACAGGCTGCAAAACAACATTGCCCTAAACAAATGTTCAGGTACAATTGCTTTATTCTCCTGCTGTCTCAATCAGGTCCTGTTACCCTATTCACTTAGGAACATGCACCATTTACGTATTTAATACACATGCAGACAAACTTTTTAAAGGATTAAATATCAGATTCTGTTATTGAAAAATACAGTTTCCAATTTTGTTATTGCTTTTTAAAATTGGTGCTTTATTTTAAACACATACTTGTGTATGTGTTACATTATAGTCAGACTGCAATATTTAGCAGATTAATGAATGCCTAGCACAATCCTATACATATCAGCTCTGAAGTAAGCCCCGTTGAGTATAGGAGCACAACCCTGTTCTCACTTACCTTGGAGTGAGTCCCATTGAACTCCATGGGACTTACTTTGAGTAGGCATGTGTTGTATGGAACCCCATGACTAGTTGCTGGACAGCAATTTTAATCAAGGAAATGAGGTTAAGGGCCATCTTGTTAAATTTTTAAGGATATTTTGTTAGTGTTGTATAATGCAATAGAGACTAATGAAAATTTTAAGAGATGGCATTTTCTTGTGATGGTAGCCTTTGTTTATAAAATTTTAAGTTGTGTTAAGCTTTCTTCAGTCTCTCAAAAAGTGCTGATGTTTAGGGATTGGTAATGTACCAGTTTATCTACATTTAATGCTTTTGGTGACAATGTGGAAAATTAATCAAAGTAAAAATAATGTTGGAGGACGTTCCTAGTTATAATTACTTCAATGCAAACCACTTGTTTTAATGTCCTTATTCGCTCCTTGTTTCAGACACTTAGGAAATTCATCAATTGTCTCTTATCCATCAGATCTACAGTAGTAAACCCCCCCCATAACAAGCCCATAACATTAATTTCTGACAATTGAGAAATAATGCAAGTTGATGATATGTTGATATAAAGAATTCCTACAGTGGTGTCCAAACTTTTTCTGCTTGAAGGCCTGCCCAATCCATATCACTATAAGAACCATAAGAATGGAATTCAGTATATTGAACAGTTAATATGTCAGTGGACAGTACCATAGATAGAATAGGCACGTAGGTCATCTATTTATAGTCTTCCCAATTATAGTAAGAGATATTGTACTTCTGTTTAAATTCTAGTACTGCTTTTATGCATGTAAATTAACATATATATTATGCAAAACTGTCCCCTTTGTGATGATAGGTGGCTGCCATAACATTTGGTGGGGTGGGTGCACTGATCTAATCTTTCAGCAGTGTCAGTGGCTTACTAGGAGGGGTAAGGTTGGCATGGTGCAAACACACTGGCAGAATCAGTGGATTGGCTCTGCTTTTGCACTGTGCTGACCTTGCAGGCACCTCTCTCCTTTCCCTCCTGCTAAGCCACAGCAATGTTGGCGATGGGCAGTCAAGTACATGCCCTTGCCCCACTGACCACTAATGGCCACTCTGCATGACCCACACGCATTGGAAATCAACGGGAAGTGCAAAACAGCCCTTCAGGAAATGCACTGTGTTCTTCAATGAAACTTGTGTAGGAGCACTTACTGCTGGATTCCACCCCGTGTAGCTGATCAGTGCTTCTTTTTGTTATAATTGCACTTTCTTCCATAGGAAGATATAAGATACAGAATATTTCATGTGCTGATGGAATGCATAATAATAATAATAATTTATTATTTATACCCCGCCCATCTGACTGAGTTTCCCCAGCCACTCTGGGCGGCTCCCAATCGAGTGTTAAAAACAATACAGCATTAAATATTAAAAACTTCCCTAAACAGGGCTGCCTTCAGATGTCTTTTAAAAATAGGATAGCTGCTTATTTCCTTGACATCTGATGGGAGGGCGTTCCACAGGGCGGGCGCCACTACCGAGAAGGCCCTCTGTCTGGTTCCCTGTAACCTCACTTCTTGCAATGAGGGAACCACCAGAAGGCCCTCAGCGCTGGATCTCAGTGTCCGGGCAGAACGAATGGGGTGGAGATGCTCCTTCAGGTATACTGGGCCGAGGCTTTAAAGGTCAGCACCAACACTTTGAATTGTGCTCGGAAACGTACTGGGAGCCAATGCAGATCTCTCAGGACCAGTGTTGTGTGGTCCCGGCAGCCACTCCCAGTCCAGCGGCAGAGCATATGCCCGTGCTGCCCAAGGCGGGCGTGCTCCTGAGGGGGGCAGCGCTTGGAGGGTGTCCCCCCAGATGCAGGATAGCCACTTGGATGCACAGAGCAGCTTACACGCCCTGCAGCTGGGGGCAGAGTTAGCCTCCAATGGCAGACATTCAGCGTGCCGCCCGCCCATGACTCCCAAGCCTCCCCCAAGCTGTCAAAATGAAGGGGGAAGGGAGGAATGCCGCTGGCAAAGAGGCGCAGCTCCCCCTTCCCCTGATGGCTCAGGGTAGGCCTGGGAGTCACGGGTGGGCGGCAGACCAAACGTCACCCACCTCAGCAAAGACACCCGGGGCGGTACGCCCCCACCTCACCCCCTTTCTCCGCCGCTGTCCCAGGGACCAGTCTAGCTGCCCCATTCTGGATAAATTGCAGTTTCCGGGTTCACCTTCAAAGGTAGCCCCACATAGAGTGCATTGCAGTAGTCCAAGCGAGAGATAACTAGAGCATGCACCACTCTGGCGAGACAGTCTGCGGGCAGGTAGGGTCTCAGCCTGCGTACCAGATTTATACCCCGCCCATTGTTGGTTGTTTCTGAGTACAATATCGAAAAGTTCTAGGAGTAGCAATCCAGGGCTTGTTTTCCTTTGAATAGGAGAGCCCTGGAGATTTACAGTGTCTTCATATATTTGCTTTATTTACAAATATAATACAGAGCATAGTTTGTTAATCCTAGAGATTCCCAGAGAATAAACTGTGCAGCCACATAGCCCCACCCCCAGCTAGCAACTCTCAGTTTTCAGTCTGCTTCTCTTTTGTTGTTGTTGTTGTTGTTTAGTCGTGTCCGACTCTTTGTGACCCCATGGACCAGAGCACGCCAGGCACCCCTATCCTCCACTGCCTCCCGCAGTTTGGCCAAAACTCATGCCAGTCGCTTCGAGAACACTGTCCAACCATCTCATCCTCTGTTGTCCCTTCTCCTTGTGCCCTCCATGCTTCTCTATGTCCATTCAATTGGCATTTTGTTTTTAACTCTCACAATCACACACACGCCACCCTGCAGAGCAGTATATCTGACAAACCACCCCTGCAAGTAACTTGTCTAGTCAAGAAACATCCAGAACCATTAAAGGAAGATCTAGGGTGGAATTCTGCACCCTTTGGGAGTCAGCCCCATTCAGTGCAGTCAGGCCTACTGCTGAATAGGCTTATTCTACATTCCAGCAAGACAGACCCAACTCACAATGGTATTACCATATTTTGAGATTAGAGGGAAACTATCTGTAAAAAGTCTGCTATTTAATTTTATATGTACTTTCTGTGGTTGAAAATACTTTCATAATCACAAGTGTAGTTTAGGGTGCTGGAGGCTCCTTAAAACTGGCTTTTGATGTGGCATCAGGTCAAAAGAAATCTTAGACTGTGATCCAAGCATGGGCAGACCTTGCTTTCTTCTCACATTTACTTATATTTTTTATTCTTAATGGCTTTTTGAGGCAAAGGAGGGTGTTAATTGTCCAATGTAAACATGATATTGATATGATTATAAATCATATTTCCCTCTCAAGTCACGTTGACTTTGTCATAGAAGCAGCTTTTCTTGGCAAAAATGGGCTCCTAGAGCTGTAGGTGATTCCTGCTTATTGTGTACGATATACAAAGTCAATACTTTTTTGCTATTAATTCTTTAAATAAAACACATATCTTTTTATCCACTCTGTTATTCCTTGACCCCAACTGAAGCAAAGCCTAACTAGGTATAAAAGCATTTTCTGCTATCCATACATCTTTCTTCCCCTCCTTTGTTCTAAGAAGGGGGCATGATGAAGCACACCCCTCTCTATGCTGGTCTCTGTTGATAGCAGCCTGTCCTCCACCTGAATGGACAGGATACTACCATATGGGGCACCTCCATCAGTTTTAACCAGGGTAGGGCTCCAAGTGGGACACCTGAGGAATGGATAAGGTGCTGCCAAGTATCTACTGTATTCTATGCCAGCCTGTTGCCTAATTCGGGCCCCTCTGCCTAATTCAGGGCTGGAAGTAGTGCAGCAAGAACTCTCCTCACTTCCTCCCCGGCTGGCAGAAACCAGCAGGGCTTTGGATGAGTTGGTGGCTCTGCCACTGTGATAGCTTCCTCTCTTTCCCCCTCCCCAGGCAGGGTTAGCTTTGCTCTGCTGGTCTACTTAAAATTGGGAATTGTTATGACTTAGCATTTTTTTGCTTTTTCGTTTATCACTATCGCTTGCACCGATTCAGCTTTCAGTGTTGTAGGAAGAGGTTTTGCCGGGGAGGAGACAGGATTCAGTCATTCCGTTCATATTCAAAAATGGCAGGAAAGCCTTCTAAAGAGCATTGGTTCCATACCCTTCAACATTTCTGCAAAGAAAATATGTGTTTACATTTGAATACCTCAAAATATCTAGAAATATAGATGTTGCTAGATAATAACTTTTGCTCAAAAACATGGGGGGTGGGGTGGGCTTCTTGCCGTCCCCCAAGTGATGTTTCAATGGAATGAATCCATTGCTCTGTGGTAGAGCTCATATTTGGCAGAAGACAAACACGCCTATTTTCTTTTACCTATCTCTTCTAAAGCACTAGCATCATTTTGTCGTTTTGCCTTTCGCGAAGAGGGTGGGTCTCTAGAAATCAAATCTTTGATAGATACTTCTTGACTGTAGTGCACATGTGCACAAATGTGTGCTTGTGGACCCAAAAATGGCAGCACATGGCTTCCCTTCCACCCTCACACAATTGCATACCCAGAAAGCAAATGTTGTCACATGTGTGTGAGTGGGAGCTACGTAAAGCCAGACCCATTGTAAATTGAAACATTTAGTCCAGCGCTCTTGTGGTGGTTGTCTTTTTAAACAAAAGTAAGCTGCTATGTTTACTTTGATAAGCAACAGCCAGAAAAGCATAGCATCTTTAGTAATGTGCGAGCGGAGGAGGGATGCCCATGCATTGGTGTGAAAATATGGATGTTATAACTATCCAACTCATGCACCCCATTTTTTATATATTAAATGCTGGAGTGTTAAAAGGATGGAGGGTGGGGTAGGGCAGAGCCTGAGATTCACAGAGCTTCTTCCAGTAAGGTAAAGCAGTGCTGGATTAAATGGTCTGCCTCAAGGATCGGCAGATCCCCTTAAGTCTGTCCAATCTCATTTTTACTGGCAATCATAGATCTATTTTGTCCTGCTTTGCATTTTTTAGTATGCATTGCCCCCAAAGTATGCATTTTCCAATGTGATTTTTGCGTGTGTTAAAAACACATTTTACATGTACTTTAATCATAATGTGCATATTTTTGTGCGCACCTTTGTGCACCGAAATTGCATTGCAAAATCCAGAGATATGTGTCATCTGATTGGAAGCTGTATTCTGATCCATAAGTAAGAGTAGGGCTGCTGCAAAAAGTGGGCTGAACAAGGTCCGCCTCCACCCCAAACTGACTCAGAATAAGGTGGCTGTGTACACTCATCACTCTGATTAACTTTTGCTGAATTATGCTTATTAATAATAAGGCATACACATATATACAGCAGCGCTTTTAGAAACACTTAGGTTGAAACATTTACCACACAATAAATAAGGTAATGCTGACTATCAGGGTGGTGTTTTTTTAATATTGTGCTTTTTAAATGTTGTGCTTTCCCCCCTTCATCTAAACCAACAATTTAATAAACTAGAAAAGAAAAAAATATTGTTTTCATGACCACATGGAACATGTATAAATAATACAAAGCACAAAACCCCAGACATTCAATTCATTGCACACAGACAGGTTCTGTCAGTTGCCAACCTCTTTGGGAAAATGTTGAATGGAAGGTGAAATTGCAGACAGAGGCCATTTGGATGCCAAGACTTCAACTGGGTGCTCTGGAATTAGCATATCCGTCTGGCCACCAGTGCCAAGCTGTAGTTTTAATGGTGTTGATAATCGATGGGCAGAGGAGAACAACAAAAGACGCTCCTTGCAGTTGGTTGGCAGCAGAAAAACAAGTGGTGAGAATGAGGGGGGGTAGGGGGGTAGGGAGAGACCTAAGAGCAGACCTAAGAGCATTTGTATGCAGTCTGCTTGGGAAAGACTAGGCTGCATTGAAACTGTGTTTGTGTGTGCTTTGGTGGTGACTCTGGTGACACCACTATCGAGTTTATTTGTCCTGTTTCTTTCTTCCTAGAAGAAACAATTCACTCAAGTTTTGTTGCAGCAGCTAATGACCATTAGCCAGGTGGAGTGGTGTGCTTGTGTGCGCACATGTGCGTGCATGTGCACACTTTACGTTGTTCCAAAAGCAACGGAAGCAAACAAACAAGCCATTGATTTTAAAAATTGATTAATAAAAACACAGAGTATATCATTCCCAGGGAAATTGTTCATCTCAGGAACACAGACCAGTACATTTAAGCCTCCGTGGTTTCAAAGGAAATAGTTTCTTCCAGAGAAATCCAATGTATAATTTCAGCTTGATTGTGATTTAGGACTAAAACTCTCACTAACATACAGGTGAAATTCGAAAAATTAGAATATCGTGGAAAGGTTCATTTATTTCAGTAATTCAGCTTAAAAGGTGAAACTAATATATGAATGTACGGAAGTGAGAGCTGGACCATAAAGAAGGCTGATCGCCAAAGAATTGATGCTTTTGAATTATGGTGCTGGAGGAGACTCTTGAGAGTCCCATGGACTGCAAGAAGATCAAACCTATCCATTCTTAAAGAAATCAGCCCTGAGTGCTCACTAGAAGGACAGATCCTGAAGTTGAGGCTCCAGTACTTTGGCCACCTCATGAGAAGAGAAGACCCTGATGTTGGGAAAGATGGAGGGCACAAGGAGAAGGGGACGACAGAGGATGAGATGGTTGGACAGTGTTCTCGAAGCTACTAACATGAGTTTGGCCAAACTGCGAGAGGCAGTGAAGGATAGGCGTGCCTGGCGTGCTCTGGTCCATGGGGTCACGAAGAGTCGGACACGACTGAACGACTGAACAACAACAACAACAATATATGAGACAGACTCATGCATGCAAAGCGACTCATGATATGTGCAAGCGAGATGCTTTATTTGTTATAATTGTGATGATATATTGGCGTACATTATGGCTGACAGCTGAGAACCCCAAATTAACAATTTCAACTTTGGGGTTTTCATCAGCTGTATGCCATAATCATCACAATTATAACAAATAAAGGCTTGACATATCTCGCTTTGCATGTCATGAGTCTATCTCATATATTAAACTCCAGTAGCTAATGAAAACAATTGCTTACATAAATGGACTTTTCCACAATATTCTAATTTTTCGAGTTTCACCTGTATTTCTGCTGGATTTTACTTATTGGACCTGTGGCCACTATAAAAGAAGCTCTTGATGGATATTTCTAGAAGCCTTTTTCACACATAAACCAAACTTTTTTTTAGAGTGTTTGGTTTACTTGTTGACATGTGGAACATTTTTGCGCTTCTGAACCTGTTGGCTCGTGTCCCATGCAGTTTGGGAAAGACAATGTGGGGTTGAGGTGGATAATCACTGGGTGTCAGTATCTGTCATGTATTTGCACACCTGAGTGCCCTCAAATTGTGCCTTCTTTATCACTTCTCACAAAGCACTGTTCACCACAGCTTTCCTTGCTCATTCAAAGAACTCTTCCCTTTGACTGCAGAAGCTGGGTAAAGGGAGACACAGGATTAGTGGTGGAAAGGGGTTGCTGTTGTAACACCCAGGGAACCAGCTAAGACTGGAAGAAGGACAATAGTTGCCTCCCCGACCCACTCCAAGTGTTGAAGGTGACGTGATTGAGCCATAATTGGCACACTTTCCCTGCCTCGCCTTCTATACTTTTAAGCTGTGTTACACACAAGCAACCTGCAGGGCTGTGCTGTACTATAGGATGCAGGCAAGTAGTTCACAGTTGGCAAAGAATCGCAGAGTCTCTGTCAATTGGGAACTATGGGCAGGAATATATTTCCATTATGCAACACAGCAGTATGAGTGCATGACATTTTTTTTTAAGCTGTTCCTTTCCAGAAATAGTTTCTGTTCGATTTGAGAAAGTATGCGTTTGCTTCAATAAGCTGCCGTGTTTTCCTGTGAACTTTGGGGTTTCTTCCATCTTCTGTTCCATGTGTCTGATGCAAGTTTTAGAACAGCAACTGCTATGAGTCCCATGGCAATCAGTGTGTTTACATGTACTTAACAGCTCATGCCCAGTATTCAGAGTTTCATGTGCAAGTAAAGTTCCTCTTGCTGTCAAGCTATGAAGGGCTAGAGTTTGTCTGTTTACCTTCTGCTAGCTCATAGGCGTGCACAGGCCATGATTGATTTAAAACAGAGAAAGTGTTCTCACCAGTGTGCAGTCTTTTACTAATGTACTTGTGCATTTGTGTGCATTCAAGAAACACTGCAAGAGCAGCGTATGTACATAAAGTTTATTTTTGTTTGGAGTTTATTTTTGTTTGGAGTTTTACCAGTGCACAAGATGGGTAAAAAAGGTAAAGGTAAAGGACCCCTGGCAGTTAAGTCCAGTCGCAAACGACTCTGGGGTTGCGGCTCTCATCTTGCTTTACTGGCCAAGGGAGCCAGCATACAGCTTCCGAGGGAGCCGGCATACAGTGGCCAGCATGACTAAGCCGCTTCTGGCGAACCAGAGCTGCACACGGAAATGCCGTTTACCTTCCTGCTGGAGCATCAATACCTTCCCGGTACCTATTTACTTACCTGCACTTTGACGTGCTTTCGAACTGCTAGGTTGGCAGGAGCTGGGACTGAATAATGGGAGCTCACTCTGTCGCGGGGATTTGAACCACCGACCTTCTTGATTAGCAAGCCCAAGCGGCACAGTGGTTTAGACCACAGCATCACCCGCATCCCTACAAGATTGGTAGTATTACACAAACTAATCTTGATGCAATTATACATAGATAACACTGGACTTGTTGTTTTTGCAGTGCTTTTTCACAGCACATGCATGGTAGAGGTAAAATATGGTCTTCACCAAGGCTAGTAGTAGCTGTGGGAGGAGGGGGGATTTTGATCAGAGAAACAGGTGAGGGAAAGGGTTAAACCTCCACCCACACAGTTCAGTTTCCCTGGTCTGTGGGAAGGGGGGATTTTGATCAGAGAAACAGGTGAGGGAAAGGGTTAAACCTCCACCCACACAGTTCAGTTTCCCTGGTCAAATTAGCATCAACCTGCAGCTCCATTTGAGGGATGAAAAAGACATCAGATCATTTAGTATGTGGTTTGTCCCTTATTTTGATTCATCTATGATTCTAGGATGTATCACAAAATTCAATAGGAGAACATAATACTGAAGATCTGCTTCATTTTTTTGCTTAAATATAGCCTGTATCATTTGTTTGTATCATTAGCCCTGGTTCTTGGCTATACTTTTCTTGGGACAACTGTTCTAAAATTGTATGTTCCATTAGAGAGTGTTTATATCAATATCAATAACAATATAAATAGTTCCTGGCAATGTAAAAGAAACACACACACACGCACACATTCTTATTTTGCATTTTTGTGCAGAATGGTTAAAACAATAAAATGTTAGCTATGCATCAGTGCAGAAGATAAGTAGTCATGCATAGAAATGCAGGTACCATAAAGATATGCAATTAGAACAACTTCCAGAAAATCTCAGGCATGAAAACTAAGTGGTGATACAGGCTAGAGAACCTGTTGCTACAAGCAATGGTTTCCATGGAAACAAATGGTTTCCAGCATGTAGAGATGATGGAGTCATATTTTTCAGATAATAGTCATTTTTTATGCCATGTGCTACAAAAAGCAATTGCTGAAGAGTCTCCACTACAAATCCATGTCTAAAGTAAAATAATTTTTTTAAAAAAATTGAAGAAAGGTCTTGCAAACACTGCTCATCTTTTAGCCTCACCATTCCTTTTTTATTATTCATGTCCATTTAAAGCTATCCCTCCTATCCTTGGCCATGCCCCTTCTGTAAATAAATGAGTAACATTTCTAAGAAATTAAAAACCTTACAGACTATGATGGTATTCCTGGACCATCATCAAACCTTGTGACAGCACACTTCACATCTGACCTTACCTTCCCTGCTGTAAAGAATACAATGGAATAAATGATTGTTCATTTGGGGAAAACTGTATGCTCCCAGTTTCTTTACATCATTCATGAAATAGGCAATGGTGACAAGCAACCGGCTGTGTGAATAACATCTGCCAGTCAAGAAAATAAGAAAAGAGTTTACTGCTAGATATCACTCTCCGTCCTGTGTGTGTGCAGCTTCCAAACTGTTGAAAAGCCTCCAATGAAAGAGAGTCCACTACCTCCCGAATAAGTGGAGGTTCTAAGGTGCAAGGCCCATCTTGGAGAGCTCCCATTCATTTTTATGGGTCTTGCAAAAGAAAATCATCTAATGGATTGTGCCTATGGCTCAGATCTGTCCATTACTCCTAATTGCCCCTTGATTTGTCACCCAAGACAGCTGCTTCCACTAGTCTTGTGGTCAGAGAAATTCTTCTGGTTTCCTCTTCTACACACTTTAGCCATTGCTCTGTCTCTATATTGAGAATATCAGATGATAAAAATATTTGTATTTTAAACATGGTTTGTAGAGATCAATGGTCTTTTAACTGTGTTCAAATTCCACTGTATTAACAAGCTTCCAAAGGTGGTGAGCCTACAACCTTGTGCACACCTACCTGGCAGTAAGCTACCGTACATTGAACACAGTGGGACTTACTCATGGGTAGGATTAGGCTGTGGCTGCACAAGAGCTCGTGCAAAACAATAGTTTAGAAATGTCAGAGAGGTGCATAAAAGCGTTAGTCACACAAGATTATACAGTTCAATTGCAGCCACTTTAAAGGGAAAAAAAGTGGAGGAGTAAAATACTTTTGAGTAATTTGTGACTTTAATTTTGATTAAACCCACCTTTTCCTATTCAAACAACGAAAGAGTAGATTAGCTGGAAAATGATGTTTTCCATAATAACCTGTAAGTTAGGAATGAGTAATCCCCAGTTTGAGGCATTCCACTTACAAAAAAAGCCCACCAATTTTGGCAGCAGTGACAAAAAAGGGAAAGGGTTTACACTAGCTCCCAGTATATTTCCAAGCACAATTCAAAATGTTGGAGCTGACCTTTAGAGCCCTAAATGGCCTCGGCCCTGTATACCTGAAGGAGAGTCGTCGTCCCCCCCATATCGTTCAGCCTGGACACCCGGGTTGCACCTCTGAGGGTCTTCTGGATGTTCCCTCAACGCGAGAACTGAAGCCACAGGGGACCACACAGAGTGGTGCCCACCCTGTGAAACATCCTCCATCGTTCTGCCCATCCTGTGTTGCAACGTATAAAAAATGTGAGGTAAGAAAAGAACAAGGCGAGAGTGACCAGGATCTAGGAAGGACTCCTCATGGGAGGGCCTTTACATGCTAATTTGGCAGAGATTTTCAAGGTATGGGAGTATATCACAGAGCTAAGAATTCATAAAGTTAAGCAGTGACAGCGAGAAACCTGGATACTTGCAGTTAAATTAAGGGCCAAAAAAGACATGATGTGGCCAAGGTCTGAATTTTACAAATTGAATAGCAGCTGCAGAAAGCAGGTTGATGGTGTTGGCGGAGTGGTGGTGGCAGCACTGGCACTGAGGTTGCCTCTTTTGTCCCATGCTATTTCCCCACTGAAAATCCCTTTGCCTGTGCTGCTATTTTCTCTGTGATTGGAAGCATGTCGGTAATTACTCTTTCTAATAGTATTATATAACAATATTTGTTCTATACAAGTGAGCAGGCTCAAGATGCTCGTGAGGATTAATCAGATGTGATCCAAACACAGTAAATGTTAACTTCCTTTTGGAAATATACTTAATTGGAGAGACTGAATTATCTTGAGGGGAAAAAATGAAACAAGTAGTTGCAAAGAACTTTGGTTTGGAAGATAATAACAGCCTCTGCAATTTGTCACCTATTGCAATTAAGATGTCATTGGATCTAAGAACACAGGGAACAAGAGAAAAAAATCTAGATAGATATTTTGTATACCTTATATGTATTTGACACTTTAACACCACATTGACTCAACCTGGAGGATAATAACTGGACATCACTCAGCTACAACAAATGCCACACTTCTGAATATTCTGTCCTCAGTGTCCTAGAATTGCCACCTTGGCTACCATATCAGCTTTTGAAAATTCAGATTTGTCAGAAGCATTCCATCTCCCATTCTCTCCCTCTCCCTCTCTGTGTGTGTGTGTGTGTGTGCGTGCGCGCGCTTGTGAAGGGGGAAGGGAGGGATGTTTTCTGCTTCTTAATTAACCATACACTGCTCCACAATTTAAATATGGAAATGGAAAGCCATCCGCAATTATTAATGAGCCTCCAGGCTGTCCCGTGGCGTTTTGAAGCAAAGGCTTGCTGGCCCCCTCACAACATCATGGGCAGCCTCTCCTTTTTAATTATTATTAAGAGCTTGCGCGTGTGAAACATGGAGGTATATGCGTGCATGTGCGCACACACTCCTCCTCCGTCCATGCCCGAATGAACCAAATAAATAAATAAATGCTGGTTTTTGTTTGCTTACCCTAGCAGAACACATGACTACCCTCTGACTAGACCATTTCCATGATGTCTGTGTTTTCTACTGTGCTGAGGGGAGGGAGGGAGAGAGGGAGAGACACTGTAAGTGTTTTTTGTCATCATGGTTTTGATTATTGGCCCAAACCAGCTTGGCGATGCCAGCAAGCACCGCGGCTAAGAATGCAAACTTCCGAATGGTCTGGGGTTGCGCTCAGTTAGGGGATTTTCTGCTTTTAAAAAGAAGACCACCGCAGATGAAGGGGCGAGGGGATGAGAGAGAGAGAGAGAGAGAGAAAGCCCCTACATCCATGCTAAAGTATGTGTGTCTGTGTGCAGGAGCCGGGGGGGGGGGACTTCTTTGCCCTTGACTGACACCAGCCCTTGTGACTTGGCTGCCTGCCAGGTTCCCACCCGAGGATAAGGCCAGGGCAGGAGGGTAGAGCGGGGCATGCTGACAAACATGGTCGTTGTTTAGTCTGCGCTCCCGAGACCTTGTAAGAGGAAAGAGCAATTCGCTGGTGTCGGGGAAGGCTTTGCCAGCCAGCATCTGCTGCGGTGGGATAATTAAGATGATTGCTCATAGGTGGGGGGGGGGGACAAGAGAGACAGAGAGAGAGAGAAAGATGCAGCATTCCTAACCCCCCCCCCCAGTTCTGATATGCGAACTACCCATCAGACTGTGTTTGCATGCTTAAAAAAAAGAGAGAGAAGAAGAAGAAGAAGAACAAAGACCCAGGAATCTTCGAAATGGAGATGAGAAAACGAGGGTGGAAGGAACAATAAGGGCAACAGAGTGAGGTGTTGTGTGTGTGTGTGTGTGTGTGTTCGTGTGTTCATAAGCTGAATACTTCAAAAAGCCTGCAAAACAAAACACAAAAAGAGGTAGGGAAATGCAGCCGTTGAAAAGCCAGAGCTTTTCTCTCTCTGCAGCTGCAGGGTTTGGAAGCTGCCCCGCTCCATTCTGCCAGCTCCCAGTCTGGTTTCATTTTTGCAGGAGGCGAGGTAAAACCACCTTCTTCTGACGGGAGTTTCGGGCTCTGTGTGTGTGGGGGGGGGGGGACACAAGCCTCCTCCCGCCCTCGGGGGCCCCCCCCCACAATTCTGCACTGTAACCTCACTACATAATTCAATGTCCGGAAGTGGGGGGAGGTGTTAAAAAAGTTTTATGTCATTTCAAGGTGAAAGAAGCGGGAACAGAAGACCGTGATTTGAGTTTGGGGGGGGGAGAGAGCGAGAGAGCGGGAAACACAAGGCAAATTGTGTTTACTTTTGAATGCATGGCCGAGTGCCAGCTTCGAGGGTTCTTGGGGCGGGGGGGGGGGAGAAGCGACATATCTCAGTTTTCCCACACGAGGAGGGGGGGAGGGGCTGCTGCTTTCCCTCCCTTTCAAAATGACACCAGCTATATTATATAAATCCTTTTTTAACAGTTGTAAACAAACAAACAAACAACAAATAAATAAGCGTTTAAAAAAACAACCACAGCAGACTTAGCTTATTTGAAAGCACTTTTTCAGAATTCCTGGAGGGAACACCCCCCCCCTCCCCAACGCTCTTGCTTACATTTATGCAAGGCAATTTTTAGGTGTTGTTTTTTTTCCCATTCTCCTAATCATGGCCCTTTGTGTCACAAAGGGCCTCCCTTTAGTTTACTGACTTGCCCTTTCTTTTCCCTTCCCTCTATAAACCTTGCATGAAACATAGCGATGGTTTGAATGCAGGAAGCTATAAAATGAAAGATATGATTTAGAAAGGGCCAAATCCTAGAGGTGTTTACTTTGAACAAATTAAGTACAATAAATCATAGCGAGGCATGAAATTACATCTTGTCCTACATTTTTGTCAATAATATTAGGAGTTTTTTCCATTTTGTAAATAAAAAAAAATGAATTAAATGGAATTTTAGGAAATAATAAACTTCTTATGCTTCAGTAGCACCAACTAAGGTGCTACTGGACAATTTTTGTTTTATTTTTTTATTTATTTCAATTGTGTCAGATCAACACGGCTACCTACCTGATTCTTATGCTTCAGCTAGCCATATATCCTAAATAATGTGCAGGGGGGGTTTTACAGCACTCTTCTGATGCATGCTTATTTATAGTCAGAAGCAAGTCCAACTGTGTCCTGTGGAGTTCGCTCCCTAGTTAAAAAACAAAAAACAAGTAAGGATTTTAACCTTAATTTTCCTTCTCTTATTATTTCACTTATTTCATAGCAAACACATTTGTATTTAAATACAGTAAGCATAGTTTTTTTAAAAAAAAGAAAATGCCTGCTGTAGGAGTATCTTGCATCACAGAAACTATATTAATGTTTTGAATTGTAGTAAAGTTACCATGTTTTAAAAGGGTAATCTCTTGTTGCTGCATTTTTTTAATAGAGTATTTGTCTAGGGATCTTATAATGGGTAAAATAAATCTTACAGAAATGAGATTTGTTTATGATGTACCTACAGGGGAGAGATACTGAAGTCCTTTCAAATAACCCTTAGTATAAATGGAGTGAGGTTATTTATAAAAATGAATTAACAACATTTTGAAAATTATCAGTCCTAAACAGATCAAGCACACTGAATAAGTCATTTTACAAATGGGGAAAATATTGTTAATTCATTTGCTAGATACACAGCTATTTGGTAATAATAACTTTTGACATTCCCTTACATGATAAGGGACTTGCTAGTATTTGTTTGCATTCAGTATCAGTTTTACTGCCTATGGAACAACTACAGATTTGCAATCCACAGAGAAATGCAACCTAGATAACTTTTTTCTTCCTAAATTCTATCCATTTGAAGCCTGGTGAAGTCCTCGACTTCTGCCATGACTTAAAACCTATCTGTGCTGGTTTGAAAAATAGTTCTCGTATATTGTTCATTGAAGCTTCCGTTAAAAAATACTGTTGACCAACTTCTACCGTAGGTAAATCAACTACATTTGGTTAGAACGGAAGGCACTATAAAACTGTACAGTAAGTTTGCTGCGGAAGGTGCCAGGACCAGTTCCACGAGGTAATTAGTCACTGTTTAAATGTGTTGCTAGGAGAAAGTAGTACAGGAATGGCTAGGATTTTGTATAATCTGGTGGTCTTCATAAGTTGCAGACTTTATTCTTCTTCTGCTGTTCTTTGTTTCAGACCTTTGTTGATCTATTTAGGCCATTTCTGATGTCTGCTTATTTTATTTTATTATGAGTCCAATTTATTGTATTCAATGGAAGGCTTGCAGCATCTGAAAAAGGAGATCAAAACAGTGTCATTGTGCAAAGAATGCTGGTTTAAGGAAGGGGCTAGGTATGTTATAAACAATTTTATTTATTGGAAAAGCTATAGTGCCCTAAGCCCCTTTATGTAAGACATGTAATTGACAAATGAAACAATTAGGAAGTACTGGGAGAAGGTATCATTGATGCCATTGTTTCTATGATACGCATTTCAGTGTTTTTATATGGTAAACTACCCTGTGATCCTTGGACAAAGGGTGGTATATATATTCAATCAATAATAGTAATAATAATAGTAATCCAGGGCTTGGGGTGTTCACAAGCCAACCTTTTAGCCTTCCCCAAATTAGCTTTGCTGAGTATTTTCTCAGGCAGCCTTGATAACTTTTTGCACAGACCCAATAATATCCCTGTTGGGACACACTTTCTTACAAGCTGGCAAAACACTTGAAATCTGCAGGCACTTTGACCCTTTCATTGTGGGATTTAAGAATCAGAGACAGAATAATTAAGGGAGAAACCCCCTACAATGCGAAATATGTCTAGCCAAGCCAGGTGTGTTTTCGTCAAACAATTTTATAAAACTTGACACACCCACCCAATGCTAAATATGCATTTTTCTTCTCTCAGCAGTTATCAATAAACTTTTGTAAAGGTATCCTGTTAGATAAAGTGGAGCAATATATTAAGGATTCAATACAGTAATTCACAGACAATTGTGCCTATAGGAAGGTCTTGCCATAAAACCAAACGGAGCCCCATTTTCTCTCTTCCTTTGTTTTGGGGGATGGGAAGGCCTCCCACTTTGCCATTCTCTCCCCCATCTTCCCTTGGTCAAGGACTGCTCTACATCCTAGTCTTTTTTTGGTATCTCTAAAAAATGACCATAAATAAAGAGAAAGTTTTTTTTAAAAAAAATATTTATAGTTATGTAAACTATTGCTTCTGACTGTGGGTGCTGGTTTTTAATATCTACAGATTGTATCAATTTGCAGAAAAAAGAGTACAAACTAGAGAAGGTTATTGCAGAGAATGATTTTCGTTGGGTGACTGCTATTTATTAGATTTAACAAAATAAATAATACATTCTATAGAAATCCATTGAATTTATCCTTAAACCCCATTCATTCTGGAAGGCACTGGATTGCAACAAGAAGGGATTATTAGAGCCAGATGCCTAAATTGGATGCAACCATCATTGCATATTTTAGAGTGATATATGGAAAGACCATCCTATTTTCTGGGAAGTAGCTGTTTTTGTTCCTTTGCAGTAATCACAAGCAAGGTGTGCAATACTTGTAACCTGAGTCATATTTTAAATAATAGGTAACTCCACTGATTTCCACTCCCCACTGCATGAAGAAATACTAGCTTGCAGTGCTGCAGGCCCTTTTCCAAATTGAAGCTTATTTTTGAAAAGTACATTAACGTTAAAATAGTTATGATTATTTAGGATATTATTGACAACACATTCAGAATTCATGCCAGATAAGCAATTACTTTAACTGTTGAACATATTAATAGCACTGTAATAATCAGTGAATACGGTATTTGCATCATTATATACCAGCTACATAAAAAAGCAGCAGCAGAAGGATATTTTCTAAACTAAAGAATTATAGATTCTTTTGCTGTGCTATGGAATGCTGAATATGCAATAATGACAATATTTACCAATTATGGTATGATAATGAAGAATGTTTTTGTTAAAATATATCTGAATTAACACATCAACATATAGCATCCATAATTTTCATGAATATTAGACTTGAATAATATAGCATGTTTGCTCAAAAGAGAGAGAGAGAGATTAGATGAGCTGAGATATAGAGCAAGAGATAGAAAAATATAAATTATGCAATCCTATACTACATTTTATCATTTTGGAGATCTAAAATAGAACTTGATTTAAGTAAGCATAACCAATTTGGACATTATTTGTACATGGATCCAGTTCTTGCATATATTCTTGTTTGTGCAACCAAGCTGATGGAAGGAGAGAAACATGTTGACCCTTGTAATGGTGCTGCAGCAAAGCCCACTGCCTTCTTAATTCAGTGTACAGAATTTTGCCTGATCAGCTTTCTGAAACATTCACCTAAAAGTATTCCATGCTTGTCAGTATATGAGAGTGTTAGTACATACAAAGGAAAGAACATTCAAAAGTAAATCTTGAGGGGATAAAATATACAAGGCCAACCTCATTCATATCTTGATAGGTAGTGTGGATTTTCATTTAAACAGGATAGCATGTATGAAGTTGATTATGGAATGCAAATAATAAAATATTCTGCTTGGTGACAGTTTGTGTTTAAAGTACTTAAAGAAGAACAGGCATGATTGTTAAAAAAAAAACCCTCAAAGTGGTTTACAAACATATAAGACAAGTAAAATCAAGAAAAATATGGCCATTCTTTAAAACATACAAAAGTTAAAATACTAAAACAGGTTAAGATTACCTCAGCTTTCTAAGCATCTGGCTAAGCTTGTCTAAACAAGAACGCTTTTAGCAGGCACAGAAAAGAATACAGTGAAAGTGACTGCTTGATCTCAATAGGCAGGGAGTTCCATAGTGCAGGCACTGCCATGCTAAACAATCATGTTCCAGAATGGGCACTATGTGGCACCTGTAGCAGTGCCAATTCTGCCAATCAAAGCGGTAGAGTGGGTAAATGTGGGGTAAGGTGATTTCATAGGTAACCATTCCCAAGTTGTCAAGGGCTCTATATACAATTATACTGACTAGCCTGTGATTAAAAGGTACTTATTTGGGGGGAAACATCAAACAGCAAGGTCCCTTACCATTCAGAAGTGTAGTGATTTCAAAGACAGCCTTAATTTAAAATGGTATTTATCAGCAGATATAAACGGCATTCAAGGTTAGAAAAGGGATAGGGTGAGAATATTTAAAATATAACTGGGATGGCTCACCATGGTACCCTGAAGTCAGTGTGTTAAGATTTTAAGAATTTGAACAAGTGAAGAGATATGTGAATGTCTAATTAGCAGCAGTTTAAGTGATATAAGAAATAAGAGTTGAGTTAAGAAGTAATAGGATGTATTTTGAAGTAAAAGTAAAGATTAAGAAGTTTGTTTAGATTTATTGGATGATTTGAATTTTAGAAGTTATTAAAATAAATTAGAATTGGAACCAAAGGAGAGAAAACGGGGGAAGTCACCCCACCTAGATTCGAACAAGAATTTTTTTTTTTTGTTTTATAAGCAAGAAAAAGAATTATTGGTGTTTTTGGCGGTGGTTTGTATTTGTTTTTCATTATGTTTTGAATGTTGTGTATGTGTTGTGTTATGTGTTTTGTTGTTCTTTGTTTTGAAAAAAAACCAATAAAATCTTTATAAAAAAAAAAACAAGGTAGCCCTTCCAGCTACTTTGACCAACCAATCTATATATATATAATCGTTCAAGTTGGATGTTTGTTAATGATCAGTTTTCTCCGTAACCGCTTGACGGATTCCGTTCAAATTTGGACACAACGTTCCATGGCCAGATGGGAGTGATCATATGTAATTAGATTGTACAAATACCACACCTTTCACAGGTAAAAATGTGGTTTTTGTGCAAAAAAATAGCGCCCTCCAGTGGACGTTAAACACCACACCACACCCATCTCTGCCCCCTCCTCTTCCTACGTCACCACAACCCTCCCCCTCCTCCTCCTTCTCGCACCTCGAGAGCCACGAGGATGGGAAAAGCCGTCTCTACCTCCCACTGAGGCGAGAGGGTCCGCGAAGACCCACAGGAGAACAGGGTGTCCAGCGGCCTGGAGCTGAACACATCCCCTTGGCCAAGCGAGCACTCGGCTCACCCATTCCTGGCAAGGGGAGGCGACTAGGCCTCGCAGGCCTCCAAAGAAGGAGTGGGGTTTGTGGACCGAGGTGGAGCCGGCGAGGGGAGCTGGCCGAGGCCTGTGAGGAGAGAGCGAGCGTGTGCCTGCGAGAGAGAGAGACAGCGGCCGGGCGGAGGGGTCACCGGCCCGGCCTGCGAGACAGCAACAGCGAGTTTTTTTCTTGAGCCTGAGGGGAGCCTCCCTCCCTACTGCCTCCCACCTGAAGATGCTGGGCAGCGGCGCTGACGGGCAGCTCAGAGATTGAGGTGGACTCGGCCCACGGAGACGTGGTTTGCACGGCCTTCGGCTCCGTCCTCGAGGACAACATCATCATCTCCGAGGTGCAGTTCGTGGAGAACAGCGGTGGAGGGTCGTCGGACATTGGGCAGTTCGTCTCCCTCGACGGTGGGTGACGGGAAAATGAAAGGAAAGGATAGAAAAGGGGAGACAAGAAGGGAGAGCTGGCAGGGGGCCAGGAGGGCTGGCCGGGCATGTGGGGTAGGGGTGTCTGCGACCAGATCCTTCTGTGAAAATACGGACGTTCTATCTATATATATAAAATCATAAAATTTGGATGTTTCTGACCGATCACGTACTGGTTGAGATTGGGGAGAGTCACGAGATGGTCGAGACGTGCCATAGAGACAGCCAGGGGAAATGAGCTCAGAAACTACGATACTAGAGAAGCAAGAAAAGCTGTGCAGAACCATGTGCTTTCTCTTTTATATTCTCCTTTCCCATTTCACCAAATAAGCCACAGCAACGCGTGGCCGGGTCAGCTATGAATAATATTACTTCCTTGCAGTAAACATACCTGGAATTGAATCTTATTGAAACCAGTGGAATTTAATTCCAAGTGAATATGGCCACAAACCATTTAAAATACTCTGTATTAAATGGCTTGTGGTGACCCCATAAATCCTATCTTTAACCCTAGCAACACCAAAACAAAAAAGCAAAGCCAGTGGCCTTGATTCATCATTAAACTGTAACTGTTTACCTACTTGCAACAATAGAAAGAAAATAAACTGTTGCTATTTGCAGCAGATTGATGAACTGAAATTTCTACAATGCTACAAATATTGACACATACGTCTCAGGTAAGGAATGAATGCATATTTCAACATAATTTTCCAAGTAGTATACTATTCAGTGAGCATGTGATTTGAGGAAGTGGATTCATTTTGTTAAAAGGGAATAGTTATGTGATTATGCGTTTTAAAAAATATCATTACAAATGTGCATGTCCACACTGAAGAGGCGGAGTTCACAGACTTCAAAAGTACATGAAATAAGATTTTAAATAGAAAAGATTCACAAAGTGGTGTGGCATCTCTTTGAGTAGAGGGATTCTCCACTGTTTGCCTTCAGGGACCAAACTGTTTTTCTGGCAAACAAATTAAAATTTCCAAAATATCACTTGTCGTGTCCGACTCTTCGCGACCCCATGGACCAGAGCACGCCAGGCACCCCTATCCTCCACTGGCCAAACTCATGTTAGTAGCTTCGAGAACACTGTCCAACCATCTCATCCTCTGTCGTCCCCTTCTCCTTGTGCCCTCCATCTTTCCCAACATCAGGGTCTTTTCCAGGGAGTCTTCTCTTCTCATGAGGTGGCCAAAGTATTGGAGCCTCAGCTTCAGGATCTGTCCTTCCAGTGAGCACTCAGGGCTGATTTCTTTAAGGATGGATAGGTTTGATCTTCTTGCAGTCCATGGGACTCTCAAGAGTCTCCTCCAGCACCATAATTCAAAAGCATCAATTCTTCGGCGATCAGCCTTCTTTATGGTCCAGCTCTCACTTCATACATTACTACTGGGAAAACCATAGCTTTAACTATACGGACCTTTGTCGGCAAGGTGATGTCTCTGCTTTTTAAGATGCTGTCTAGGTTTGTCATTGCTTTTCTCCAAAGAAGCAGGTGTCTTTTAAAATATCACTACCGTATTGCGGAAGATTGTCTGGATCCCAGGCTCTGGATGAACTAACAACTCAGGATGAAGTTTTCTGTGGAAGCAAAGAACACCAAAATATTGGTGACCCATTATCATGAAATTAATGAATGCAAATTAAGTTATGGGATAATAGTTTGTGTGTGGTATGTGTTTAACTCCGCTAAAAGTCCTCACATAGAGTCCAGTATAGATATCATGCTTGTTACATTGGATGCATTTGCGCAATCATATCTGGCTTAATAAACCAGAAACCAGAATGCACATGACAGTCACCATATGTGGGTCCTTCATGTAAACAGAAAAATGAGCCAGGAAGCTGCTTCATTTACTATAGCTTCCTGTTACATGTGAACCAGGAGCTATGGTTAATGGCTTCCAAACAAGCTGCAATAAAAAAAGTCAAGCCATTAAAGATAGTTCCTGGTCCTCATGTAACAGGAACCTACTGTTTTTTGCAAGTTCCTGCTTTGTATTACTGCTCACAATGAAAAGTGGAGACAAATGGGAGCAAAGGAGCTGCATGTAGGTACACAAAGCTTGTATGTACCCTGCCTTATTGAGTCAGGATTGTACAAACCAGGCATGAAATCCATTTGCCCTTATATATATTTGAAATTTAGCTCTCTTTGCTGCTGCCACCCTGGTAGCTACAGAAGGAACTAAGTGCATACTGTATTGCACGTTAAATTTTTAAAAAAAGGATTTTTTAAAATGAAATCTTCAAGAAATATCAGGAAAGCTGAATGTGTTATGTTCCTTTAATGCTTCACCCATCCACCATTTCTCCATTCTCAAATCATGCCTCCCCCAAGCAGCTTTTCCTGCATCAATTTTCATATGTTGCTAATAGGTACATATTTTGAACACCTGACTGAAAAGGCAGCTTGTGCAGCAATTTGGAGTGAATAAATGGTGAGGCAGGGAAAGGATATGCACATGCTATTCATTTGAAGCTGGGCTGGGCTGAGAGTCACTCTACAAATTTTGCAGGGCTATTTGCCTCTTTTCAAAACTGCAAATCTGTTTTACATACTTGTCCAGGATCCTTGAGAATTTAACAGAAATGTTCAAATTGTGTGTGGGGGCCTGATTTTGCACTTACTTTGTTAATTGTATGAGGTGGTTGAATGTCCCTTTATTGTTCTGCTCTTAAAGCACTATAAATGTCCCATGCCTGCTCTTATTGCCACAAAAGTCTCTACATGCCACCTTCCAGCTTTGCCCATGTCCTGGAACATCCATTTTGCCATACAATAGGCCCCATCTGCACTAGATATCTAAACCACTTAAAACACTTAAAGAACCATGGGTACTGCAGTTTGTTTAGAGATTTTTAGGAGTGCCCTGTTTTCCTCACAGAGCTACATTCACCAGAGTTCCCTAGCATTTCACCAAAATACAGTATTTATCCCTTTTGATAATTTTTGAATGCAGTTTTTTTTCTCATTAACTGATGGAGAATGGATGAAAAAATGCAAAATAATTTTTTGGTACAACATTAATAATAATAAAAAACCATTTTCTACAGCTAATGAGTACAAAATTTCCCCTCCCTCAACAGGTTCTGAGAAATTTTAGATACCAGTACATTATCTCAATTTCTTCTTGCTACTTGCTTGGTAAATCATAAACAGCTCCTTATTCCTTTTCCAAGCAAGTTGTTCTACCATATTACTCACAGCCACCACTCACAATTTAATTCATATAGGTGATATCGATGTAGATTTGGGTTAATTTTACTTGAGGTGAGAAGATTGATTATTTTACCGAACACCTTTTTAATGTATTTTTTTTTTAATTCTGATCTGCTGCTGCTCCATCTCTATTCCCCCACTCCCCATCAACTGGGGTTTGTTTCTCAGTTATTATGTAAACCTAGCCAATCAAATATCATGTTGAGAGTTTAACGATGCCATATGACCAATCAGATTTGGCAATGTGATGACATTACTGAGGAAAATGATGCCAGTTCAGAGAGAGAACAGTGCTTCCCAATTCAGAGTGAGAACATCACCCTCACCAATGGATATCAGGACTATGCAGCCAGTGTTTGCACCAGCACAGCCTGACAGTGCAGCCACTGTACTTTCTGTGTTCCCACAATAGGCAAAGGTTTTACTTCACCTCTAATTTAGATAGATAGCTACAGCTGCAAGGTTGCTGCTTGCCCAGCGATGGAAAGAGGACAAGATGCCGACAAAGGCGGACTGGCAGATTACTAGACTGTGCAAAGATGGCCAGATTAACTGGGAAAATCAGAATTCAGGAGGATCAAAACTTCAATAGAGAATGGGATAAATATAGATTGTATTTAAAAGACCATTTTAAACACTTGAACTCTTTGGCAGGCTTTGAATAACTCTTGCAAAGTTACAAAGACTTTGGACACATTGGAGGACTACAATTTGGATATGCAGTTGACTAAGATATCTAAGTGGATGCGGGTGGTGCTGTGGTCTAAACCACTGAGCCTAGCGCTTGCCAATTGGAAAGTCGGCGGTTCAAATCCCCGTGATGGGGTGAGCTCCCGTTGCTCAGTCCCTGCTCCTGCCCACCTAGCAGTTCGAAAGCACATCAAAGTGCAAGTAGATAAATAGGTACCGCTCCAGTGGAAGGTAAATGCATTTCCGTGCGCTGCTCTGGTTCACCAGAAGCAGCTTAGTCATGCTGGCCACATGACCCGGAAGCTGTCTGCAGACAAACGCCGGCTCCCTTGGCCTATAGAGCGAGATGAGCGCCGCAACCCCAGAGTCGGACACGACTGGACCTAATGGTCAGGGGTACCTTTACCCTTTTTAAGATATCTAAAGGACCCACAGAGGGGAGGAGGGAAGTCCTAAAATTAGGAAGAATCTTGTTTGATTTTGAAATTCTAATGGGTTCAATGTGAGATTTATCTTGTAAAACTAGTAACAATAATTTAGATAGATAGCAGTATTAGATATAAAAACATTTTTTAATTATTTACTGCAGGGGTGCCAACTTGAATAAAGTATGGGGGGGAGGGAGTAAGCCCTGCCTTGCACAATTGAGCACAGACACCATTTGAATGGCAATGCCCATCAACATGAGGAAGGGGGTGTTCAAATATTTTATTGGGGGGGGACCCAAGACCCCTCAGCCCCTAAGAGTTGGCTCCTATGCTTTGCTGTTATGAAGCCATTTAAAATGTGTCAGAGAATACCGGTGCTTTATGATTTGATGTGGCTGTTTGCAGGAGGAAAAGTTAGGTGAGGTACACTGAGATTTAATTTAGTTGGCCTATTGTGGGGAAATTCCCACAACAGTGAAAACAGATTGTGAAATATTATGGAAAGCCAAGAGCCTCCTTCACTTCTTGTAGAGAGTCTCTTGTGGGAGATGGATCAGAGTAGTGAAAGTCTGGGTATATCCTTCAATTTCTGAAGGTTTCACTTTTGTGGGGAATCTCCAACACCAGCTTTAAGGAAGCATTTTTATTTTATTTATTCAACAAAATTTATATGCCGCTTGATTATTATTTTGTGTGTGTGTTTGTCTGGTTTACAAATGTATAAAACAAACTGTTAAAATTATCAATAAAAACCATTAAAAGCAAGTATTTAAAATATTCAAAAGATGTATAAAATCAATAGTAACTAAAAATAAATAAAACACATGTAATTTCTACATATCTTGATAGGCTATCTTTCAAAAAATGTTTTAAGTAGGGAGTGCACAGTGGAGGCACCTGCCTGATATTAATAGGCAAAGAGTTGCAAAGTTAAGGTGTTGGCAGACTAAAAAAGCAATTTCTTCCCTGCACAAATTCCTATTATGTGGCTCCTGTTGCAGCAGCAGTTCCACAGATTGAAGCGGTTGGGTGGGCATATTTGCCATATTGAGTATTTATTTATTTTAAATAAACAACTTGGATTTATTTTTACTTTTAATTGAAGAGTGGTATAGAAATATTTTAACTGAATGAATGAAGGAGCAACACTGAGCTGATTCCTATTTCCGGTCAATTCAACAATTCATAATTAATTGGAAGGAGCTTCCATATCATCCTGGAGAAGGCAGGGTATTGGAACAGACGAGGCAGGGTTTTTGTTTCATCCATTCATTCTACACAAAAAAAATCACCTGTGTTATTTAGAAACAGGAACCACTTCACACTGAGATCCCAGTGCAATATCTCCCTGCACTGTCCTGCACTGCAGGGCACTGCTTTGCCCTCTCCCCTGCATTCCCAAGCATCCCTGGAGTTGAATGGCATCAACATATAGTCCAGAAGCCTTGCTTCTCCTATATCTGGGGGGGGGGGAGTAGCTTCAATACTTCCCAGCCACAGGCAGCAGGCCCCAAACACATACCGGTAGATCCTGGCTGCTATACTTCAACAGGGCACTGCTCGGTCCTGTATACCTGAAGGTGCGTCTCCACCCCCATCATTCAGTCCGGACACTGAGGTCCAGCGGCGAGGGCCTTCTGGCGGTTCCCTCATTGCAAGAGGTGAGGTTACAGGGAACCAGACAGAGGGCCTTTTCGGTAGTGGCGCCCACCCTGTGGAACACCCTTCCATCAGATGTCAAGGAAATAAGCAGCTATCCTATTTTTAAGAGACATCTGAAGGCAGCCCTGTTTAGGGACGTTTTTAATATCTAACGCTGTATTGTTTTAACATTCGTTTGGGAGCCGCCCAGAGTGGCTGGGGAAGCTCAGCCAGATGGGCAGGGGTACAAATAATAAATTATTATTATTATTATTATTATTATTATTATTATTATTATTACTGCAGATCTGTAGCTCCTGGCTAGGGATTACTGGCATGGCTCATTTCACTTGCAGAAACAAACCTGGGCAGAAATGGGATGGTGGGACAGGCAGTCAACCAAATGCAGGTATGCCTGGGATTCAGGACTTGGCGTTATTTCATGCTGCGCTTGGCATTGCTTCCCTTTATTGGAAAATTGTGGATCCAGGTCCCAAACTTCTGTTTTTCGACCAAAGTTTTTTGATCAAAGGCATGCAAATGATGACAAATTATTTTTGTGTTACCAATGTTATCAGTGAATTGTTCTTCAGAATACATATAAATTAAAACTAGCCATATTTCTAACTTAATAAATGCCTTAGAATACTGATTGTGAAGTTAGAAGAACCAAAAAAATCTTCTTGCAAGTTGCTCTGTTTATCATCATCATCATCATATTTGTATTTTGAAAAATAAGAATGTAGGAAAGTATATTCAGAGTATGCTTTTCTTAAAAACTGTAAATCACCAGTTACAGGTGGGTAGCCGTGTTGGTCTGCCATAGTCAAAACAAAATCAAAAATTCTTTCCAGCTACTGGAAAGAATTTTTGATTTTGTAAATCACCAGATATTAAAAATGAATGTTTCAGTTATTTATCTCTCCCTTTTAAAAACCACTTAAGGATATTTGTGTGCTCGCATGTGTGTATATAAAGTTTCAAAAAACAAAAGTCAAATGCTTTTGGTGGCTAAGGAGGGCTGCCACTTGTCTGAGCTGAGGATATGACCCCTCTAATCCTCTTTAGTTAATGTATTGGTGATCTTTACTTAGGCAAAGTAAACAGTGCTGATCTGAACAAAGAGGAGGTCATGCTTCCTGCATTACACTCTGACCCAGAGGTCATGGCCTTTGTTCACTTCTCAATAGGAATTGCTCTCCGAGGGCCACCACAAAATGGATAACTAATTTAGGCACGTGCAAGCATAGAAAGGCACAGCATCAGGATTATATAATTTTAAACACTTCAATACCCAACATTTACACCCACAAAATTGAAGTAGGTTATTGTTAACATTCTGTGAAAAATACTTTAAACTAGTTTTGCTAGATTGGCTGTTTGCAAAGTTTAATTGTTCAATTCCTCACTGATTTGTCAAAGATAAACAATTATATATCAATAGTTTCTGTTTGGAACACTGAAATGTGTCTGTGTCTCTGTGTGTGTAAAATTCAAGCAGCATAAAAACCTGAACTATGGTGCTTTGTAGATAATCTGTCTTGCAAATATATTGTTTTAAAGTGTGTGTGGTGTCTTCCAGCTTTTCAGGGAAATGTTGTACGATATTTCCTCAGCATATACCGGTATTTAAATAATAATCTTGAATTGTAACATACCATGGCAAACCATCCATCTTAGGTCTTTACTAGAATGATGTCCTATTGAAATGGGAGTTGTGGAAATTAAGAGAAATTAAGTGAAATGTATCTTTGGGAACTGTAGCTAAATTCTAAAGAACAAAAGAAAGAAAAATCTAAAGAACAAAATATTATACTTATATACATATAGAATTAGTGTTAGCTGTTTATTTTTCCTGCACATATGTGATCCAGACAGTGAAACGCAGAGAAAAACAAACAGTTCAGAAGACATTTGCATTATTTTTAAAATAACAAAATAGTTTCTGAGTGAAAAACTTTAATATAACATATATTATGTAATAAAACAAATTACATAGAATCATCAGGGAACCTACAAAATGTAAGAGAATCCTTCCAATACTGAAATATCAAGTTTATACTTGTATTAAAACAATCTATTTTACATACTTCTTCACACATCTACATAAGTGGATCCCAGTGAAGGATTTCCTGTGGGGTGTGATAAAATAGCTGGTGGAAATCTACATAAACCACACATTTTATTTTGAAGTTTAGTATCACAATTTTCTGCATTTGTTCCAAACTGAGGTTGCTTCCAGACGACCTGTTTTTGAACATTCACCCTGAATTGTTTGCAGGAAGATTATACGATATCAGCTGTTTACTGAGCATTCCTTTCTATGATGCGCTGCCAAGCAATTGCCACCCCACACTTTCCGTACTACAAAAAGTCCAATGTGAGAAGAGAGTGGGTTTATTCTGCAAGAGCCAGTAGCGGGGCAGATTGGAATGGGGCAGCATTGCTCACCTGGTTTCCCAATGCAGGTGACTCCCAGAAATGAGAGGGTGGGGGGAGCTTGGCGGGGGGGGGGAGCACAGCAGCAGGGACTGACTCTGCTACTTCACCTGCACCAACCTCCAGCCCCCCTCACCCTCTTAGTTCCCAGAAGTGACCCCTGTGTTTGGAGGCCTGTGAACGCTACCCAACCCTGACCTGCCAACCACCGCTGGTAAGACTCCCTAGACCACTTTAAGAGCGGTAGTCTCGTAATCTGGGGAACCGGGTTCGTGTCTCCACTCCTCCACATGCAGCTGCTGGGTGACCTTGGGCTAGTCACACTTCTCTGAAGTCTCTCAGCCCCACTCACCTCACAGAGTGTTTGTTGTGGGGGAGGAAGGGAAAGGAGAATGTGAGCCGCTTTGAGACTCCTTCAGGGTAGTGATAAAGCGGGATATCAAATCCAAACTCCTCCTCCTTCTTCTTTCTTCTTCTTCTTCTTCTTCTTCTTCTTCTTCATTGATCAGTGCCACTATGTGATTATATTCCAAAACAGTCCGACATATCTGTAGTACCACGGGATAGAGACGGTTCTATTCAACTGCTGTTGGCTCTGATTTTGTCACACCAAGCAACAGCCAGAAATTTTTTATTCTATTCGGTAGTATAAATAGAACCTCAAACGTACTAGCTAAGATATTCTCCATTTCAAATCAATAAACACTGTATTATGAGCTATAATTTGCTGTTCAGCAGGCAGAATTGTAGAGTCTTGACATTTAATTAGTGAGGTTAAATAATAGAAGAAGGATAATATTGGAGGTCTCTTAACAATCTGTGTTCCCATTCACATGAAGAGGCAAACGTTCAGTACACCCAAAATACAGGTGCTATGGACTGGAAACAATTGGAGGAAGTGGGAAGACCATGTTCTTTGGAGGCTTCACTTGGTTTGGTCGCAGCCTTTGCATTGTGGTTTAAGAGCTCTCTATGTTCTTATACTTTGCGATGATAATGCTGAATGATAGTTGTCATACGCAATTATAAAAACTACTTTTTATAAAAGAAGTCATTTATAAATATATTTACTGAGCTGTTGATTTAATTGTAGCCATTTGCTCTGAATTTACACAACAAAAGGCTTATAGCCCTTTTAGTACTCAGAATCTGTTCTGTTTAGAGAAAATGAAATACTTAACTTTCAATATATTACTGGTTGTCTTTTTAAAATCCCTCTTCATTTCAACTTATTGCAGCTCCTGGAGGAAGGGGAGCTCTATAGTTTCACCAGCATAGTGAATAAAGGATTGAAAAGAAAGATTTCCCAGCATTATGTAAAAAAAAAAGCTTTGTAAAACATATTTTTTTAGAAAGTAACATGCAGAAAGAAAAACTACTTGCATGTGATGTAAAACAATATTTTAACATTTTATCCAAAACAATAAAATGCAGCAGAAGTAGAGACTAATTAAAATTTATGATAATTACAAGCAAGGGAAAAGCAATGTATGCTTGTCAACTGTCTTCTTGGATATATGCAATATAAAAGTGACTGTTTTTTGACACTAGCATTTCTTAGGCAGTGGGACATTTCAGCTATTTGCTTTTTGAATTTAGTTTGGACAGGGAAATAGAACCACAAGCTTTGTTTTTTCCCCCTCAACATTTTGTAAAGAAGCAAAACATATACTTTTTTTGAAAAATGCTGGGAGGGGGGAGGTTGTGGAACAACTTTGTTTACAACACAATATTGCTTGACTTAAGAGTGTAGAAAAACCTGGAAATGTTTATTATATTCATTTTAAAGTTGCAAAAATTATTCTACTCTTAAAAAGACTCTGTGATGTGAGTACGCTTTATCTGGCACATAACCCCTTTTATTGAAGAATTACTTCTATATATAAAGTGCTTAGAGCTACGTGGCACAAATTTGGAATCCTGAAAGGGTCTGATCTTTCTATGGTTAATGTAATGCTTTCTTTTACAAAAAGGAGTCCCCTTTGTATATTTTGATGCAATATGTAATATAGAGTATTGATGCAATGAAGCAGACCACAGAAAATATTATTTAATTAATATTTAATGTTTTTCTAGCTCCTTTATGCTGTGTTCTCTCCCTCCTGCATCAAAAAGGTTTTGGTTTGGTTTTGTATATATTCTATTACCGTAACTGTCTGTGTATAATGGATAAGCTCATAGTTTTGGTGACTTTTTCCTATACAGTTTTCTTGACATTTTCAGAAGCTTAACAAGAAATCTTTTGTCACTGCCAATAGCAATTGTTTTTTTGTGGTAGCCTAAAAATCAAGAAAGTGACAAGCAGTGCAGAATGAAATTGCATAAGGATAATTCTGTCATAATAAATTGCAGACAAGTTAATCTGTAGCAGCAAAAGTAACAGCAATGAAAAGTCCCGATAATAAATATCCAGCAGCTTCCTGAAGTGGCCATACAATTATTATTTTTTAATGTTTGAATAAAGTAAAAAAATAAATAAATTAAAAGACAGAGAAAAAAACTGCTTTCTACTCAGGGCGTGTATAACTTACCCATTTAGGTGCCCACTTTATGCATCTGCTGACGTGGGATCTGGCCCCTTCCCAATTTTCCTCATTAGTATTACATCAGTATAGCAGGAAAATAGATTTAGCCTTATGTCTTATGTAAAGACTCATAATGATATTATTAAGAATTTCAGCTTCACAAATTCACTTAGCGAGTTCTTTTTCATAATATCATCAGTTGAACTAACAGCAAGGTTGTTCCAACTTCACTTAGCCCTCAGCATTTTCACGCAGCTACTGTGACATCCCTTTTGTCGAGACAGGAATATGTCTCAGCTTTTGCAGCTGCGTGGAACCTCACTTAGACTAGCTTTGCATGATAGCTCCCCACTTTTTCCTTTCGTAGGTACATATAAAATTAAAGTCAATATTGGGTAGGAATACGTGTTCCAAAGTCATTTGACATTTCGTGCACGGAAGGAAATCAGATACATTTCTAGTGAGGCTGTGCCTTTCTGCTGTAGGGAGCATTTCTGCTTTGTGATGGGAGATTGCTGGTGTCACCTCCTCTGTCTGCAGCCTCCCGTCTCCTGGAAATCTCTTCAGCAGATCCTCTGGAAGCTGCTTCATTTTGAGTCCAACCATTGGTCCATCCAGCTCAGTACTGCCTCCACTGATTGGGTCTCCAAGGTTTCAGACAGGAGACATTCCTAGCCCTATCTGTAGATGCCAGAGATTGAACCAGGGACTTCTGCATGCTGAGCAGATGCTCTACCAGTGAGCGACAGCACTTTCCTAAGCTTCATGGAGGGTTCAGTGAGGCTATAGACTGAGTGAACTTGCACCCCTTCCAGCAGAAGTGGAAGTGTTATCCACTGTTACAACAGGATCTTTGGCTCCAAGACAGGCTTCCTCAACCTCGGCCCTCCCAATGTTTTTGGCCTACAACTCCCATGATCCCTAGCTAGCAGGACCAGTGGTCAGGGATGATGGGAATTGTAGTCTCAAAACATCTGGAGGGCTGAGGTTGAGGAAGCCTGATCTAAGATATTATAGCGCAATGGGTCAGTGCATCTGGCTGTTCGCCAAAAGGCAGGTGGTTCAAACCCACCCAGGAATGGCTGTCGGCAGGAGGTTGGACTAGATGACCCCGGGGTCCCTTCCAACTCTATAATTCTGATTCACATGAACTTAATCAATTCTTATATTCAAGTAGTTAGTTTCATAACCTGCCTTATATGACATTACCAGCAGAACCTGAGGTATTTTTACTCTGAAATGAATCTCACGGGTGGTCAAAGGTTACTTTCAAGTAAATGTGCATAGGATGGCAGATTAACATTAAAACAATAAACTAATGTCAAGAAAGAACCAGCTTCATCCCTGACTGCAGAATACTTGCTCATATTAGCCTTTTTCAAATTTCTGAAAGAAGTGATTTCTTAAGTAAGGAAGTAGTTACTAAGAATCTGTGTGTGGATGTGCTTTGAAAATGGTCATGCCCGATTTACCCAACATTTGGATCACTTCTCAGTATTTGAGGTAAAGTCAAGCATTTACTTAATTGCCAGCAACATTTGTTTACACATACTGTAAATGTAGAGTAATCAAGTAATCCTTCAGGAAGTCCTCCTGAACATGTTCCATTGAAATGAATGGAAGCTCTGAAAAAGCAACATGCCACTGCCATATGCTCTTTGTGTACAGCAGGGCTCCCATTAATTTCAGTTATGGGGCTGGCAGATAAAACGAAGGATTATGCCTTTATAAATGAAAAGGTTGTGCTTGTATTCAGGGACCAATCATGCTTTGAACTGTTACCAAATTCTCTTTTAAATTATACACATAACATCTAGCTGTTGTTATTTTTTATAAACTAGCTCATATGTCATACCTAACCTAAAAGAACTATTTTAATAGATTTCTCAGAGTGATTTTAAAGAGCATTTATTTCTACAGCACTTGGCTTGGTAACAATAGATTTTTAAGCCCTTAAAAAATGCTTCTGCTTATATTCAACTTGTATGCACACCCTGGGAAATAAATCGACATTTTTATTTTCTTAAATGAGACATTAGATATTAGTATTGTCAACTGTTGTTTCTGCTCTGGAAAAAGCAAAAAGTGTGGTGTTTACTCATTTGTATGTAAGAAGCATTACTGATTTTTGTGGTGGTCAGGAAAATGAAGGGGGCACATGTTTTGTTTTGTTTTGTTTTTTACTTACTTGGTAGTTCTTACTGAGGTTGAAATTAAAGTACACATCATTGTACAGGTCATACCGTTCCCTTTGCCAGATCTAAGGGGAAACAATTTAAAAATACCTTTGCTTCAAGGTTGCATCCAAAGCTGGCAGATCATTTGAATTTGTGGGTGAAACAACTAATCATTTTCCATCTAGAATTAGGAATCACATGTGACAGAAGTTGAAGCCAATCACATGGATCCAGACACTGAGCAGAACCCTGCTCACCCAATGGGGCTTTCTACTCAAAATGCTCATTGACTCATACAAGACATCTCTGGATTCAATCCATAGTCAATATATATTAAACTTTGGGATTTTCCACAATACTGATGAGGCTTGAACTTGTTAACTATTTTAAAGCAATTTTGCTTTGCTTTGATAACTCTTAACAGCGGACACTCTATATTTAAATAAATACTGAAGATAGCAAGTACTGATGATGACCCTTGCACTTTAATCCCAATGCCTCTCACATTCAGTAACTATGAATTAAATATCCACATAAATGTAGTAGTACACAAGCTCAAGTAATTTAATTTATTGGTCACAATTAATCAAAGACAGATGATAAATAAACTAAATAATTTTAAAGCTGTGGCAACTCCAAAAAAATCCAAAATGAAGTGTTTTCCTTAATATTTTTAATCTCTAGGTTGTATATCTGTATATTTTTAGATTAGAAAATATGTAATGTGCTTAAAGTTAATGTGTTTTAAAAAGCAGATAAGCAGTTGTGCAAAGAGAAGTTTTGTCCAAATGGTTGGAACTGGCATTTGCTACAAATCTGATGTCAAGGGGAAATATTCTTAGTATTAGATTTTCTTTCTTTCTCTTCTCTCATGTATAACCATTCTTAATTTCAAATTAAGGTTTTTTTGTATTTTCTTTTCTATTATTTTCATATGCTTCCATTAGCGGGAGTGAAGAGTTCTAGAGAATTAGCATCACCATAGTGGAGACCTTTTCTTATTATACATCCAATTGTAAAGTTACCGGTATATTTGAAAAAAAAAATATTATTGTAATTTCCCCACTGTGTATAAACTATGGTTATATATTGCGTATAAAACCCTGTATAACCTCTACAAGAAAGCTTGTTTACTAACTAAAAAAACCCTGCAATTAATATTCACCACTTTTCTTTATTCCCCCCTCCCTCGCACAATGTTTTGTAATGTATATTGTGTTATAATAAAAATGTCGATGTGTTTCTATCTAACATAACACAAAGAAAAAGCAATATATGTTGGTCTACCTTGACAGAATATAAAGCATTTTGGCTGTTTAGTAAGTGCGGGTTCTTAATGGATCAGAAAGCAATTTTGATCGCTACCTGTGCAGAAAAACTGCATGTGCATACCGGTATATAGGAAGTTAAAACAAAAAACAACCAGTAGCCTGCTAAGTGTGTCCTTCTAAGAGAGTGTGTGTGTGATAAATGGCCTCAATCCAGCCAAAATGAAACACTTTTAGATCTCAGTTTTGGGATCTCTCTTGCTGGAGTCAGCGCAGGCAGAGTGAAGGTTGAAGCTAGTTGTAAAACAGTCCTTGTTATAATTCCCTTCATGATTGAGGATTAAATTATTTATTGAAACAAGGTAATAAAACTTGCTCCTGGTTCATAAGCAACACCGCTGAAACGAAAGAGCCTTAAGCCCGAGCAAGAGCGTGCAGGTTTGCTATCACAAATTTTAGAATGAAAGCCTCATGGTACATTAATATAATACGGCATATAATGTAAGTGTATCAACCAATTTGTATTATTATATCTTTGTCAATGCGTCCATTTTTAAAAGTTGGAAGAGTCCAGAATTTGGTACTTTGTATAATTAACATTACTTACGGTGGTGAATGCTTTTTTTAAAAACATCGCAATTGACTTACTGGTGAAATTTGAAATACTGTAAGTTGGTCTAGAATGAACTGAGAAGAATTATTTTACAACCTGCAGTTCCGAGCAATTTTCTGAACCACACAGTTTTTAATACACAGCACATGTTTATTTTACATATTTATTTATATTCTGTTGTGGTTCAATACATAAATATTTGTAAATGCTGAAAGGAAAATCAATGTGCAAGCTGCTTAAATACGTTTAAAATAATATTCTTTGCTATCAGCCCTATTGCATCTTTTTTTTTTTGAAGCAAGATTACAATTAATGGGGAAATTAAGGGGCCAGGCCCACCTTGTGTGTGTATGTGTAATTATTAGCATAATGCACAAAAATTCACTGAGGAAAGCTTGTAAATTTGTAAGATTTTATTATTTATGTAGTTTTCAGTTTATAGATCACTGTGTTTCAAATATTAAAAGGTTTTCAAAAGTACTTATCAGGTATTTTACCATGTTTATCTCCTTTGGGCTGCTATCTACACAATCGTCTGGCAGTAAACCCCACTGAGCTCAATGTGTAGGATTGTACTGCTAAGTGCACCTAACTAGCGTAGAGTTCTACTATTGTATAACTTTTGAACTCACTGTGCTTCATTTTTAAAATGAAATAAGTAAAATTTCTACCTCAGAAATAAAAGTGAGAAAGGCAAAAGCCCACATCTTAAAGGTAGGAACGTGAAAAGATGCAGAAATCCAAAAAACAAGGATGGGGGGGGGAATCACTTCCAATATATTTATTTAATAGGTATATTTAATGGAGGGCATTCATTCAGCCTTTATTGCCATAATTTAGATAATTAAATCATAAAGGGGCGTCCTAAAACATTGGTAATCCATACATAAGACATACAAAAGACTCAATAGCTAACGTTAAGTAATATTAAGTAATTTTAGATTTGACTTTTAAAATCTCGCCCAAATATCCTGAAACCAATCTCAGTAGTTTCAATAATATCACCCCTCAACAAATATTGCATTACAAATTCTTTGCAAGTAGATACTTTAAACTTCAAAGGAGTCACCAATAGGTGTCTCCGAAGAGTATCAAAGAGAAGGCAGTCCAAAATTATATGGTATATTGTATCTGGTGTGTTCATACTACAAGAGCGAAGTCTATTCTGGAAGGCTATTTTTTGGAACCTTCCAAACAGTACAAATGGGGGGAATGCATTTAAACAGGATAGTGTAAAAACTCAATGATACAAAGGGTTATCTAAATTATAAAAATTAGCTGGGCATCATTCCATGACAAGGCTGCAGACCTACGTAAGCTGATTAGCATACAGAAGGCTGAGAAGGGTAACATTTTTGAAATATAGCTCCAATAATATTGTCTATAATTATTGAACCTATATTTATTTATTGCCTTATATGGGAAATAAAATATTAAAGGAAAAGCAAATGTTTTGTTAAATATTAGCATAATCTTAGATGTCAGTGCTATAGCAACAAGCTAAGAATAACAACAATCACGTCAATTCTTACCACGTTGTTTCGGAATTACTGTCCAATACACTGAAAGTGGCTGTCTTGTTTTGTAAATAGATACTAATGAAGCAACTTAGTAAATGACAGAATATTCAATGTGTCATAAATATAGCAAGTATTAAAAATGTAGCATTGACTTTCTTATATATCAATGAGTGAAATGAGTTTTGATACAACATAATGCCAAGTTAAAGCAATGTGAAAAGATGAAGGTAGTATTAAGAGTAAATATATGAAATATATTTATTTTTATCTTAATTATATGGTACACCAAATAGCTCTTTAAACCCATGAATGTTAATATGCAGTGTGTGTTGATACTGAGCAGATGTGAATCTTTACTGCTTTAGATTTGCTGAAAATGTATTTTAAAGTAAGCTGTTCTGTCCCTCCCCCATTTTTTTTAAAAAAGGAAAGTAACCTCTCAATACTCTGTGTTTAACACATTTTTTTAAAAAAACAACTAATTCAGTGCACTGTTATTTTTATTTTTTATATGGAAACTAATTGTCTTTTGAGGGGTGAAACTTTGTTCTACACCCAAAGTATCATTTATATAGGTTTACCAGTTCCCTACGAAATAAGACAGTCAAGTGCTATTGAAACTGATGGGAGCTGCAGGAGAGCATTACAGTTTCCTCCTTCCTTTCCATGGTGATTGTATGGATTGTGACCATAGTGCAGTGATAGAAACAGCCTGATGTGCTGCACTGCCATTCTCAGCTGTGCTTCATGTCTGAGGGCTCTTTCGCCACCAGATGCATGTCACATAAGGAAATACAGCACAAGCAAAAACATTTGTAGCTAATGCATTTACAACAGAATATTAAATATAGTAATTTTGTCCTTGTGTCACCCAAAATCTCAGTATTAAAAGACAGTAGCATTCAATTTTTGCCATTTCAAGTGCCATATTGAAATTAATCATTTATGTAATTTTGATTTATGAAATAGGAAATGTGTCTTTCCTAGAATATTTCAAGTCTCTATCAAGAGTTTTTAATCCTTAAAAATAAAAAAAACTGTTGTGATTTTAAAAAATATATATCCTGAACACAGACAGACATGAAGACAATGAGATACATTTAAAAAAATAAAATAATTGCTTGAAGTAAACATTAAGAAAATGAAAAACAACAACCCCATAATATGGCTTACTGACAAAAAACAATTACTAAATTCTCTGTCTTCTTAAAATTCTCAGAGAAGTTTGCTTCAAAAGTATCCTGGTAATTATTTTCACTTTCCAGAACATTTAAGTGTTGGTTTATGTCATCTCCAAGAGATAAAATCACACAATAATTTAGAAGGAATGTATACTTCACATTTCTGTTTCTTACCGAACAAAATCAACAGCAAACTTGCCACCCTATGCTCCTGTGATTAATGTATACAAATAAAAGATAGATAAAATGTTATTGTGGATCTAGAGCTAGTAAAAGTGTTAATTCATTTGGGTGGGGTTTATATATTCTTCTTGCTACCGCATTTTGCATCTGAAAATATAATTCATTAGTGGCAGATAACCAGCATTTAAGATAATATTACGAATCTGTGTCAGTGCAGAAATATTTTATAGTCTACCGTATACTTGATTCATGATTCTCTGCTTCAGAATAAATTATGGGAAATGAGTGTTAATTGAATAGGTGGTTAAGTGGTTTTATACAGTTTTCGTATCGTAGTATCTCAACACAGATATTAAAAACATTCGTATTTCCTCTCCATCTCAAAAGCAAGCAAGCAAGCAAGCAGCACACCAAAAGATGAGACAAGGTCTGTGGGAAGCCAAATTTTCTGAGATACTTTCTAAAGATGGCAGGGTGCTTTTTTAAAATGGCCAAATGTGGACAAAGCCTGTGGGGGGGGAGGGGAGAGAGGAAATTGGCATGTATTGCAATATTTTTAACTCGCTGCTATATGTACACTGTCGGGCTGTAGTTCTAGTTAAGACAAATAGGCTGTTTCCCCTTTACTAGCTGTTAGATAAGATGCCCACTAGACTAGCATCAGTTACAATGTGAGCTTTGCTGTTTCAAAATAAGCTTAAACATAGACAAACTATGTAAGTGGACAGGAGACCAGGTAATTTCAGTGCTGTGAATTTCTTGTACTTCTTATGAACTTGCCTTTGGAAAAGGGGATTGATTAGCTGTCAAGTAAAAGGCAAGGTGGTCAGTATCCCAGAAGTGAAAACCTATGTTGAAATAAAGCAAAACTATACAGTTGACTTTTTCCAGTTGATGCATTTTCCTGTCGGTGCTTAGGAACAAGAGGTGGTATTTCTAATGAGAATTTTGCTCATGGTAGCACATGGGCAAATATCTGTCATAATCCTGTCAGCAGAATTTGAAGAGAGTTGAGTCAAAATGAAATGATGGCAATTCTACATCCAGGCAAAAGCACTGTTCAGGTTCCCTAACTGCTCACTGAGGCCGCAGTCCTGTACCATTTTCTAAAGAGAAAGTAGAGTAGGTTTGGCAAAGTATCTTAACAGAAGTCAGAGATTTTGTGCTTGAATATTGCAAGGCATCCTTTAAAAAATGTGTTGGGTAATCAAGCATTATAAAGCTTGTGCGTATCTGTGTGTATGAGGGAGAGAGAAGAACCCGTACGAAATACGCTGATTTACAAATACACCAATAGGGGGGAAATCTATCTATGTATCTATCTATTTAAAATATGAAAGTGGGATTTCAATTGGTTGATTGAAATGGTGAGATGTGACGCAAAAGGACACTTGGATGGGTAGAAATGCTGATGTATGCCAAAGCAGGCATACCAAGAAATATGGTTGTTGTTGCTCTCTCTCTGTGTGTGTGTGTGTGTGAGGGGGGGGGGGTTGTGCAGGCCTTGCACTTTCTTTTTTGCTCACCCGGGAGAGGCTTTGACTGAATATCTCAGGGCTGAGATATGTGTGATGGACCGATCTATCTACAAAGCAGAAGAGAAACATAGCAAAGTGTGGTAGAAGTGGTTTGTTGAACACCTTCTCCGCCCTCAGAAGCTAGACAATGTGTGTGTTCAGTCCACTTTCACTACACTTTCAAATACGTGTCTGTCTGTCTCAGCCCACCAACAGCTATGCACATAGGCAGAAGACCTCGATCTGCCCATCCAGACACACGGGAGGAGCTGCGAGTTAGAGCACAGGCTACGAAGAGAGACAAAGGCTTCCAGAGGGTGGCGGCGGCGGCGGCGGGGGGGGGGGTTGAGAGCTGTCGCCCTGTGCAGTGACAGATTTGCAAATGAAACGCAACACACGAAGCAGCAACACACAGCACCAGCCCTAATGCTATTAAGGCGCACGTTTAAAATGGAAAAGGAAAGGCATACTGTACATGTAGAAGAACGAAGAACCCCACCTTCGTGCAGCAGCAGTGCAGACGTCTCTTGCGCAACATTCTGAAGCATCGAGCCACCCTAAGCTCGCATTGGACCTCAGCACACACGCACACCCCCCAAAGTTGTTGTTCGGGAGGGGTGCGCGTGTGTTTGCGCCGAGGGTGGGGGGAGGTGATGCATGTGATGCTTCTTTGGCAAAGAGAAATAAGTTTTGCCGAGAACACGCCGCCTCGCCATTCTCGGCACTTGAGCCAAAGGGGGCAGGAAGTTGTGTTACAATAGCGCCACAGTGATCGGCCACAAATGGAAAAAGCCAAAAGCTAGGCAAGTCTGCAGAGAGGCGACATGATAGACATGGATACATTATATCTCCTTTAACGCGTCTTCTCTCATATATATGAGACAATCTATATAAAGGAGGCTGAGGCTGCGGGGGCTTTGTTTCCTCGAAGAAATGGAGGGATTATCTGTGCTTGGAAAGTCCGCAGGAAGTGTAAAACGGGGGCGGGTATCAAAGGGCCTTTTTTTAAAAAAAAAGTACTTGGTAACCAGCGACGGGCTTTTGGCACGATTCCTCGAGTTTGCTCGAGGTTATGGCGGGGGGGGGGATGGAACAAGAGCAGCAAGTCTCCTCAGTATGTCTCATGTAGACCCCCCCCCCGGGAGCGCGAGAGCTTCGCCGGGAAGCCCCTCCAGGGGACCGTGTGGACACGAGGGGGGTGCGCGAGGCTGCGCGCCGCTGTGGCGAAGGCGGCCGGGCCGGCTCAGCCCTTGTCGGGCGCCCGCTCCGCTCCGCTTCTCTTTCTCCTTCCCTCACGGCGCGATCATGGCAGCTGTTTCTCTTCCAGCCCAGCAGTTGAGCTGTCTCGCCCAAATGCTTATCAGCGCTTGACTCGCTGCCAAGCTCGTTACACGGGCCAAGCAGCCTCGGCTCGGGCTGTGCAGCTGGTTGCGAAGGAAGGGCATGAGAAAACAGCGTCTCCGAGGGGCTGCTCTCGCTCTCGCTCTTCCCCCCGCCTCTCCTCCTCCTCCTCCTCCTCCGGCAGCAACGCTATTTCTTTTCTCCGCCAGTGGCTGCCCTGATTTCTCTCTTCTCGCCCCCCCCCCGGGTGCAGCTTTTCCAACGGTGCCTGCCTGTGGACTGCCTTGCACTGTAAACCTACAGCCAGTTATTTCTAAAGATGGAGTGAGTTTCTGTTTGGGCTTTGTGTGCATTGCATTGCGTGCGTTTTCATCTTTTGCACCAAGTTGGGGGGCGGGGGAGACGAGGCGGAGGAGGCGCCTCCAAAGTTTAATTAAGCAAAGCGCCTTCCTAAAGCATCTGGGCATGTCGTGCGCGCGCGTTTATGTGGTGCATGTGTGTGTTAAAAGCCCCCCCCCCACACACACACTCACAGATCCCACTTGGGCTCCATTCTTTCTCTGCCATTGCACCAGTCCTCTAGCTCCCCCCCCCCCCGCCGCCGCCGCCGCGTCATAAACACAACCCCGCATTGTGCTGGCAGAAGAATAGCTTTCGCTGGGTTTCAGGGGCGGCGGCCAAAGGAAGGCAGGGGAGCAAAAGCAAACGCCGAACTGCAAAGGAAAGAGACCTCGGTGCCTTGCAGATCGTGCGCAAGGAATCGTGTGTGTGTGCGTGTGTGTCCGTCCGCGCGCCCCCGCGCGCGCGTGTGCGAGAGCGAGAGATGTAGATGTGCGTAAGTACGTCTGCTGAAGACGAGCCTGGTGCTCGCGCAGGGCCGCGCCTGTTTCATCATCGGCTTCCGCCGCGCGGTCTCCTTCGCTCGCTCGCTCGCTCCCGCCCGGCTCTGCCTTGGCCAGATTGCTCGAGTCGCTCGCAAGAGATACTGAACGGGGGCGGGCAAGCGGGGGGAGGATAAGGTTATTCCTTTGCTGCTTGCCTCAAGGGCCTCCTCCCCTTCAGATGGCCTTCAAAAACTTTATTATTATTATTATTTTTAAAACATGGCCAAAAAGGACCACTGCTCCCCTTCCCCTTTTCTGTATTTTTAACTCCTCTTCGCCCCTTCCAATATTTGGAATATTTTTTCATCTCCTTTACTGCACTTTGCTTTGAGGTTGAAGTACTTCCCCAAACCCTGCTGTTTTCTCCAGTTATCTGGGGATTTATTTCTTTGGACCAACCTATCAGGATTTGCGTAGTTTGCAAGCTATGAAAATGTGATATTTTAAAAATGTTTTTCCTTTTCTGAACAGAACGCTCCTCCTTCCTCCTCCCCCCCTTTTTCCCTTTTGGATTGTTTGGAATGTATAAGATATCTCCTGTGTGGGAAAGGCTAGGTAGCCATTCACCTGCACCCCTTTGAGGTATCTGAAGAAGTGTGCATGCACACGAAAGCTCATACCAAGAACAAACTTAGTTGGTCTCTAAGGTGCTACTGGAAGGATTTTTTTTATTTTGTTTTGTTTCCCCTTTGAAAAGTTAGCCTGATACAAGTGGAAATATTTACATGTTTTGGTTGCCCCGTGCATCCTGGCATTTTCTTCTGCTTCTCATCCTCCACCCTAATGGAAACACGGGGCTGGTGCACTAAAAATGCTACCTCCGGGACAGGTGCCAACTTCAAGGTAAAAGGCAGTAAAATAGGTGATAGAAGGATTTGGGGGGGGGGGAAGCAGACTGAATCAGGAATTACAAAGTCTATCTGAAATTATGATTTAATTTTGCCATCCAAAATGGGTGAAGGGAAAAGTTGAAAAGATACTTTTTCTGCATGCATTCAAAAGGGGGTGAAGAGTCTCTTTCTTTCTTTCTTTCTTTCTTTCTTTCTTTCTTTCTTTCTTTCTTTCCTTGCCTACTGAATTATTCAAACTGCCAGCGGTGAATCCAGGGACATTAGCATGCATCAGGCATGCTGTTTGTCTGTTTGCTAACATTCTTCATTCAAGACTTGTTAACTGCCAGACAAGCTTAACACGCTCCTCTCCTCCTCCTCTCCCCCCTTTCCTTTCTCATTCTACCTCCCTCCTTCACAGTGTCTTTCCTTCTCTCTCATGCCACCCCTCTCTGCCTCTTCTATTGTTGTTGCCGGGAGCTGGCAGCCGGGGGCGGGGGGGGGCAGCGGTGGCAGGGGAAAGCATGTGGCTGCGAGGCTGGAGCCCTGTGGTTGCTAGGTAAGGACCGCCTTCCCATATTTGCCAGGCCTGTATGCACTTGCAAAATCAAGAAATGCCACAGAGATCACAGAGTGCCTTCCATCTGCTTTCACAGGAGACCGCAGAACTGCAAGGTGAACACACGGCCGCCCTCTCTCTGCTTCTTGTCCTTGTGGCTGGATTCCTACTCTTCCCCGGGTAAGAGTCAGTCCCTTCCTTAGATGCTTCTGATTATTATGTTGCAACATTTCACATTTAGCAGCATTCGCAACAGAGTAAAAATTGCCGAGAGGAAAACGAAGTTTAATCACTCAGATTGGATATTGGTGGATTGTCCTAGGATTTACTAAGTTAGACCACCTAACCAGCAACCTCATTGGCCTAGCCAGGTCTCAAGTCCGGCTTGCTAAAAACGACGGCTTTTAGATTTAAGGATGCTGTGTAGTTACTGTGGGTTTTTTCCAATATCTGTGCCTATCGTTTTCATTCTATCATTTTGTCAACCTGCTTTAAAACCAGCAACCTTTCATTTTTCAGAAAATCAGATGAAAGTCAGTTGCATGGTTTGTTTTTGAATGCAAATGTTCTGCGTCTTGTGGCAGTTCTGGTTTTGCTTCGGTGACAAGTTTTCATGAGTGATGTGGTGCATAGGTGGAGGTATATATATACATGATACATAAAAATTATTATTATATAGATGATACGTCTTTTACCAGAATGGCACTTTGCAGAGATATGGCACTGAATCAGATTGTGCAGTCTGTTCCGACTTTTATTTGACCATACTTTCTCTTATAACTGGAGTTTGGAACTGGAAGCATATCAGGCTTTCTACTCTCCTTTATTGCAAGGCTTTGCGTGTCGGTCTGTGTGCACACTCACATGTATTGAGGAACTGATAGGCTTAAAAACAAAAACATTTAAAACTATATTCTTTGGTAACACAATTAAGTGGCAATAACCTTTGCCCAAGTAGTGCAGTGACATGTATTTCGGCATATCTGTACCACACGTTATTTGATAAAGAGAAGGATTAATATTATAATCATAAATTTTACATTATTTTTTGTAAAATCTCCAGAGGAATCTGAAGTATGTCACTACACACTATGTATACATATTGCGTCTATGGCCAGTCATAATATATGGATGTCTACTTTTTAATTATTCATAACAAAAGCATTTATGCAAATGCTTTTCTTTTTCTCTTTTTACTGGAGACCAATGTATACATCAAAACAACATGTGGATATGGATGCTCTTTTGATGAACTTGACAGTCAGCCAGTTTGGCAAACACTGTTAA
>OFHU01000051.1:0-34064 GCA_900245905.1 Lacerta viridis | reverse complement strand
CTCCTAAGCATAAAACCTGACATTTGCCCCATTTTGTTAGTCTGGGCTCAGTTTTCCTACTTGTTGTAGTAATCTTGAAGTTGTGTCTTCAAAGGTATTGGCTACCCCTCCCAGCTTGGTGTCAACTGCAAATTTAATGAGCATCCCCTCATTTACTTCATCAAAGCTATCCATAAAGATGTTGAACAACTATGGGCCCACAACAGAACCCTGTGGCACCCCACTTGCAACTTTTTCAGATGCCAAGGAACCATTAGTGAGCACTCTTTGGGTTTGGCCAGTCAACCAGCTCAAATCACCTAACAGTCCACATTTTACCAGCTTCTCTGCAGGAATATCATGGGGGACAAATGGTTGCCCACAATAGCCTGGAACTTGGCCCCATAAACACTGCAACCCTGGCCAGTCTGGGGTGGGGTAGGACATCAGAAGATTAGCAAAGTGTTCTCTCTTTCTTTCTGTGTGTGCAATTTCAGTTCCAGCCCAGACAGCTTAAAAGAAGGTCCCTTTGTATTCTGCTGGAAGGCTTGTGGCCAACAGCTCTCTCTCCTTCTGAATCCCTCACTGTGGAAAAAAATCCCTCACTATGGATAATTGCAACTATATTCCATTTCAGAAGAAAGCCTGAGAGCAATCTGTCTGGTACTGGAAGGCAGCGTGCCATATGCATTGCAGCAACTGGTTGCCACCAGAGACCATCATTTGGGCACACTGTTTTCTATTGGACAGAGAGTCCCGGTGAAGGGGGAAAATATATATATATCCAGCTCTGGCAGACCCATGAAGAAATTGCTGGTTCTCCCTTCTACAATCTGCTAGTTCAGAATTTCCCAATAAAATGTGTATTTGTCTGGCATTAAACTTGGGTTCCTTCAGGTGCAGAATGGCTTTGGCTCAGTGGAAGGGTACCTGTTTTGCACAAAGAGAGCTCTGGGCTCAATCTTCAACGGCATCTCTAGGTAGGGCTTGGAGTGACCCCTGCTTGAAACCCTGGAGAGCTGCTGCCAGTCAGTGTAGACAAAGTTGATCTGGCTAGAAAGATCAAGGATCTGATTCAGTATAAGGTGGCTTCCAATATCCCTCATAAAGTTGAGGGGAGCAGATGCTAGATTTGGCAAAGTGCTACAATACAGGTCAAACCAGTTTGTTTGTTTTTCTGTGATCGGGGAAACCCTTGCAGAGGAGCCACCCCGAGTCATTAACCTGGCAAAACGCAGCAACAGCTATGGAGAGAAACAAATGGGGTGGCTCTGGCCACAGGGCACAGAGGGGAAGGCTGCCAGGGTAACTGGGCATGATGTCAGAGGAAGAATTGGGGTCTTTAGCATGAGGCTTGGAGTAGCTGGAGGGAAAGGCAAGAACCATCTTGGCTGGCTGGCTGGCTGAAGGCAGGCTGGGAGAGATGCCTTGAAGTCCAGTGCTGCACTGCTGTGGTGAGACGGCCCTGCTACAAGATCTGGACCCCGTCTCATTCAGATTTCACTGTCTACTGCCTACATGCCTCTTCTTTTAAAATATTCAGTAAGCTTGCTTTCAAATGCAATCATACAATAAGAATGCATGTTACAAGACAGTGTTGTGTAATGGTTAGACTAGGATCTGGGAAAGACCAGAGTTTGAATCCCCTACTCAGCCATGAAATTCACTTGGTGACCTTGGGCCAGTCGCTCACTCTCAGACAATAAACAAGCAAAGGGAAATTAAATACCTTCATTTTCTTAACCTTTGGTCTGATCAATCTACTTGTTTGATCAAGGGGAAATGGTCCTGGCTCAGCATGGGCGCATCTGTTTTGCATGCAGAAGGTTCCAGATTCAATCCCCAATGGCATCTCCAGGTGGGCATGAGAGAGACTCCCTGTCTGAAACAATGGAAAGCCCTGCCATTCAGTGTAGACCAGGCTTCCTCAACCTCGGCCCTCCAGCTGTTTTTGGCCTACAACTCCCATGATCCCTAGCTAGCAGGACCAGTGGTCAGGGGTGATGGGAATTGTAGTCTCAAAACATCTGGAGGGCCAAGGTTGAGGAAGCCTGGTGTAGACAATACTGAGCTGTGTGGTCTGGGTGTTGTTGTTGTTGTTGTTGTTGTTGTTGTTTTACTAGGCAGCTCCTTATGCTCCTATTTAAACCAAAAACATGAAGCATGAAGACTTACTTTATTTTTAGAGGAAGGGATGTACCTCAGTGGCAGAGCACATATTTTGCATGTGGAAGGTTCAGACCCCAGCGGCATCTGGGAACTTCTTTCTCCAAAGCCTTGGAGAGCTACTGCCAGTCAGTGTAGGCAATATTAAGCTAGATAGATGCAATGGTCTGACACAGTCTAGATCAGCTACCTGTTATATCTCATACCTCCCCTTTCTCTCACACTCTTCCCTTTCATCAACACAGTCCCTTAAATTGGCAGCAGACAAAATACAAAGCAATGTGGGAAAGTCAGGATTGTTTCTTCAGCCTTGTTTGGAATTATCACTGCTGAAAGCCAGGCTGTACTGAACAGTTTGGTGGTAGCTCTTCAAGACTGCAGTTGGGCTTGGGAGCAAAGCCTTGGCATGAGGACATGAGAACACTACTGTGAGAACAGGAGGTTGGACTAGATAGGTCTTTAGTCCAATCCAGCGGGGTTCCCCATATGAAAGTCTACCATAATAGCAGAACCTCCATGCCCGTGGCAGTTGCTGGGAATCACATGTAGGAAGAGCTGCTGTTGCACTCAGGTCCTGCATGTGGGCTTCTCAGTGGGCGATCAGTTTGGCCACTGTGAAAGTGGAATGCTGAGTTAGATGGGTCCCTTTTGGCCTGATCCAGCAGGCCATTCTTACATTCTTATAATTGGTGCCCCGTGCTGCTTTAGACAGAAGCAGATTTCTCTCTGTGCTAAATCTCCAGCTCTGTGTTGCATTGCAAAGTTCAGCAACCACTAAATCCTTGAAAACAATTCATTCCCAGCTGCAAAGTGCAATAGAGACAGGATAATCACTATTAATATTAGTTATAGCTATTGATTTCCACTTTAAAGGATTGATTTTCCCATCCCAGGGCTGCCTTTATGACTCTCTTTGCTGAAGATGCATCTTGGGGGCCTGGCACTGCTGAGTGTCTTTGGAGCTCCAATTAGAACCAGGGTCAATAAGATGACAGGAAGAAAGTATCCCAGATCACCACCAAGAGAAGAGGGTTTTTTGTATAGGGAGGAATTGGCCAGTTATAGCATAATGCTGATAATTCCTCCGGGGGTGGGGTGTTATATGATGTGGGCACATACTGTGGCTCTTTCTGGTCAGAAATCATATACAGATTCTCTGTGTTTGGGGGAAATCCTCAATATTTGCATATCTTTGCGCACTTTTAATTTATGTTCCTGAGATGTGGGGACATTGAACCAATGGGCAATGAACTCAAAATTCCTTATGGTTGCAAGGATAAACACCCTCCCTCCATTACTCCGTGGTCTGAATGCAGAAATATTATCAGCTGACATTAAGGTTAAGGACAATCCATCAATCATGATTAAACATATATATTAATACAAGCTGTCCAGGCATTCAAACCAATAGTAAAATGAAATGTATCTTACAGTTGTCAATTCCATTAGGATATTTGCTTGGACACAAGGATTGCTTATATTGATATATATGTTTAAATTAGGAAGGACAGATTACACTTATTGTTAATGTCAGCTCACAATATTTCAGTCACATGAGGGCAGCTTGGTCAATCACAGCCAGAGACTTCACCATCACTAGCACAGCCAAAGCCCTTTGCACATTTCAATACAGATTTAGCTGAATAATTGCATTTCATCAAGGCATTATTTTATTTTATTCTACCCCACCACCACCACCACCTTGCTTTGAAATGCTACATGGGCTCATCGTACAAGCTGTCTTATACACACCATTTGTCCAACTATGTCCCTCCCTCTAAAAATAAATAGGTTGTGGCTTTGATTTAAACAGGAACACAGGAAGCGGCATTCTATTGAAGCAGACCATTGACCCACCTATCTCAGTGTTGTCTACACACTGACTTTCAGAGGCTCTCCAAGGTTTAAGGTGGGGAGTCTCTCGGAGATGCCTTTGGGGATTGAACCTGGGGCTTTCTTATGCAAAACAGATGTCCCACCCTTCCTCTAAGAAAGAAAGAAAGATTTCCATCCTCATGGTTCTGATTTTAGAAGGAATTTGCAATCTACTGAATCAGACCATTAGGTTCCTTCCATCTATCTCAGCATTGTCTAGTCTGACTGGCAGCTGCTCTAGACAGTTTCAGGCAAGAGACATTTCCAGCCCTGCTTGGAGATGCTGCTGGGGATTGAACCTGAGAATCAGATGTTCTATCACTGAGCTGATCCTTCCGCATATGACTCCTAAGACACACTGGCAACCTTGCTTTGTGCTATAAGTGTTGCCAGGAAATGCAATATATATTTTATAGCACCATAAAGTAATTATGCTCCAGACAACAAAGACTAGGAGAAATGATATATATTACACTTAAAGGACAATTAATTTTTTTAAGTGTCTCTTCCACTCGCTGCTGAGGGAGCACAGACGGGACAGGTGTGCAATGAGCCTTTTCCATGAATAAAAAGTGCTAGCTGTGATTCCTGAAACTAGATGACATTTAAAGGTAAAGGTAAAGGGACGCCTGACCATTAGGTCCAGTAGCAGACGACTCTAGGGTTGCGGCGCTCATCTCTCTTTACTGGCCAAGGGAGCTGGATGAGCGCCGCGGGGAAAGAAGAGGGGCAGGCCAGCTGGCCCAGGCGGAGGCGTCGCTCCGTGCACATACGTCAGGGAATGCACTGGGTTTTTCTGCTGCTGCACTCCCTGAGTGGAGCCGTCCCGGGGCATGGAGAGGGGTTGGGCCAGCGAGGGGGGTGTCACTCCCCTCGCTGGCCCGCCCCCTCCTTTCCCCGCGGGCTCCGCTCAGGGAGCGCAGCGGGTTTTTCTGCTGCTGCGCTCCCTGAGCGGAGCCGTCCCGGGGCATGAAGAGGGGTTGGGCCAGCGAGGGGGTGGACACCCCTCCTCGCTGGCCCGCCCCTCTCCATTTCCCGCCGCTGGCTGGAGGCGGAGATTGCAGGGGGCGGGGCCCCGCCCTGAGTGTCACCCCCCGGCAGTACCTGGGGCCCCCCGCCCCCTTGCTACGACCCTGCTTCCAGGTCATGTGGCCAGCATGATTAAGCCGCTTCTGACAAACCAGAGCTGTGCACGGAAATGCCGTTTACCTTCCTGCCGGAGCAGTACCTATTTATCTACTTGCACTTCGTGCTTTCGAACTGCTAGATGGGCAGGAGCTGGGACTGAGCAACAGGAGCTCACCCCGTCGCGGGGATTCTAACCACTGATCTTCTGATCAACAAGCCAAAGAGGCTCAGTGGTTTAACCCCACAGCGCTCTACAATACTGGCGATTTCCCTTTAAAATAGCTTCATTCCCCCCCCCAGCCCCTAATATTTGGGCAGAATTTTCTGATTTGATTTTCACTTTTTGAACTATGGCAACCTCTCTCACACACACATCCTCCCACTCTTTTTTGCTCTTTGACACCTCCTTCCTCTTTGTGTTACTCAATCTTTCTCTCATCTGGTATGCTAACTGTGATTGGAAACAACAACAACAACAAAAAGAAACCATTAAAATTACCTTTTCATCCAACAATTAGCATTAGGTTCTGCTTATTTAATTTGCAAAGTGATTTCTTGCTCTTGGTAACTCAAAAAGGCCCCCTGGCCCATATCATAGATCTGGTGATATGCAAAGTTTATCAGATTAATTGGTTAACAGACAGGTAGTGGATCAACACAAATATTGAATCAGTTCAACAGGCCTATTTAATACCCAGTTTGTGAAAGGGAAATTTTGGATACATTCTGTGCTGTGCTGTTCATGGCTGTTGGACAAACACAACTCTCTTGTCGCTTTGGGGATCCTGCCAGAATTGAGTTTTTGGAGAGCTTCAAAAGCAGATATAAATGAATTCCAACATCTTTGTTGCTTTGTTTCACTAAATACAATCTGCTTGCTCTTATGGGGATTTCTGTGCTGCTGCTCAAATGCCTTTTCCTACTACTAACAATATTATTTTTCAGCTCTTCAAAATAATTTAAAACAATACCCCTACAAAATGCTGTCCACATATAAGAAGACAAATAAAAAGAGCAAGACAGTTGCTTTCTCCCCGACTCAAAACAATGCGTCTGGGACCAAAGCCAAGGGAAGAGTGTAGTCCTGCTCAAAGGGAGAAGAAGAAGAAGAAGAAGAAGAAGAAGAAGAAGAAGAAGAAGAAGAAGAAGAAGAAGAAGAAGATGGGGGTGGAGGTCCCATCAACATCAGAAGCATGGTTGGTGGTGACAGGAGAGAGAACTTTTTCTTTTCTTTTTCCCCACATAATTTTTATTAGATTTTCTCATAATTATAATTTGAACAAAAATATACAACATTTATGACTTATATATGTATACACAAGTTTGTATAAATAAAAGTGCTCTTATACTTATATCATATACATGACTTGTACACAATTTTGTATATTGTACGTATACTAATACTTATAACTTTTACATTTACATAGCTTGTATACAACTTATACAGAGCAATACAAAAAAGAAAAAAAAGAAAAAGAAAAAAAAACCCAGAAAAATAATTCCCCCCTTCTGCTTCCCCCCATTCTTCTTCTGTTTGATTTTGTCATCTGTTTCCACGGTTTTACACTTCTTTATTGCATTTGTCATCTGCCACCTGTTGTTACTCTAATCCCATATTGTAAAACCCCTCCTTCCACTTTGTTTATATACACTTTACCTTATATTAATATAGATTTTACTTATATATGTAGCCATACTGAGTAAAGAACTTTTTCGATGGCTGCTCTCAGGTTGAAGAAATTCCCTCCCAAGAATAGTCAGTCTGGCTGCCTCTTTGCTATAATTCTGCCAGCAGACCGAGAGCTATTTTTGGGGGGTACAATTCCAATGAAATTTTCCAGTGTGAAACCTTCAGCAATATACATACAGGCATTCTCCATTTCATGGCAATTAAACAATTATACTTAACAAGAATGTCTCTCCTGGGCCATCACTGCCCAACAAATCTACAAACTTCTGAGAGTGGCAGAACTACCATTGGGGGCTCCTTTGCCAATAGCTGAACATAATAAAAGCCAGCTGGAGCAGGCCAGTGGCCCATCTAGTGCAGCATCCTGTCTTCCCACTGGCCAACCAGACACCCCAATGGGACACCTGCCAGCAGTATTGAAGCACAAGAACACTCTCTCCTCCTGTGTGGTTTCCAGCAATGGGGTTTCAGAAGCATTGCTGCCTCCAACATGGAGGCAGAACCTCATGGGTAATACCCATCAATATCCTTCCTAAGGGTGGCGGGGAATGGTGACGAGCTGAGATATTGTTTTTGTACTTTTTCTTTTTCTAATTGTTATATTTTGAAAATCAATAAAACGTTGTTGTTGTTTTAGAAAAGCCTTCTCTTCCATTAATTTGTCCAGTCCTCCTTTTAAGGGAAAGAACCCCCTTTCAAGCCTAAATCCCCAAGCATAAGGTATAGGAGCATTTCTATGTGGCAACCTTCCAGATGTTATTGGACCAGATGGGCCTTTGACCTGATCCAGCAGAGCTCTTCTTACATTCTTCCTGGTCCAAGCTGGGTACCTGGTCCCAGGTAAAACTCCAGCTGGGCTGGAAGCCTTGTGGATTTCATGTGTCCCACTCTCCAAAAAAACAACAACAACCGTTTAGACAAGCCATAGCAAAGCTGCTCTTCTCTGCCTTGCATTGCATTAGCATCCAGGGTCCCCCGGGAGAGGGTAACTGGGAGGAGAAAGTCCAGCATTGCATTGTCAGCGGGCAAAGAGCAGCCTGGCTTCAAAGCAAGCTGGTGCTCGGATGCAAAGTACAGGAAGTCCAGTACAGGTATGCTGTGGTGGTAGCCACAGCGTGTGGGTGGGTGGGGAGATGGAGGCAGGTTATATTTCATAATCCAGAGAGGGATAAAGGCTGGCAGACAGCACACTCAAAATGGCTTTTGGGAAAGCTACCAAGTGTGCTGACACACTGAACAGGAATAGCTCAAGGAGATGGTCCTGTCATGAGCCCACTCCTTGGTTAAGTGTTAAGTGTGTCCCTCGCATGTTACAGAAGCCCAAGTGGCATCCACTAGAAGTCTAAAATTCATACACTGCTTGATTGTAAAATAATAATAATAATAATAACGATGAGGGGGGGGAACCCTCAAAAAGTTCACAAAAACAATAAAACAATAAAATTATCACTAAGAAGAATTAACGACAATAATTTTAAACTTTCAAAAAGTAAAAATAATAATAAACCAAAAACCGATCAGAACTTGTAACAACTTTCTAAACATCTGGGTAGCTTTGCCTAAACCAAAATGTATCTTAGCAGGTGCCAAATAGTGTACAGTGAAAGCACCAGCTTGATGTCAATTGGCATCAAGGTGCACATGCTGCCACACTATAAGTTTGATTTCTTCCATAATGGGCATTATGTGGCACCCGTAACAGTGCCACACCACTGATCAAAGCGGGTAAATATGGGGTAAAGTGACCTCATAAGTAAAATGGTCCCAAGTTCTTAAAGCTAATTGCTGCTGGTCCCATGCTGTGATGACAGAGGTTTATTTTAAAAAAACAAAGTATGGAGAAAGTGGGTAGAGAAGGGGGGGTTGGGGGAATACCTAGATTGCCACTTGTTGTTGGCATCCATTTGTCTTGAGAGACAATGGAGGAGTGTGCCTTTGGGGGTAAAGTCAAACTGCTTGCAGGTTATAGCACCTGATGTGGTTGTAGAGACCAATACAGGAGAGCCATGTTTTGTTGCATCTGGGGTTGATGAAGGCTGATGAAGGTTGATGATGTTACAGGTGCACCATGGTGTTTCTTCTCTCTGTGCTCCTCCCAGCTGTCATTCCTTCTCTGGTCGCTGCTATGGATACACAACCTGACTGTGTGTCTCCAGGCACTGCGGTCGTCTCCAAGGGATTCCTACACAGCGGGGTTGTTGTTGCCAGCCTTTATGCCATGTTTGCAGACATCTTTGCAATGCACAAAACCTGGGACTTGGGAGAGCAAGAAAAATAAGTGTTCACAGTCTATGACCCTCTTGGCAGCCTGGCATAGTTCCTCACAGAACTGGTCCTTAGTTTGTATGTCAGAGCACATAGTGGGAGCCTATAACACTTAAGATGTTAACCAGGCTGAAGGTGGCTGAGAGGTGGAAAACAAGCAAGCATTCGGAGCCCTCAGTCAGCGGTTCTATCGCAGACAGAAGGGAATTCCTCATTTTGAAGAATTACGCCATGAATACATTGCAGGGGCACCAATCCTAGGTGACTCTGAGGGCCCGATCTCCACCTCCTGCTGTCAGCACGCTCTGCCATTTTCATCTCTTTGCCCAGTTCTTCCTTGTTGACAGCCAATTGCCAGACCTTGCCGCGCTCTGGCATTCATTTATTCATTCATTCATTCATTCATTTATTATGAATTAGCAGTATAGAAATATTTTTATCAATCAATAAGTTTGTGGGGTAGAAAGAGAGGTGAGAGGGAGGGAGGAGAGCTGGGTGTGCAGGTGAGAAAGAGCACTACTCTCTGAGTTTGACTTTGGATCCCAGTGTGTAATGTGTCCAGGCAGGAGGCCAGAGACTGCCTTCCTCGCCGCCAGAGATTACAACATCCTGCCCAACCAAAGGGAGGGAAGGATGGGATTGATTCTAACTCTCTGTTTCCAGCAGGGAACCAGCCTTGTTCACAGTGGTTCCTCTTGGCAAGGATTACGCCCAACTCAGCAGGACCTGGCTGTGCACACATGTACGCAAAAGGAGGGGGTCTTTCCCTCCTCCTCTTCACCACCGAATGGCAGGGCTGTCCAATTTAATTAACCATCAACCACAGTGCTGATCAATAGCGGCTTCTTATGTCACAAGCTGGGAGCAGGTGGAACACAGCTCAGGCAGATGAGAGAAGCTGCCAGCTGAGGTGGGTGGAAGACGGGGAGGGTGAAGTTGCCCACTTTAGGGTGGGCTAAAAGCCACCAACTTTGCCCCTTGGAAAAATGTAGGGCTGCAGGTTATCAGGGCTGAGGGCCAAATGCAGCCCACTGAGTTTTCAGCCTGGTGCTCGGGATTCTCCCCAGGCCACAACCCCTTTCCATGCCACAGACCTCCCTTACCCCAGCTCCATACTCAGCTTGAGCATTTCTGCCTGTCTGGGTTGTGTCCCCTTGAACTCTTACCAAGCCTCTGGCTTACCTGAATGGAGGATGGAGAGATGTGTGTGTCAAATTGTGCAGAAACTAGCTTACTATACAAAAGTAGCATTTACATTTGTTGCTCCGCCCAGATTTCCCTCTGGTCCCGCCCACCACTAGCATGCAGCCCATGAAAGGTTGCCCGTAGAGGAATGCAGCCCTCAAGCTGTCAAGAGTCTCACAACCACCGCACCAAGAGGAGGTGCCTATCGCCGGCCACATTCACACCATATTATACCACTTTAAACAGTCCTGGTTTTCCCCCAATGGATTTTGGAGCTGTAGTTTGCTCAGGGAGTTGCAGAAGAAGAGGAGGAAGAGGTGGGGGAGGAGGAGGAGGAGGAGTTTGGACTTGATAGGCCACCTTTCACTCCCCTTAAGGAGTCTCAAAGCAGCTCACAATCTCCTTTCCCTCCCTCCCCCACAACAAACACTCTGTGAGGTGAGTGGGACTGAGAGACTTCAGAGAAGTGTGACTAGCCCAAGGTCACCCAGCAGCTGCATGTGGAGGAGCAGGGAAGCGAACCCGGTTCACCAGATTATGAGTCCACCACACGTAACCACTACACCACGCTGGTGAAGAGTTACTGAGAGTTGTCAGGAGACCCCCCTCTATTCCCCTCCCAGAGCTACAGTTTCCAGACTAATTCAACGACAAATCCCTCTTCACAGAGAACTCTGGGAACTGTAGCTCCCTAAGGGTCCGTCCAAAGGGGATAGGTGGAAAAGGTTTGGGATACAGCACTCCCCGAGTATTTAACACAATACAGATAAGGGCATATTAAATGTGATTGACTTGGTAGCACCTGGCTTCCCTTTGTCCATTACGTAAATAAATTTAATGATACAATCACACCCCCAGTTACTCACGCTCATCTGTTGAGGGATTACATATCGAGCAAAGGAGATAAAACTGATGCCTTTATGTCTTTCAGCAATGCGGTTGTCAATTGGATTGGATTGTAACAAAATGTGTATAATAATTCATTCTACACAGTTCACTTCTACCTCTGTTTCTCCCTTTTCACTGCTTCTGTGCCAGTTTGTTGGTGTTGCACATCAGAACAGTCTGCATCCTAGAGCTCTTCTGGTCCAGCACCTTGTCCTCCCAGCATCTAATTTAGATGCTCCAATGGGAAGCCAGCATGCAGGACCTGAGCACCGCAGCAGCTCCTCCCTTCTTCAGCTTCCAGCAGCTGGCATTCAGAAGCAACTGTGGAGGCAGAGCATAGCCATTGTGACCAGCACCCATTGGTAGCCTTCTCCTCCGTGAATTTGCACAATCCTTTGCACAAAATACAGTACCATTAAAAATATATTGGGGGGTGAAGGGTATCGAGGCCAGAAGGACACCCAGTTTCTGCCACATCATCCTTCTTTACTATGTTCTTTTTACCATGCCTTATCAGCAAAGCATGGGATGGGTTCATTTTTTGTGTGTGTGTCACAACAACCCTATGAGCAGGGGTGTAGGAAAGGGGGGCGGGGCGCTCCGCCCCAGGTGCCATCATGGAGGGGGGTGACAAATTATCAAGGAACAACTACTGCCCTACTAGGACGGTTCATTAAAAAAACTTTTTTGGGGGGAAAATGCCTGCTCCAAAGGTCTTATCTTACTACACTAGGGATTATATAAGCTATATATGAAATTTCATGCATATCAGTTAATATCTTGACCCTCCTCCACGAAAATAGCTGTTTACTTGGCCAGTTTTCCTATGTCGTGAAGGCTGAAATTTCAATTCAGTGGAGCAGGGTCAAGATATTAACTGATATGCATGAAATTTCAAATATAGCTATATAATCCCTAGTTTAGTAAAATAAGACCTTTGGAGCAGGCTTTTTTAATAAAAAAGAAAAGGAAAAAAAGAAAAAAGTTTTTTATGAACCACCCTACTGCCCCACCCTCCACTGGGGTTCCCGGGTCCTGGAAAGTCGGCCTATGTGAAGAAAATGAGACTAGGCCAAGTAGATTAGGCCTTGCCTTGCCTTCGCCCCGCCCCCTGCACACAGCCGATTTTTCTTGATTTTACTGCTGTGGTGTTTGTTTGTTTGTTTTGGTAAACCACTTTGCAGGTTTTTTAAAATAAATTTTATTAAATAAATAAACAATAAATATAAATAAAATAACACAAGCCAAAACACAATCCATCCTGTAGATTTAAGTATCTGTCCATAGTCGCCTACTTGTTATCAGAGGCCCAGAATCCACATTCCTTTGTAAGAAAATATGAAATAACGTAAAACCATTTTTGCAGGCAAAACAACAACAACAACAATGGCAGGGGGTGACAAGAAATTTTTTGCACCGGGTACCACCTGACCTTCCTATGCCTCTGCCTATGAGGTCTGCCAAGCTGAGGGGCAGTGGGTTCCCAGGTCCATACAGAGTTGAGGTTCTGCCCTGGGACTGTTGGGCATCCAGTGTAACTTTGCAGGCAGATGTGAAGCCCAAAACACTTCAGGAATCCCTACTCCTGAAATCCCAACTCCCAAATGGGAGTCCTTCTGCACAATCTTTTCCTCTCTTTTTTTCTGAGCTTCAATTAGGCAACCATCCGTGCAAGATGGTAGCATTGTTGTGACAGAGCATCGCGCGTGAGCTAAAACGGCTTCAGGCAGGGAAAAGAGAATGTGGGTGGGGTGGGAGAAATCTGCTGAAATCCCTTATGTTTCCAAGAAGACTCCCGTACCCCTTTGCTTGGCATCTGCGTGATCCAATGTGCCATCCAAGCCCTGCTCGTGGAGGAAATGGCCTGGAGTTCCTCTGCGGTGGGAAAGTGGAGCCCAACTTTCCCTTAAAAGGAACAGCAGCTGAACAACAGAAAGAAGAGATTGTGGAAGATATTGTCTTATAGGTATGACAAACTATGGAGGAGGCAGCGATGACCACCAACTTAGATGGCTTTAAAGGGGTCTTGCAACTCATGAACTGGTGGGCATCCAATGAAACAGGCTGTTCAAAGATTCAGGGCAAGTACTTGATGCAGTGCAAGAGTTGAACTATGGAACTTGCTCCCACAGGAGGTTATGATGGCCACTACCTTGGCTGGCTTTAAAAGAGACTTCAACAAATCCATGGAGGCGGAGGGAGCCATGATGGCTATGCTTTGCCTCCATAGTTAGAGACAGCAATGCTTCTGAATACTTTTGTGTCCGGATTTTCACTTTTTGAAATATGGCAACCCTAATCAACTCTGAGGCCACACCTGAAGCTGGGGGTGAGTGATGCATTTTATTCAGTTTGTGTTTAAAAACAAGTCTATCAAATCTACACCTTCCAAAACACAATGCAAACTAAAAACAGCCCTCCTTCAGGATTTGCAATGCCAAAACTATGTGTACAAAAATGTGTGTGCTAAGGCAAAGCATGCATAACAAATGCCTATGTTAGTTAAAATCTTGGAGATATAATTGTATACTTGGAAAGGACCCTAAGGGTCATCTTAGTCCTGCAATGACATCCAACAATGTATTATAAGGAAAATATAAAGATCATGCTTTGCAACGACGACAACAACAAAATCTGTATATTAGGCAATATAGTACCAAAAATGTACATATGAGGAGAAATTTGCACTAAAACACTAGTGAATGTTCAGGAGGCTTTTGTTATTTTATTTTTCAAAAATGGAAAACTGGTGTGGAAAGTGGAGAACAAAACTTAAGATTGGAAAAATGAGAAACCGAGAAACTGAAATGTACAGATTTGCCCATCCCTATCGGATGCCTCCTCTGGAACAAATGCTCCCCATCCCTCTTACCCAGACATCTTTGCCCTCCACTGCCCAACTACTCCCCTCTCCATCCCAATCGCCTGATCGCTCTCCACCAACACCCCTTCCCCATACGAGAGAGAGAAAGAGAGAGAGAGAGAGAGAAACCTTTTCCTTCTGTACTTCCAATAAAAACATGAATAATGATCCCTGGAGACGAGTGGGGCCCATTCCAGCCCGCCCTCGAGAAGTAGTTTTGGCTGGAGTCTTTCTCCATCAGCTTTTTGAAATATGAGACTCCGGACCATTCAGAAGAGCACAGCACAAGAGCCAGCGAATGAGGCTGTTGCCATCCTAACCTCCTCTTCCTCCTCCCCCACCCAGTCTCCACTCCAGTTTGGTTCAATAACAAAGTACAGAGTGGTGGTGGGGATCCTGGAACAGCTGGCTAAGATGGGAGCTAGCAGGATTCAAAGCCACACGTCAAAATGAATCCATCCTGCAGCTCCTGTCGACGGTAGGAGGCAGCAACTATATTATATATAATGTACATACACAGAGAGGGAGGGAGGGAGGGAGCAAAAGGATGGAGTGATATGTGGCTTAGTTTCAAGCCATTCTTAAACCACTGGGAGACTTTGGCAGGAGCAGCCAAATGCAAATCCAAATGTTGAAATTTCACACGGAGGCAAATGCCTGGGAGCTGCTGAGAACTGTCAAGGGGAGATCCTGGTGCTCAAGAGAGCACAGGCGATGATACAGCACAGACATCGCGCCAATGATTCTTCCATTCGCATAGAGCTCACTTGTCTTGATGCATTCTGGCTTTATTATTATTATTATTATTGTTCAGCAAGACACATAAAACCACTTGATCCAACAGATAAATATGTAAGTGTTCTCCATAAAATGATCTAAAATATTCACAGCAAATGGTATATTATTATTATTATTATTAAGCAAGATGTATACACTGCTTGATCAAACAAATCTCTAAGCAGTTTATGAAAATTAGTATAAAACATTTATTTAAAATAGTAATAGATTGCATTCAACTAACTTCTACTCAGAGTAAATCTACTGGTACTTTAAATTAATGGGTGCAAGTTAGCCATGTCTGTTAACTTCAACAGGCCTACTCTGAGTAAGACCAGCACTTGACACAACCTTATTTAATCAAGTACCATATATATATATAATCTGTATTTTGATTTTTTAAATAAAATTCTTCAAATTTATATCAAAATATAATTGAAACCAAGAGATCTGAAAAAATCAACTTTACATAATAAAATGACATGGGTGATTTAGCTTTGCTAATCAAAAAGTTTTTCGAAGGCATGGAAAATGGTACAGTGAAGGTGCCTGCCTCATATCAATAGGCAGGCGGTTCCAAAAGTGTAGATGCTGTCACACTGAATAATTACTTTCTTACAAGAGTGGAACAAGGATTATGTGGAACTTGTAAGAGTGCCAGTTCTACAGACTGAAGTGGATGAGGGTTAGGTGATCCCACATGCAAACTTGTCCCAATACATCTTACTAGTCCTTACAGCAATAATGCCGTAGCCCAAGATTTACACCCATAATTTTTGAGCACAATTTCTTTTCTCATTAATTTATAGAGAATGATTGGCAGGGGGAGGGGGAGGGGGAATGTGTGAGATATTTTCAGCCGGCACTTGTTAAAATGTGCAGAAAATTACATCATCTGTGTGAATGATCTGGCAGGATTGACCCCCCGAAACAACTTCTATTCCAACCAAAGCAGTCTCCAAATCAGAACCAGATTTGCAACTGTCCAGAGGGCAACATGAAAGAAACCGGATACACTTAATTCACATCAGGCTTTGTTTCCATGTTAAAAATGTTGCCTGGTAGATATGAAAGCAGCAAAATAGCCAGTGATAGCTAAAAGAAACTCTCATCTATCTATCTTTTCTCTCTCTCTTTCTTCCAGTTAATGAAGGAGGTTTAGGATGATTCAGTAGTTTCTAATACTTTAGAAATCCTGTTGAAAGAAGTGTATGAACTTCAGAAAGCAAACACAACCTTGGCTTAATGTCTCCTGTACTATTTTTCAACACATAAAAAGTTGCCTTACACCGAGTCAGGCGATTGGTCCGTCTAGCTCAGTATTTTAAACACTGATTGGCAGTGTATCTCCAGGGTTTCAGGCAAGGGACATTCCCAGCTCTGCCAGGAGATGTTGCCAGGGTTTGAACCTGGCACATTCTGCGTGCGCTGGAGATGCCCTACCATTGAACTACAGCCCTTCCCCTCAAAATAAAGGACTCCAGTCTTCATGGTTTGGAACAAAGGGCGGGTTTTAAATAGGGACATCGAAAATTGCCTTCTACTGAATCGATCACTGGTCCATCTAGCTCAGTATTGTCCACCCTGACTGGCAGTGGCTCCCCAGGATTTCTAACAGGGAGTCTCTCCCAGCCCTGCGGGAGACGCTGCTAGGGAATGAACCTGGCACCTTCTACATCCAAAGCATCTGCTCTACCCTTTGAACTACAGCCTTTCTACACAGATGTCTGTCTCTAGATCATAGCTGTCAACTTTCCCTTTTTTGTGGGAAATTCCCTTATTCCAGCGCCGTTTCCCACTGCAAAAAAGGGAAGGTTGACAGCTATGGCCATTTCCAAATGCAAAAAAAGGAAGGTTGACAGCTATGCTCTAGATACACAACCTTCCCCTCAAAATAACCCAAGTCCGGCACTCTAACCACTACACCACACTTTCCTATGCTTTTACAGAAGTGTCTCTTTTGCAGCAACTTTTCCAGTGCAGTTCTAAAACAAATACTGGAAGCGGCCACCCCAGCTCGTTCCATGCCCAAGCACCTCCTACCCTTTTCCCAACCATCCTTTCCCTACACCTGACCAACCCCACTTCCTTTATACCTCACCCACACTTTTGCCTACCCACCCCCGCCACTACAGCTAGCCAAAACCACTCCCCTTCCGGCTTACCCTAAGCCCCTCCTACGGCAAGCCACATTCCCTTTTAGAGAAGGTGGTGGAACGTCACAGCACACTCCCCTTGCTCTCTTAAGCAACTTGCCTGTCTGGGCCTGTCTGTCATCAGCCACGCGGAATGCCGAGTGTGATGACAGCCTTACACACACAGACACACACATATGGAGCTATAAGGTTGTTTCCAAGTTCTGCTCAGAGCAAAATGAACCTAAGTTAGCTGTATCTATTGGCTTCTGTGGGCTCTACTGAGTAGAGCTACAACACTGACTACAACACACACACACACTTACAGTACAGTCATACCTCTGGTTGCGAACGGGATCCGTTCCGGAGCCCTGTTCGCAACATGAGCAGAGCTCTACCTGAAGTTCGCATGTGCGTGGTGCGATTCGGCGCTTCTGCACATGCGCAAAGTGCAATTCAGCATTTCTTCGCATGCACGAACCACCAAACCTGGAAGTAACCCGTTCCGGTATTTCCAGGTTCGGCACATTCGTATCCCATGACGAACACAACTCGCTGCTATCGTAACTAGAGGTATGACTGTATATGTTTTCCTCCAAGGAACTCAAGGTGGTACATGTGGTTCTCTCTCCTGTTATGCTTACAACAGCCCTGCGAGGCTGGTTATGCTGAGAGATTGCAAATGGGCCAAGGTCACCCAATGGGTGTCACTTGAACCCTGGTCTCTCAGATCCTGGTCCAGCACTCTAACCACTAATGCCACACTGGCTGTCCTGAGGCTACATCTTTTACAAACCTCTTCTGTCTTTGGGGTTGCTGTTTCTTTTAAGGGAGGGTCAGGCTTCACCACACAATGAACAGATGTGAGGTTGACCCATTTCCATGGTAAAAATGGCCACCATGGGCTTTCCCCCAGGCAATGAGATGCTGAATGGCAAAAGCTCCGGCGGCGCTTGGAAGAAGATGGAACTTTGGAAAGGTGTGATGGAGGAGCCGAGGGTGAAAAGTGGCATATGTTTCTGAGTGAGCAGTGGCCCCTCCAGCACCCCCTGTGGCAATCGCCATTTTGACCTTTCCCAGTGGGAAAGTGAAATCTGGATGGGGGAGGACAGAGGAGGCCGTTAAGAGCCACCCAGTGCTCCTCCATCCATCTGCTCCGAAGGGAAGCCGGCCACAGAATGCCTTCCAGTTTGATTTCTTTATAGAGAGATCACTCAGGTTTTGATAAGATCACTGCAGGCGGACAGGAGGAAATTGGAAACTTGCCCGGGGTTTGATCTCACATGGCAGAATGTGATGTGGCTTGCACATTACGGGCCAGGCCTTAATAGCATCCCATTAGACAGAGACAATACAGGCCCGTGACCTTGCAGGGAGTGAAAAATGAAGGCCTAAAGCAAATGGCTGCCATCGTGGGTATTTCTTTTTTCTATTAAAAAACAGATTTCAGTTTCACACAGATCCAGCACAGGAGGTTATGAGAGAAGAGGTGGCAGGTTGGACCAGGCGATCTCTTCAGTCACAAACAGGGGGGGGGGGTCATCATTACGAGACCCACAGCGCCTAGCAACCCCCAGAGCTGGGGCTCTGGAGGGTGAGGAAACGGGAAAGGAGAGGGTGTGAGTGTGGTGTCTGGGGGGTGGGGAGTGAGAATTCAGAAAGGGACAACCCAAATGATGATGGGGATGGAGGGACTCCCCTATGATTTCTCTTCAGATGGTATAAATCTTCAGACTCCCCTACGAGGAAAGGTTGCAGCGTCAACTATTGAGGCTCGGTTTGTTTGTTTATTTTCTCATTTGTAGCTTTGTTGTCTTTACTATTATTGTATTACAACACTTGTGTTCTATGTTGCCAACTGCCCTGTGGTCCTCATGATAATCGGTAGAATAATAATAGTAATTATTATTATTATTATTATTATTATTATTATTATTATTATTATTTGAGGAAAGGTGAATAAGAGGCAACACAATAAAAGATTATAAAATTATGCATGGCATGAAGAAAGCAGACAGAGAAACATTTTTCTCCATCCCTCATCATCCTAGAACTTGTGGACATCCTACGAAGCTGAATATTAGGAGATGGACCATTGGTCTGATCCATCAGGTTCTGATTATATTCTTATGGATTGAGGGAGTGAGCGGGGGCTCATCCACACTTCATTTTGTTTTGCATTTCTAGGCACAGGTCTGGGCCTTGCAGGTCAGTGTCTGAGCAGGGTTTTGGGTTTTTTTTGTCCTGGCACTACTGTGTTTTTCTGCTGAATTGCAGCCACTGGCCACCAGGTTTTCCACAGATTACTGCTTGCTTTGATTCAGAAGCAAAACACAGGTTTTCCTGCGGAGAGCATCAGAATGAACAAAAACTTCTCTAAATTGGAAAGTTTGGACCTGTTCCCAGAAAGTGCACAGCAAAGGTGAGTGTGGATGAGGACAGAGAGAGGTAAATCAGCAGTACCAGTTTCTAGGAAAAAGCAAGTTGGAATATCCTTGACAAGCTAATCAGAAAAGAGAGAGGGATGCTAGAGCAGGTGTGTGGGAGGATGGAAGGACAGGGTTTTCTTTCAAATCTTGTGGAGAGCTGTCCCTGACCTCGCAAGAGGTCTCCTTCTGAAGCCCCCAGCAAAAAACACCTTCCAAATTCCTGATCGCTTCAAGGGGGAACACAGTGAAACAAAACCACATGACCCGCTCGGCAGAAAGGCAGCCTGTTAGCTCTTGGAATGAAAGCTAGCCTTGAGATGGAATTGAAAAGCCAGCAAATCACAAAGCAACTAGCTACCATTCTTCTTCTTCTTCTTCTTCTTCTTCTTCTTCTTCTTCTTCTTCTTCTTCTTCTTCTTCTTCTTCAGCCAATGCAATCAGCAGTGACAGCTTTGCTGCACAAACCTTGGATATTTGTCCTGCTGCCCATGGCCTACCACCTGCTGGTTAAACAGAAGAAGAAATAGGGTTATCACAGAAGCTGCCACAAGCACTACAAGGTACCTATTTCACAGAAGAAAAACAATTGATGATGCTCAGAAAACTGCCACTTTCCCAATAGTGACAAAATACCTCCACAAAACAAAACCCAAAAACAATACCCCAAAAATGATCCAGCAGCAAATCCTCTATGAAGAAAAGTTGTAGAGAAAAGGTGCATAAGAGGTGACATGATAAAACTTTATAAAATTCTGCATAGCATGGAGGAAGCCCATAGAGCAGGGGTCGGCAACCTGCGGCCCATGGGCCGGATGCAGCCCATAAAGACCGTTTTACTGGCCCACAAGCCACCCACAAACTGAGCCACCTGCTTGGCAAATCCCCCATGTGCTGCACTAAAGCAGCGTGACGCGAGGACTCGCCGAGTGGAGCCGTGTCTGTGCATGTCCAGATGCCGAAAATCGCTTCTGCGCAGGCACGATTTTGGCGTCTGGGCATCCACAGGTGTGATTTCCGGCATCATGCTCTGCCAGTCCGGCCCATGGACTATCTCCGTGGGAGTGATCTGGCCCATGGCCAGTAAACCTTGCCGACCCCTGCCATAGAGAAATGTTTTTCGCCTGCCAGAGTCAAGGGAAAGCTGAGTGTAGTGAGACATGCATTCTGGACTTTCAAAAAACTTAAGGAGCTACTGGGTGTGATCCCATTCCCATGGTCAGAAATACTCAAAGAGAAGGGAGTCCAAGATGGGTGGGAGTTTCTTAAATGTGAAATACTGAAGAAACAAAGACAGACAATCCCAACAGGAAAGACAAGTGGGAAGCTTCTAAAAAAAACTGGTTTGGTTGCATAAAGAGCTTACAGATGAGATGAGACTTAAGCAGCGCATGTGCAAGAAATGGAAGAAAGGGGGAATCACAAGGGAGGAGTATACAAGAAGAAGCTGGGGCTTGCAAGAGAGATTAAAAATAATGGGTAAGTTAGAAGCAAGAGGAAGAACAAGCAAGTGGTAAGTCCTCTGTGTGGAGAAGATGCAGAAATGCTCTTGGGTGACAGAGAGAAGGCAGAACTGCTGAACACCCTACTTTGCCTCTGTCTTCACCCAAAAGGAAAGCAGTGCCCAACCTGGTGATAACAGAATAAACAATGCAAGGAGGGAGCTGCAGCCCAAGATAGGAAAAGAGGTGGTAAGGGAACACCTAGCTACTTTAAATGAATTCAAATCTCCAGAGCCTAATGAGCTGCACCCAAGGGTACTAAAGTAACCTTTGAGAATTCATAGAATCATAGAATCATAGAGTTGGAAGAGACCACAAGGGCCATCCAGTCCAACCCCCTGCCAAGCAGGAAACACCATCAAAGCATTCCTGACAGATGGCTGTCAAGCCTCTGCTTAAAGACCTCCAAAGAAGGAGACTCCACCACACTCCTTGGTAGCAAATTCCACTGCCGAACAGCTCTCACTGTCAGGAAGTTCTTCCTAATGTTTAGGTGGAATCTTCTTTCTTGTAGTTTGAATCCATTGCCCGTGTCCGCTTCTCTGGAGCAGCAGAAAACAACCTTTCTCCCTCCTCTATATGACATCCTTTTATATATTTGAACATGGCTATCATATCACCCCTTAACCTTCTCTTCTCCAGGCTAAACATACCCAGCTCCCTAAGCCGTTCCTCATAAGGCATCGTTTCCAGGCCTTTGACCATTTTGGTTGCCCTCCTCTGGACACGTTCCAGCTTGTCAGTATCCTTCTTGAACTGTGGTGCCCAGAACTGGACACAGTATTCCAGGTGAGGTCTGACCAGAGCGGAATACGGTGGTACTATTACTTCCCTTTATCTAGATGCTATACTCCTATTGATGCAGCCCATTCTTGGAGAACACATGAGATACCTGCAGACTTGAAGTGGGCAAAAGTTGTCCCCATCTTCAAAAGGGTGGGGGAGAATACCTGGGTAACTACCAACCTGTGAGCTTGACATTGATACCAGGACAGGTCCTAGAACACTTAAAAAGTCAGTCTACGAGCACTTAGAAAAGGATGCTGTGACAACTAAAACCCTGCATGGGTTTCTCAAAGCCAAGTTAAACTGGACAAATCTCATTTCTGTTTTTCCATAAAGTTACAAGCTCAGTGGATCAAAGGAATGCTGTGGGTGTAGTGTATCTTGATTTCAGTAACATTTTTGACAAAGTCTGCCTCTTCTTGTGCAGAAACTGGTAAAATGTTGGCTTTATTGAGGTAACCATAAGGTGAATTTGTAGCTGGTTGACTGACCAAACCCAAGGAGTGCTCACTAATGGTTCCTCATCATTCTGGGGGAAAGTGACAATTAAAGTGCTGCGAAATTCTGCCCTGGGCCTGTAGTTGCTCAGCATCTTTATGGACAACTTGAATTAAAGAACTGAAGGTATATTCATCAGATTTGCAGATGACGCCCAACTAGGAGTAGCCAATACTGCTGAAGACATAAATGGGATTCAAGATTACCATAACAGATTGGAGAACTGGGCCCAAACAAAATAAATTTCAGTAGGGACAAATGTCAGGTTCTACACTTAGGCAGGAAGAACCAGCTGCACAAAGATAAGATGGGGGACACCTGGCTTGCTTCCAGGAGCTGGGCATTAGTACATATGGAAAGGATTTAGGCATCTTACTAGACCACAAGCTTCACATGAGTCAACAGTGGTAAATGTACAAAAAGAAAAACATGCACCAATAAATAAATAAATATTAGAAAGCAGCAAGATTAGACGTAGACACACAAAGCATTTTTTTAAAGAGAGAGAAACCAAAACTCCCTGTGCTCCACTCCCCCTTTCTTCCCACCCAGGGCAGCCTGCCCCTCAAAGCCATGTGAAGCACATGGGGCTGGACCTCAGCAGCCACAGCCTCTCCTCCTCGTCACCTAAGGGAGGAGGCTGGCAGTGGCGGCCACGGAGAGGCAACAGGATGCACCATTGCAGCAGCAGCCACTGCTACCGCCGTCGTTAGGAACAAACACCAGCTCATCCTCCTCCCCATGCTTTGTTGCAGCAGCGCTGGTTGGGTAAATAGGGACATTCTGAGATCAAATCAGAAGCCAGGATGGCTTTCATAACTCTGGGACTGTCCTTGAAAAATCAGGACACTTGGAGGGTATGGACATGCAGGCGCTTCTTCCAAAGCTGTGGCCCTTTTGCAGCATGGGGAACTGCCCCGCCCCCCAATGCTACAAATTAATCACCGCTTTCCCAGGTTGTCAGTTTTAGCAAATGAGGGCTGAAGTCCTGGAGAGAGCAAAAGGGTTCAGAGTGAAGAGCAGGGAGGTCAGGGAGAGGTCAAGGAAGCACTGGGAGCTGGAGAGACGGAGGCTGGTTCTGATTAAGGGCAATCCACGTGGCTCAGAGGCCCGTCTGCCATTGTATGGCACTGGGAAGGTTCCCCCCGCCTCCAGTCAGCAGGAACAGAGTGCGGGGTGGGGGGAATTGGAAGCAGTCGGCATTAAGCATTACCAGCTGAAGATCTTCCGAAACTTTGGAAGGAAAGAAAGCGGTGAAAAAGGATGGAGTGGGGGGGGACACACGGCAGAAAGAAAAGGCTGACATTTCTGTGGCTGCTCTGACAGCATGTGCCCGCTCTGCTGGGCTAGGTGTGTGCACCTGGGTCACATCCACACTACACACTGAAAACACACTTCTACCAACTTTAACCAGTCATAGCTTCCTCAGTCATGTGTGTTGAATAGATCTGCACATACCTCTCTACTTTGCATAGCTCATCACACCATTTTCAAACCTTCGAAAACTTCGAATGCTGGTCTTGGTAGTTACCTGTGTCGGCAGGGCCCTGAACCATTGCTACCTCCAACTGCTGCTGATCTACCCCAACTTCAGTGATTTCAGCAAACTTCTCAGCATGTCTGCATAGCCAGGAATGCTAGGGACATTCACAGAAATCTGTGTGCAAAGTTAGGAAGCTGGATGCTATGGCCATTTCTGAAACTCTCACAGAATCCCAGGTATGAATATCAGAGAATTCTGACAAAGATAGAAAACAGGACCAGAACTCACTGGTGTTCCCTTAGTTGCCCCATGTCTGGAATAGAAATCAATCCAGTGAAATCAATCAGGATTCACAACTGTTTTTGCTTTTGGTCTGCAAACGATGCATAATTGATTAGAAAGAGAGCCAGTGTGGTGTATTCGTTTGGAAGTTGGGCTGAGGCCTGGAAAACCAAGATTTGATTCCCCTATTCAGCAACGAAGCTCACTGGGTGTGACATTGGGCACCAAATACTCCCTCTCAGCCTATCCTACCTCACAGGGTTGCTGTGGAGATTAAAGCAGAAGAGAACTAGGTATGCCACCTTAAGCTCCTTGGAGCCAATGAAATAAATAAATAAATAAATAAATAAATAAATAAATAAATAAATAAATATCCCACCCTTTGCTTTTTAGTGAATGGGGAGGGGGTAGAACATGTTTGTTTGTTTGTTTGTTTGTCTGTCAAGATTTAGATGCCACTTGATTGATTCTATTTTGTAAAAACACTTTAAGGTTTTGTTACAAATAATCAAATTACCAGTAAAACAAGCCAACCGTTAAAAACAACTATTCAAAACATACCAAAAAAAAATAAATAAAACCAATTAAAGCACAAGATTAAACACATGCCCACACTCTACATACCTGGAGAGGCTTTGCTTAACAAAAATGTTCTTAGCAGTCACTGAAAAGAGTATAGCGAAAGCACCTAGCTGAGGTCATAGGCAGGGAGTTCCAAAGAGTGGGATAATATATATATATATATATAAATGTTCCCATTGCGTGCGCGCGACACCACCTTGCTCCGTAACCACTGGACCAAAGTGCACAAATTTAGGACAAAGCGTAACATGACCATCGAGGAAGGATATAGCATAATAAAAATTTAAAAAACCACACCTGTCATGCCTAAAATATAGAATAAAGGCAAAAAAATGCGCCTATTATACCTCACCAGCAAAAGGAATGAAGACTCCAACAGCATCCAATAGAAAGGCGGATTGCCTGTTGACGTCATCAGACCTGCGCCAAAAAGAAAACCCCGTCCACCATTTTATAACTGCCATCTGTAAGCACCCAAGGACTTTCTGACACAAACTGCTTAGTGGAAATGTGGAAAAAAGACGGAGCAGGAGGCAGGGCAGTTGCGGAAGAGAGGGGGGAGAAAAAAAATAAGCCAAAGGCTGTCTGAGAGGTCGCAGTGAGTAAGACCGGCTCTGAGGGGATTTTGTCGCTGGGGTGCGTAATTTTGGGACTGGGTGGGGGAGAATGCTCTTTTTAATGGCGTAGAGCATGGGGCCAGTTAATTGTGAGGAGGGGGGTGCGCTTTTACAGTAAAAAAAAACCAGAGCAAGGCCCACAGTAGGCCTCCATAAAGTGCCCAGTGCCCTCAATTAAAATGGCCGCTGCACACTCACAGGCATTTTAAATTTCCCAAGTGCCCTCACCTAAAATGGCCGCCGCAACTTCGCATGATGAACACACACAGTCCCAAGTGATCAATACCACCGGACCGGCCCCTTGCTGACCCCTACTCTACAGGGACAGGGAAGAACGAAAACAGGAGCTTCCAGAATACTTTCGGGGTCAGAATTTAAAAAAGCAAAAAAAACCACAGCAACGTGTGGCTGGGCAGCTAGTTATTTATAAATGCAGAGGGAGTGTTATGTGGCATCTGTAACAGTGCTGGTTTAGTTGCATATATTAAGAAATTTCATCACAGTGGACAGTGAGATGAATAACAGCTTTTTTTTTTTTTTGCTAAAGTCAAACTGCAACAGAATGGAGACAGTGCTGCATGTGACTAATACAGGGTGGAAACTGCTTTCTTCCGACCCCTAATTTTGGCATTCACACATCACTGTCATGCGTGGAGGGATTGGGTGATTTACCTGATGTCACAGCATGGAAGAGTAGGCAGACTTATGCTGATAATATAGAGTTCTTTCAGGGGTGTGTGTGTGTGTGTGTGTGTGTGTGTGTGTGTGTATCCACACCTGTGCATGCACACATACCTCTGAACACCAGTGTTAAGAATATCTTCTGCAAACATCAATGATGCAACTGCTTGGCTAGTTAGTCCTATGGTTTGGTAGTGTATGCACTACTGTTTGGCCCAAAGGCGCTGCAAAACCATTAACAGAATATTAATACAAAAGAAGGCTGTAATAGCACAACTACAAAGGTACAATAAAGCACTATAATACATCAATAAAGGCAATAGAAAGCTGCAGAATGAACACCACATATTAGAGCAGATACATACACAGTGTATCAGGGTCTCACCATTGACATGGCTCTGCTGCAGACAATAAAAATACAAGTGACCAGAAGGGTGCCTGATTACACACCTGCTCAAAGGAATACCATCACCCCAAGCCCAAAAGGAACCCAGTCTCAGAGAAGTCCTCGCCAAGCCCAACCAGCTTGGAAAAAGTAACAAGGCGGAAGTTCATCCTGCTGCAACTTCAGCATCACACCATGGCTGGAAGGATAAGCCAGCCGTCTAGTTGAAGCCTAACCATTCTGAGGCCTGTGCACCCACCCACATCACATGCCCTTAAAAGCCCCACTTTAATGCCTTTGCAAATCCTCTAGGGGGAAAAAACCAGTTTCAAAGGTTTGTTCTAATTTGTGGATGACTTGATAAGAACGTGTTTTGCAGATGTATATAGCTGTAAGTTTAGGTGTGTATAGGGGAACACAGGGCTTCATAATGCAGAATCATCACAGAATTGTAAAGTTGCAAAGGATCCCAAGGGTCATCTAGTCCAACCCCACTCAATGTAGAAATTTTGGGAAGTATCCGGGGAAATTTAAAATCTAAAAAGGGACACGCAACTCACACTTCACAAGCACACACCCAAGCATTGAGTGGCTGAAGGCTAAGCTCATTCTTTAGGGTTCAGAAGGATTAATTCTCAGACAATCAGACATTTGGTTGAATGCCTGTGTGCAACTGGAGGTGGTGCTATGGCAACTATGCGCTGCAATCTGCGCTGATCCAAAACATCTCCTTTTGCCATCTCCATTACAAAGTGCTGGAAACAATCTAATTACCAGTTTGTTGCCATAGTTATTTGTATGGAGACCGCATTTAATTATCTTTTTGGAGCCATAAGCAAATTGCCGCTAAAAAAAGAGGGGAATGGGGAGGGGGAGAGAGAGAACTGCTGTCTCTTTACAGCTAAAAAGCCCAATTCACATAAAATAATGATCTGGTGCATGAGATCACCAGCTTCTGGCTCGCCAAGAAGGTGATTACTGGAACTTGCTCCAGCTTCTCTCTCTCTCTCTCTCTCTCTCTCTCTCTCTCTCTCTCTCCTTTCATTTGTGAGGAGGGGGCACTTGTGGGTTGGGGGTGACTGTGCTGAAAAATTAGAACTTTCAAAACATTTTTCTAGGGTTGCTAAGTAACTTCCTGAAGATGACTTCACTCACAGGAAGCAAGGAAAACCACGAGGCCAAATATGCTGTGTGTCTGTTTGTGCACACAAACGTGTGTGTGTGTGTGTGTGTGTGTGTGTGTAGTGCAAGCACACCCACACTTATATACTGCCTAAGAACATCAGAAGGGGCCTGTTGGATCAGGCCAATAACCAGTCTATTCCAGCATCCTTATTTCACTGGTGGCCAACCAGATGCCTCTTTGGAAACCATGAGCAGGATCTGAGTACAACAGCAACTCCTCCCTATTGTGCTTCCTAGCAATGGAAACTACAAAAGGAAGCACCCAGAATTTAAGAAGAGTCCAGCCAAAGGCCCATCTCCTCCTGCATCCTCTTCTCACAGGTGCCCCAAAGCAAAGCCCGCAAGCAGATCTTGAGTGCATATGAAACTCCCTATTTGTGGAGGGCACAAGGAGAAGGGGACGACAGAGGACAATATGGTTGGACAGTGTTCTTGAAGCTACCAACATGAGTCTGACCAAACTGCGGGAGGCAGTGGAAGACAGGAGTGCCTGGCGTGCTCTGGTCCATGGGGTCACGAAGACACGACTAAACGACTAAACAACAACAACTTGTGATTCCCAGCATTTGGCATTCAGAGAAATTTTGCCTCTGGTGATGGAGAAAGAACATTTGGAGAGCCAAAGGCCCATCTAGTGCTGCATCCTGTTTTCATGGTGGCCACCCAGATGCCTCTTATGGGAAGCCCACAAGTAGAATTTGAGCGTAAGAGCACTCTACCCTCCCTTGGCTTTAAACAACTGGCATTAAGAAGCATCACTGTGTCTGAGTTTCCACCCACAAATCTTCCACCTTGCTTCAGCTCTTTTTATTTATTTATGTCAGGCTCAGGGTAGCAATTCACTCTGAAGAACTGCTGTGTTTTCTGAGCCTGGAAGTAGATGTTTGTGATCATCCATCTCCAAAGAGACCCGCAAGGCTTGGAGAGATTTATTCCATGGATGCATTGAGCATTAGCTTTGGGGAGGAGGTGGATATAACTTAGCAGCCACCACCTTGTGGGTCAACCACACTGTGGACAATGGAGCAGAGGCTCTTATTTAGCACTTTCCTCCTTGCAAGGTACAGGACACGGGTGGCGCTGTGGGTTAAACCACAGAGCCTAGGGCTTGCTGATCCGAAGGTCGGCGGTTCGAATCCCTGCGACGGGGTGAGCTCTTTGCTCGTCCCTGCTCCTGCCACCTAGCAGTTCGAAAGCACAAAGTGCAAGTAGATAAATAGGTACTCTCCGCAGGAAGGTAAACGGCGTTTCCATGTGCTGCTCTGGTTCGCCAGAAGCGGCTTAGTCATGCTGGCCATGACCCGGAAGCTGTAGGCCGGCTCCCTCAGCCAATAAAGCAAGATGAGTGCTGCAACCCCAGAGTCGTCCACGACTGGACCTAATGGTCAGGGGTCCCTTTACCTTTACCTTTACTTGCAAGGTAGTCAGCTTGCGGAAGGAACAATTCAGGTCCAGGCCTGGATAAATTAAAGCAGCTGCAGCCCTGAGTGAAGCCTCTTTTTCCTGGCACAGAGATAAGGCTACAGAAAAACTTTACTCATTGAATGTCAGGCAAAACCTGCACCAACACAATTTGCAACAATAAACTTAATATCTTAACTCCAACCCCATTTGGTTTATATCCAGCCTTTCTTCCATCAAAGGCATGTATATTGTTACATGACATCTCAGTCTCATTTATTGTGGCAAAAAAAATCACTGTATCCATGCAGGAGTAAACTGCGGTTCATCCAATTAGAGTTAGAGAATGTCCAGCGCATGGAATAAATTTTGCAAACTTCTTTCTTTTCTTTTTTTTGTTGAACACCATTCTACTTTCCAGCTGTATTGGCTACATCATCATATGATTGTCCTCTTTTTACTATTTTTTTCTTGGGAGCCACCCAGAGTGGCTGGGGCAACCCAGTCAGATGGGTGGCATATAAATTAAGAATAAGAATAATCTCTTTCATATTCACTGAAATGGTTCAGTATCAGCTCAGCCATACTTTCACCAGGGTAATCTTTCAGTTCAGAAAAACTCAGAAACCATTAAATTAGTAATCCATAACTAGGAGACATGTATCTAACAATGACAGTAAACTGATCAACAATTTTTTTTAAAAAAAAAGCTGCCAAATGTTAAAAATCTGCCCCCTCCCCAAAAAAAATCTGCCCCCCAAAAATAAAATAAAAAATCTGCCCGAACAGAAATTTTAGCCCTGAAAAAGAGGATTGTGCGGGGAAAACCGGACATATGGCAACCCTACTCAAGCAATCCAAGAAAATTACCATTGTTTGGGAAACCAAATGTTTCATCATCTCCTCTAAATGCCAAGTCATGTTCTGCCAAAAGGGAAATCACCGCAATAACTTGTTGAAGTATGTGCCTCCAGTAATCCTGTTCTGCTTTGATTTGCCCTTTGATTTTTGATGTTAGTGTTTGGCCACACTTTCTTGTTAGCTGTGTTAGTATAGAGCCCTTGGTCAGCAGTTCCATCACAGACAAAAGGGAGTTCCTCACTGCAAAGCCTTCACTGTGAATACCATACCAGCAGCCTCTGCATTGATGCTGAGCTGGACAAGTGTATTGGCAAGACAGCTACAGCAATGGCTCACCTCTCCAAAAGGGTATTGGAGAATGTGATGCTAACGACCAATACCTAGATGAAGGTCTACCAGGCTTGCGTCTAGAGCATGCTGCTTTATGGAAGCGAGTCATAGGCAACTTACAACTATCAGGGGTAATGCCCCAATGCCTTCCATGTGCACTGTGTCAGGAAGATTTTGGGTACCACATGGCAGGGCAAAGTCTCAAACAAAGATGTGCTCTCCAAAGCCCACATTCCCAGCATGTTCACATTACTGTCTCAGTGACATCTACGCTGGCTTGGGCATGCCCACAGAATGGAAGATCACAAAGGATGCGCACTATGGGATAACTGGCTTCAGGCACCGGGCCCATTGGCAGGCTAACTCTGCACTACAAAGATGTCTGCAAATGTGACATGAAGGCTGACAACATCAACCCCACCGTGTGGGAATCCCTTGCAGGTGACCACAGTGCCTGGAGACAGGCAGTCAGGTCGTGTATCCACAGCAGTAATTAGAGGAGGAATGACTGCTAGGAGGAGCACAGAGAGAAGAAGCGCCATGGTGCATCTGCAGTAGCACAACTGGATGCCTTCATCTGCTGCAAATGCAAGAAAGCATGTATCTCCCATATGGGTCTCCACAGCCACAGCAGCTGCTGTAACCTTCCAGCAGTTTGACTTCACCCCCAAAGATAGCCCCAAGACAGACAGATGCCCAACAGCGTGCACGCGCACGCACACACACACACACAGAGGTTTTAATGGTTTCTAAATATGGAGTTGTCTTAATTGGGTTTTTATTGTATTGTGAAATTGCTCAAGGAAGTAATTTGCAATTGAAATAAATAACAAGGGAGCTTAAGACAGGGGCAGGGAACCTCTGGTCCACAGGCCAGAAGTGGCCCTCTAGACTTCTTCATTCGGCCCCCAGGACTCTCCAAGTCTGCATCCTTCTCAAGCCGAATGTGTCCCTGAATTGTAATAACGCCTTGTGCTTGCCTAGATGGAGAGATGAGGAGCAGTGTGGGTGGGTGTTGTAGAAATCTCTGGGTTGCATCCAATGTTAAACCTACTTAGAGGAGACCTGTTGAAAATAATGGACAGGAATAACTTTTAGCCCACATAGAACTTTGTTGCATACAACCCTCTGATTTTTACATGGCTGGAAGGAAGCCTACCCAATAGCCCATCTTCTTCCCGTGTCCTGACAATCCAGTGACCTTCATCTGAAGAACATGAAGAAAGGCATGTTGTCAGGAAAAGCACACACATACACACCTTCCTCCCCATCTGCCCAGCCATCCTCAGCAGAATCAGCAGCTGTGGCCCAAGGGGGTCGAAACATTAAAACAACAGCAGAGCAAAACACTCTGAGCAGGCTATGCTAGGCTGGATAAATGAGGCAATAGGGCAACAGGAGAAAGCAAAAAAAGAAAAATGCTTGTGACCCCATTAGCATGTTCCTGAAGGGGGTGTAAATCGACTTGCAGGCAGAAGAGGGAGTAGAGCACAACTCTGTCCCTGAGAAGCAACTTACATCCATGGGTATAATAACACAACTGCTAGGATGGTAAAAGCTGGTGTGGTGCAGTGATTAGTGTGTTCGACTAGGATCTGGGACATCAGGGTTCAGCTCCCCCACTCAGCCCTAAAATTCACCTCTGGCCTGTCAGCCCAAGCTACCTCACAGGTTGGTTGTGGGGGCTGAGGAGGGAGAGTGTAAAAATTGTGCAACTATTTTTAATTGAAAAAATGTGCATCTCAAAGCTAACAAAGTTTGGGAAACAGCCATGCGGAGGTCATGAGGAAGGGTGCAGTTGCTAAGTTCTGTTGGCTCCAAGCAGCCGGTAGAGCTCCAGCCTAAGAGCAGGGGGTCTCACCCTACATTTCAAGGTGAATCTGATTTGCTCTTCCCAAAACAATATGCAAAATGAAACACATATACCGGTATCCTTAAAAAATTCACCCTTCTTTGAATTTTGCAACTCTGTTCTCCAACTCACACAGTAGGGGAAAGTGTGCTTAAAAAAAAAATCAATAGCATACAAAAATGCATTGTGTGTTTGGAAAAAAATTACAGTACTTGCAAAATGGGGAAGGGTCAAGGCTCAGTGGAAAAGCATCTGCCCTGCGTGCAGGAGGCCCTAGGTTCCATCTACAACCTAGCATGGTAGGGCAGGGAAGGTCCCCTGCCCAAAATCCTGGAGGGCTAACAGGTCTGACTGAATATAAGGGAGCTTATATATCTAGAACCATGAGGACTGGTATCTTAGTTTAGAGGAAGGACCACAACTCAGTGGCAGAGCATCTACTTTGCATGCAGAAGGTCCCAGGTTCAATCCCTGGCATTTCCAGGTAGGACTGGGAATGTCCCCTGCCTGAAACACTGGTCAGTGTAGGCAATACTTAGCTAGATGGACCAGTGGCTGAAGGCAGTAGAAGGCAGGAGTGACGTCCAGTTTGCAGTTTATTTAAATCATCTCCCCCCCTCCTAACCTATCTTCCTTTCATGTTCTGTCTTTTTAGATTGCAAAAGAGGGCTGTTTTTCCTATTCGCTTGTTTCTACTTTTTCATTTCAGTGATTTGTAAGCTGCTCTGGGAGTCTTTTTTGATGGAAGGGTGGGATTTCTAAATTAATTAATTAATTTTAATTTAATTAATTTTAATTTTAAAAAAACACATAAATCCAGAACCTTCCCTGATGAAACAGAAAACTCTCTAAGAAAAGAACGGCATCTTGGAGAGAAGTTTCCAAAACTCCTGCATGCTTGCTCGCTTGCTCTCGCCTCTCTGGGCAAGACGTCAATACGTGCTTTAAACTGGAATTATTTTAAGCCCTGGACTCACAAGAGACTGAGACAAAGGCAACTCTTCAGCTACTGAGGCTTTCTGCAAAAGCTTTTGATGCCTAAACAGTTTAAGTTAAAAGAGGGGGTGGGGAGCTTGCACTTGAGAATGCAAAATAAACTTCTAGCATATTCTTTAAGATTTCTGCTGCATACACAACCCTCCATGCTTCTCTGCCTCCTCTTCTCTTCCAAAGGCAAAAGTGCCAGTTGTTGCTATCGTCATTATGCAACAGGAAAGATTACCGGTATATCCTGCAAGTAGGGGCCAGTGTGGCAGATCCATGGATGTGATTTGTATATCTGAGAACATAAGAAAAGCTTACTGGATCAGGCCAATGGCCTCTCTAGCTCAGTCTCTTGTTTTCACAGTTGCAGACCACATGCCCCCACGGAAAACCCACAAGCAGGCTCCGAGCACAAGAGCCCTCTCCCTCCTGGGCTTTCCAGTATTCAAGAAGCATTGCTGCCTCTGACCACAGAGGCAGAGCACAGCCATCATGGCTAGTAGCCATCGATATATCATCTTATTATCCTCCACGCTCAGAGGGACTCTTGTGTTGCTGTTATAAGCATGTTAGCAAAGGATATGGAGAAATAAATAAAGGGGGGGGGTTCCACCACCACCCCAAAGGTTGCCTACTTTATACAAATGGCTGGAAATCAACAGCATATTTTCAGAGAGGTAAAGATTTGACACTGCACATGCTCAAAGGGCTCCTTGCATTTCAGTCACGAGCATGTTGGCAAATCATATGAAGAGACAGGGTTCTTTTTCAGTGGGCTTTATATGGGAAGACAGAGCGAGGTGGGCAGTCTGCACGCACTCAGGGGCTCTTGCATTCCAGTCATGAGTGCATTGGCAAATACCCTTCTCAAAGTCATCCTGTTATTCTTTCCTCCCCTCCGCTGTATGTGTGTAATTCAGGTATGAAATGAATTGCTCCTGCTTTGCCGGTATAAATCAGCTCACCCTGAAACACTCCAAAGTTGCATTTTCAACCTCCGGGTGCTAATAGCATCCAGCAGGAGAGAGAGAGAGATTGTGTCGCTGTCGGAGTGGGGGGAGGAGTGGGGGGGGGAGAGAGAGAGAGCTGTTTGCAGAGTGCAATGGAGCCCATCCACTACCTTGGGTTAGCAAAGTATAACATGGTGGGCAAAGGTTAAAGAGTTCAGGCACACTTCAGTGTACAGTGAGCCTCTTACACATAGCAAGATGGATTACTTTAGTAGGGCCGTGTGTGCTCACGCATGCGCTTGTCGGTT
>OFHU01000542.1:0-34137 GCA_900245905.1 Lacerta viridis | reverse complement strand
CAGCCAGGCTTGTAGCTCTGTAAAAATAGTACACTGCTAATTATCAAGCCACAAATGCTAATGAAAATGATGTTTTAAAAATTCAGAGGATGATTTACTAACTGCACATAATTTAACTAGTTGATTTAGCAGGGGCATGGCAATCAGTAGTGAAGTCCTTGCTTCCGGAATCTGGGCAAAACTCCAAAGACCTCCCTGTCTCAAAATTAATTCAGTTTGCCACTAGTGTTTTGGATGGGTCCAAAAGACACTTACAATGCAATCCTATGCATTGAACTAAATGTGACTTACAAGTATGTGTGTATAAGGCTGCAGTGTAATGCTTAAATGGAGCTAAGGATCTGCAAATGCAACAGAATAAAACATAAGAGTTTCAGAATATTGATAATGATAGGTCTATACCACTTTAAGCTGTGTGCAGAATCACATTTTTAACTGTCTCCTTGTGTAAAATTACCACCACCACAAAAGTAAAAACAGAGGGATCAGCCTTCCTCAGTCTGGTGCCCTTCATAAACTTTAAATTGTTGCTCTCATGATGGCAAGTGACCAGATAATATTGATGTTTACAATTCAAAACATTTCATAGTCAAGAAAGACTGAGCTAGACCTTTCCTCTTTTTTATCATCATCATCATATGAAGGAGGTCGTGTTTATGCAATCTAGATTCAGGTAGGTAGCCATGTTGGTCTGATGCAGTCGAAATAAATTTTAAAAAATAATTGTCCAGTAGCACCTTAGAGACCAACTATGGAAGGTTTGTTCTGGGTATAAGCTTTTGTGTGCATGCACACTTCTTCAGATACACTGAAACGAAGTCCACCTCTTTATCTTTTCAGTGTATCTGAAGAAGTGTGCATGCACACAAAAGCTTATACTCAGAACAAACTTAGTTGGTCTCTAAGGTGCTACAGGAAGGAATTTTTAAATTTATGTTTATGCAATGTTTATTATATAGGTATTTTTACTCAGATGCTGAAAACAAGTGGTCAGGTAGCCTTAATAAGGAGTATTCTGAGATGAAGGAATAACAATGGAAAAGTGCTTAAATGAATGATCCAGCAGCTGCTGCTGGAGGTGGCAGGTTCCACCCTAGCACCTTGTTATTTTGTTCATGTGTGGACCAGGCCTGAATTTGAAAGACGAATACAGAAAGGTCATATTTATTTATCAATGAGATCATTTTGCTGATTTGCCCCTGCAAGTACATTCAGCAGGGAGCCACAATCAGTCCTGGTTCTCTTACGACCATATCTGTTTGATACATGATACGCTCGAAACTAAGTTTGTTCCCATTTGTTGTTCATACTGACATTTTCAGTGTGCGCACTTATGAAACCTGTGGTATGTGCACTGACCTGGCTGGTGAAGGAAAAATAACAACACAAGTCTTATTGCAGGAAAGAGACAATGGTATAGCGTGTTCTCCTTCATGGAGAGCATGTGTTGCGGTGGGTGCTAACAAGTCACCCCTCTGTTGCTGGGCGGGTTAGTCTGGATGGCCTCAACTATGATTGGGCTCTGGGTGTTGTTGGGGAGATTCATATGTTGCAATTTGTTGATGGACAGCCCAGAGCCTATAAAGTACCCTGCACTCAGCGTGTGAGCTCTCCTGGCTTCGTGCATCTCCCTGTTATTAGGCCTCTGCGTTGACCTTGCTATGCCTGTCATGGGGTCGTCTGCTTTTGGGGCAGGGGCCTGGTAGGAATTTTTCCATTTGGCTGATTGGCTGGTGCCATCTGGTTTTCGCCTACTGCATAGCAATTAGTCACAACTTGTAAGGTTGGCGGTTAGGCATTGGTTATAAATTGGTTGGAGGAGGGGCAGAGTTGGCTGTGGTTGCCCCTTCAATGCTGCTGCTGCGAGGGAATTCCGTTAAAGGAATCCAGGGGCTCGCCATGCTTGTCCGTATCCCCCGGTCGGCCAGGGCCCACGCAAGAGCCCCTGGGAGCATTAGGGGAGAACGGGCGCACATTCTCTCCCCAAAGTGTTTTCCCCTATACTGACTCCACAGGTGGGTGGATGTCAGTTCTGTCCCCAGAGGGACAGATAGTCTTAACCAATGCCTAAGCAACCACTCACTTATTTTGTATTCAATAAAGTTGTGGCCAAAATAATGCCAAAAACCTTAAACTTATATTCTGGTGTGAAGTGTGTTTTATTTGAGGGGTGGTTAGGGGACCTCAACACGCAAATGTGTATAGCTTTGACATGTGAATTAGAAAGTAATTATTGGTTATTTTTGTCCACTGAAATATGAATCCACAGTAGGGAATGGGAAAACCCTAAGCCAAATCAAGTCTTTCTACCCATACTAACACTATCTTCTGAAATAGGAACATAGTAATCTGCCTTATATTGAGTCAGGCCATTGTTGCATCTAATTCAGTACAGTCTACTCTACATTGACTGGCAGTGGGTTTCCAGAACTCTCCTAGTCCTACACAGAGATGCTGCAGGTTGAAGCTGAGGCCTTTCTGCAGCCAAGGCAGATGTTCTACCAGGGAACTATGACCCTTCCTCAAATATACCAACTATTAATTTATTTTAAAAAGAAAATAAACTAAACTGACCAGACATTTCTAGGACCTTTCTGTACAGTTGATGTCTGCAGTGCGCAGAATTGTTATGGGTGGTTAGCATAATTTCTGAAAGAGTGTTTGAAACAAAGTAGAAATTTCTTCCAGTAGCACCTTAGAGACCAACTGAGTTTGTTCTTGGTATGAGCTTTCGTGTGCATGCACACTTCTTCATACACTGAAACAGAAGTCACCAGACCTTAAATATAGTGAGGGAGTGGGGAGGGGTATTACTCAGAAGGGTGGTGGGAATGGGTGATCAGCTGATAGGTGTGGAAAACCTGTTGACGACTCTTAACGGCTGCAATTAGTCTTGCAGGGAAAGGCAAGGGGTGAGATGGCTAAAGATAGCTTTGTATAATGAGTAAGAATCCATTTTTTGGGGGGGGGAGGGAGGGAGAGAGAGAGAGAGAGAGTACTGAGTATCAACCAACCCTCCCCTCAGTTTTCAAAAGGGAGAGTGTTGATGTTATGCTGAAATCAAGCAGGGCCGGATTTAGGTTTGATGAGGCCCTAAGCTACTGAAGGTAATGGGGCCCTTTATATGTCCAGCTGTCCTTTGTCAACAACAAATTGTCACTGTTTTTTGTGTTGATATATGCTATATGGTAATTTATGGACCTAATAGGTATCTAAAGCCATTTGCACATAACAAAATATGTGATATTTTAGGGAGCAGGCTAGCAGGCGGCCCATTACTTACATCATAGGAGCCTACACAACAAAAACACTGTTGTATGTAGGTTTTATTTTATTTGTTTTTGATGTTATATTTTGAAATGTACATCCAGTTTTTTCCCTTTAATTTTGGGGGCCCAAGAGAGTGGGGCCCTAAGCTAGAGCTTGTTTAGCTTATACGTAAATCCGGCACTGTATGGAAAACTATGCATCCTTCTATCTCAGCCTCAAGGAAATGTGAGGAATATTCTATGGGGAGAATGTTTTATAGTGTTGGGTTGCCATGTGTCTGGGTTTCCCCAGACATGTCCTCTTTGGGTGGTCCAACATGCCCATCCAGGTGGATTTTTTTTATTTTTTATTTTTACATTTTATAGAAAATGTCCATGTTTTGGGAGGGTTATTTATTTATTTATTTCACTGTGCCTTGGAAGCAGAAGTGGTAGATTTGGCTGGAGGTGAGCATGTGCAAAGCCCATGTACCACCAGCATGGTTGCCAGGCCCGCACACCTCTTTCTCAGGTTGGGCTGGCAGCAGCTGCTAAGGAAGCTGCCGCCGCCACTTCTGCTTCCCCTTCCTGTTCCATTCCAGCCTCCCTGAGCCCGAAGTCTGTGAGGAGTGGTGAGGCTGGGAACACTGGAGGTGGCAGCAGGAGGCTCCTGACAAGAGATCCTGGTGGCGGCAACAGCATTTGGGAGCCGTGCTGAGACTGGAGGCAGAAGCAACTGTGCAAAGTGTGAAGCATGGAGCTGGATGGGCAGCTGGAGCCTGCCCAGTGTCTGGTGCCCCTCTGTCCCTTGGGAGCCACCGCTGCCACTTCTTCCCTATCAGCTGTGCAGCTGCGCTTGACCCCCGGAAGCTCTGCGTTCTCCACCAGCTGCTGCTTCCTCCTCGCCAGCTCCCAAGACATGCCACTGCTAGACACCATGAGCCAAGCTGGTGCCACCGAGAAGACTGTGGAGCTGATGCCCCCACCACTGCCCCCTCCAGTTGGAACAGGGTGAGCCTCCCTCTCATTTGTTGTTGTTGTTGTGTTATTGTTGTTTGTGTCGCTTTGCTCTTGGGAATATGGTAAGTGTAGCTCAGTGTCAGGGAGGGGGTGAGCAACAGAGATGCAGAATGTTGGTGTGTGTGCCTTGAATGTGTTCAGAGTTTTGATCTTTGGAATATGGCAACCCTTTTGTAGTGGATGCTGCAACATATTACCTATAAAGTGTGTGTGGGGGGGGGATACATGACAACTGCATAAAATATGAGTTAAACCAACTCCCCCAAAAATTATCCAAACACTGCAACATCCAATTTCCTAACAATAATTCAGTGTACAAAGATTCTAATATCTGAACAGTCTTCTTGAGACCACTGTATCAACATATAGTCCAAGATGGTATGGGATATGAATCCACAGAAAGTGGAGAAACCAGCTCTCCCCACCCCCACTCCTTCAATTAGTCATCCAGTCACTGTCAAAATATCACCAGTGTATTTCCTGGACATAATGCAATCACCAACCAGATATTTGCAATTGTAATTGTTTCCCCTTGTGTACTCTTTTTCTGATGAGACAGATGATATATTACAGTGGGGGGAAAGTTATACTGGGTAGGTGATTTTCAGGATTCAAGTTATCTGCTCTGGAGACTGACTTTGATAACAAGACTGAAAAGGACTAGAGGTGTATTATTATTATTATTATTTTAAAAAAAGTTATAATGTAAGGTTCTCTCAACTGTGACAAGAAAGTGATGCTGTCTCTTTGCAACACCTTAGTTTTTTCACTGCTCAGCTGAAATTTCCTTGTCCCTTGCACAAATAACACATGCACAAAGACAATATTGAAGTAAGGCCAACTACAGGAGGGATGAGGAACCTATGCTCCTTCACATAGTGCTGGAATACAGCTCCTCTTTCTGCACCACCAGCCACAGCGGTTGGGGCTACTGGGAGCTGGAGTCCAGCAATAACTTCTCACCCTTGAGCTATGGGAATATTGTACAAGATTCTCTGCCACACTTGCCTATCATTGAGAGATGCAGTCTCTGATGTCACCTGCCACGGCAAAAATTCTGGCATCTGTGCAAAAGGCTGACTCGCCTGTGAAAATGTAGATGATGAACAACAGCAGTTCAAGGGGGAAACCATGCAAAGCTCTTTCTTCCATTTGAAAGGAAAACAAAGGAAATCCTTGTGGCATGATGAGCTTTGCAACCATCTCTCATTGTTGTTCTAGCTGCCACAAGTTATCATACTGGGATGCTGTACTGGGAGCCCTGTGTTGATGGAAACATTCCCAGTTCATGCACAAAGAACTTGCCATTGTCTTTCACTATAATCAACACTTCACTCTGACTGACAAGAGACTCTTCAGCCAGGTGTCTCTCACATTGCCTTCTCCTTTAGAAGATGAGACACCAGGAAGGGAACATCCAGTCTCTTTCATGCAAAGCAGATGCTCCACTCACAGAACAATGAAACTGCAAGGAAAATTTGAATATTTCTTCTTGAGAAAAACATCTGAGAAGTTCTAAAGGAAAGCAAAGAGAGCTTCTAGGAGATTAGCAAAATTTCTCCAGTGGGGTTCTAACCATCTCAAACCCACAGGCTTCTGTGAAAGCAATAAATTAGTTTAAAATTAAAAATAAATAAATCCACAGGCCTAAAATCCTAGTGCCAACTTATTTTAAGGTGAATCACCAGCAGTTGCATTTAGCATTTTGGTTCTAAGTGAGAACAAATGATAGTGTGATGTGCAGTCTTCAAAAAGAGGTCAACCACATGTAATCAAAGTATTAGCCAGATGGGCAGCTGCAGTTGCAGCAGAAGGGGAAAAGGAACTGTCTGGTGTTCAAGGAGATGTCACATGGACCATCTATTGAACAAGACAGTATAAAGCAACCACAAGATTTCTGCTAAGATGAAACTTTCCTATGAATATGGAGAGGAGATAACATGCTGTACAGGAATTTTTAAGGGAATTTTGATAAGGCCTTCACATCCCATACAGCTAGTTCTAACTTGTGTGGTAAAACCATCTAGGCTATACTACCTTAAACTTAAGAAAAGAGGAGAGTTGTCTTGTGTGATGGAATGAGGGGAAGTAAGCTCTACACTCAGGAGCTACATGACAGAGTGATGGCTAGGTAAGAACCCTTCTTTCTAATACACTGGTTTTCAGCTTTCATTTTGTTCTTATTTTGCATACAGATGCATTCAGTCAACATTCAGAAAATGACAACCAAAATGATTATGGGGATGGAATGACTCTCCTATGAAGAAAGGGTGCAGCATTGGGGACTTTTTTAGTTTAGAGGAAATGCAAGAGGTGGCATGATAGAATCTTAGAAAATTATGCATAGCATAAAATGGGTAGAGAAAAGTTTTTCTCCCTTTCTCAAAACACTAGAACTCATAGACATCCAATGAAGCTGAATGTTGCAAGATTCATAACAGATAATAGCACATAGATAAGCTTTGGAACTTGTTCCCATAGGGGGCAGTAATGGCCACCAACTTGGCTAGATGACTTTAAAAGAGGACTAAACAAATTCTGGACACAGGTGGCACTGTGGTCTAAACCACAGAGCCTAGGGCTTGCTGATCACAAGGTCGGTGGTTCGAATCCCTGCGACTGGGTGAGCTCCTGTCACTCGGTCCCTGCTCCTGCCAACCTACCAGTTTGAAAGCATGTCAAAGTGCAAGTAGATAAATAGGTACCGCTCCGGCGGGAAGGTAAACGGCGTTTCCGTGCTCTGCTCTTGTTTGCCAGAAGCAGCGTTGTCAGGAGTACCGCCCTGGGGGGTGACACTCTGGGGGCGGGCCCCACCCCCGCAATCGACGCCGGCGGCACGACAAGTTTTAAAAGGCTGCAACCAGCAAAAAGCAGCACAGTGTCTGTGCTGCTGTTCGTGCGCTACAGTCTTAAAACTCGGTGCAGTGCGGCGCCGGTAGGAAGGGGCGCCGGCCGATCACACCCGACATCTTGGGTGGACTGCGCATATCCACACATGCGCAGTCCACCTAGGAGTCTGCACACACATCATGACATCACAACGCATGCGCTGTGATGTTAAGGTGCGCGCGCTAGCGAGCAGCACACCGCCCCCCAGGGGAGATGCCTTTAATTTTGCCGCCCCGGGCGGCAAAGTGGCTCGCTACACCGCTGGGAGGCAATAATGTTTCTGCATACCAGTTGCTGAATACCACAGAAGGGGTGAGAGCTCTTGTTCTTGGATCTTGCTTACCGGCTTCCTACTGGTTGGTCACTGTGAGAACAGCTCGTTATACTACATGGGCCATTGGTCTGATTCAGCAGGTTCTTATGTTGTTATGTTTTTTCCCCAATCAGCAGCCTGTCGAACATCTCCAGGAAAGGTTTATTAACTCGAAGAGAACTACGCCCAAATTGCAACAAAGGTTCACTTACATGGAGAAAATGGAAAGGGAGATCCTCTCTCATTATTAGAAAACTTGGGGTTACCCAATGTAACTAAATGACAGGTGATCGGGACAGATCAAAGTAGTAACTTCTTAACAAAGCCCATAAGCTATCAAGTTCCCTACCCAAATATGTGGTGGTGTTCATCAACCCAGGTAGTGTTGAAAGGTGATTAGACAAATCCCTGGAAGATCAATAATGATTGCTATAGCAGCTGCAGTAGCAGAGGCAGTATGCCTGTTAATATCAGTTGCTTCCTCTAGACATTTGGTTGGCCACTGTGAGAAAAGAATGCTGGACTAGATGGGCTGAATCAGAAGGGCTGCTATTCTGGATTGTTAATGTTGAACAAACAAATGAATTTGAAAAGCAAAATACTTTAACGTGCAGTTTGTAAGCAACTGCTAAGCTGACGTAAATGCCAGTGAACTTCTTTAAAACTCTAACCATTTATATAAAGATACATTCTTTCTGTGCCCTACTGAGGACCTGCTTTTTCCCCTCTATCAGGTCGCAGTGCAAAGTCTGTCTCAGATCAATTAGGCTGCAGTGTGGAATTGAAAATTTCATTGTCTGAAAGTTATTGCAAAAAAAGTTTCTTCTTTAACTTCAATATCAAGAAATAAAGGTAAAATGCAACACATGACTCTACTTGAACTCTTGAGAGGTGTCAAACCAAGCCTTTCTGCATCCTTTCACAGTTGAAAGAGGGGGTCAGAAAAGAGTCACCGATTTAACAACTCTCCAAGGAAAGTAGAACGGGTCTGCTTTCAGGCATTAACGATTAGATAAACTTTAACTCAGGCTTTGTGACAGGTGCCGATCATGATGCATACTTCTTCACTCCAGACAAGGATGGGAAAGAAGCAAGAGGGTGAAGCTGTGAGGCTCATCATATTGTTTTTCTATGTGGCAGTCAAAGGCAGATCAAGTGGCAATGGAAAGAGACCTCTTGTTTTGTTTCCAATAAGCATAGCATTGTTAGATGCCTTCGTCCACCAGTTCATATCCAGCAATAACAATAAAGTCCAAAACCAATCTAACATAACTCCTTTGTCCAAAGGTTGACTGGAGTTTAGCCACCAAATGTGGCTAATGTTGACATCAAATGAGATTAGTCACCAAATGTGAGTAATGTTGCCATTCAAGTGTAAAAGAAGTGACAAAATGGTCATGTACTTTACACTAACTAAATTGCAATGCTATGTACACTTATCTGAGAGAATAAAATGAAAGATCTGCATATACTGTATCAGGATTAGAGAACCCATGAACCTCCAGATAGCTGGTCTATCTAATCCAGGAGTCTTCCCTCCTTCCATATAGAAACAGTGGCCAAACCAGGTGCCCATGAGAAGCCCACAAGCAGGACATGAGCACAGTAGCACTCTCCCACTCATATAACCTAGCAACTGTTTTCCACCCCCAGTGTTCAGCCCCTCTGAAGTCCAGCTCTGAGGGCCTTCTGGTGGTTCCCTCATTGTGAGAAGTGAAGTTACAGGGAAACAGGCCTTCTCAGTAGTTGTGCCCACCCTGTGGAACGCCCTCTCATCAGATGTCAAAAAGTTAAATAATTATATGACATTTCATAGACAGGTGAAGGCAGCCCTGTTTCAGGAATCTTTTAATAGTTTGATGTTTTGTTTTGTCCCTTTATATTTTGTTGGAAGCCGCCCAGAGAAGCTGGGGCAACACAGTCAGAAGGGCAAGGTACAATAAATAAATGATGATCATGATGATATACACTAGTCAGGTGGGGCCATGCGGATGTGGTTCGTGTGGATGGTGCCCTCCCTCTTCCCAGCAGCTACCCAGCTTCTGGGCTCCCGAGTGGCAACTGGGACTGGGGGGGGGGGAGCTGGAGCCTCTTGCGCCCCATATATCTGACACTAGTATAGAGTAAATAGCCATCCTCAGCCATTAATAGCTTTTTCTGTAATTAGTTTGGACATCACTGTAGCTTGTGGCAGCAAATTCCAGACTTAAACACCTTGCTGTGGAAATAAGTGTTTTCCTTTTGTTGTCCTGAATTTCCCACCATTCATCTTTATTGGGTGACTCAGTTTCTAGAATTACTTTCTCTGTTCCATGTACACTTTTATAAATCATATCTCCCCATATTCACCTTTTAAATAGTCTTAATAGCTCAAAACATTGTAACCATTCCTCATAGCTGTGATACTCCAGGCCCCTGATAATTTTCATTACGTCTGTCTGCACTGCAATATGCTTTTCAAGATATTGTGACTCAGTCAGCATGACCATCCATCAGGGATAAAGGAAGTTGTGGTCCAACAAACATATTGAGCAGGGTTTCCCAAACATGGGAATCCAGCTATTTTTGGACTACAATTCCCATCATCCTGGACCACTGTTCCTGCTAGCTAGGGATGATGGGAGTTGTTCTCCAAAAACAGCTGAACACCCAAGTTTGAGAAATCCTGATTTAGAGGACCACAAATTTCCCTGTGAGTATCATATTATTTGAATAAGGTTTCTTAAACTTCCTCTTAAAAGAGGAAAAAGAAACAAAATTCTGGGCTAGAACATGCATATATGGAACTGGAGCTTTGCAGATAGAACCGGTTCACTTCAACATTATACCTTGAGCAGTTGTGTGAACCAGTTGTCTGCAAATCTGCTGTTGGCCTCATTCCAAAGATGCTCAATGAACATTTATTTTTACCATTTGTTTATTTATTCATTTAATTTAGTAGTTGCCTTTTTTGCTATAGCTTAAAATATTTTAAGCAAAAACCAAACAACAACAACAACAACAACAACAACAATAATAATAATAATTTATTATTTGTAACCCACCCATCTGGCTGGGTTTCCCCAGCCACTCTGGGCGACTTCCAACAAATATTAAAATACATTAAAATGTCACAGATTAAAAACTTCCCTAAACAGGGCTGCCTTCATTAAATGCTTACATTAAAACAAGCAAAACAAACAAACAGAATCTACATTAGAATATCCCATCCATGTAAAAAGGCTACATATATATATACCGGTATATTAAACCCAAATACCTGTGTTTTTTATATTTAAAAAATTGGTTTTGTTTGGTTATATGACAACGGCATCAGGGAAACCACCCCAGGAAGGGTATTCCACAAGCACGGTGCCACCACTGAAAAGGTCTGTTCTCTTGTTGCCACCCTCCAGATCTCTTGTGTAGCGGGCAAACAAAGAAGGGCATCAGATGATGATTGCATGGTCTGGGTTAGTTAGAGGTGGTCCTTGAGGGATTGAGACCCTGAGCCACATAGGACTTTCTAGGTCAAAGCCAGCACTCTGAATTGGGCCCAAGCAGTCCTCTCTGAATGCACCCACATCAACAAACTCCAAAATGAATGTGTTGATTCTTTCTCATTGAAAACATCTAAGAGAAGCAAAAGGATGCAAGCAGGTGTGCAAGAAAATGTCACTTTTAAAACTCAGATGAGTGGCAGAGAGACAAAGCACTTTGTGCTATTCAGAAAATGACCACATCTATGCTGTATATGCAACGTATTTGACACTTATATAATGGGGGGTTTATTGGATTGTAGTAATACAGGGAAAAATGGGGGGGGGGAGATATGGCAAACTGCATTGTCTGCAAATGTAAAGGTACTCTAGAGTCCTGCAGTATGATGAGGACGCCTAGGTAACTTTAATTGCAGAACATTAATAGTTTATAACTGTGGATGCATCTGCTGGGTTGGCTGTGATGCCAAAACCTGTGTGTGTGTGTGTTATCTTTTGCCAAACACATTCTAAATAACTCAGTGCTGAAGTTAAAGGGAGGAATAAACCTGATGTTAAATGTCTTGGCTGATTTGGTAAGAGGAAAAATATAGATATGGCATATAATAAGGATAATTCCCTGGATGCCAAATCCAGTTTTGGTACCAGTACCCTCCGGTGAGAGAGCCGCAGCCATGATTTAAAATCAACAAAACATGCAGCAAAGTAAACCGTGGAAATATGGGCTGTTAAGACCTTTAAAATATCCCATTCTCAGCTGCTTCCAATGTATCCTACTTCCTTTAGCATAAAAAGAGACCACACTTTTGGTAAGTTGAAAATTGTTTCTTTGCAAATCTTTCAAAGGTCATTTTATTGTGCATTCCCATACAGCAACATGGAAAGGCAGGCAGTAAAACTTTGGTTCCAGATTGGTAGATTTTTCTTTTAAAAATTGTATAGAAAAAATAACTATGGCTTGCTTAAGCCGCATGTTATAAACTTGGAGCATCCAGTTTAGACCTCCTTACTGGTAGGGTTCACATGGTGGAATGGAAGAACAAAGCATTTGGTAACTCTTCTTGGTATCTCTGCTGCATATAAACCTGCATCAGGAATTGTTATAAATAGATATTCATCTACGGTTTCAAAAAAGTGAACTAAATTTTCATACAACTTAGACTACATAATGAACCATTATGGTTCATTATGAGCTTTTGGAGACATACATTTGCACTGAAACTTCTTCAGTATATGTGTGGCAAAGCAAAGCTTCATACAATGTGTCAGTGACCAAACATTCTAGAGCAGGAATGAGGGACTTTTTTTCAGTCCAAGGGCCACATTCCTTCCTAGCAACATTCTGAGGGCCACATACCAATGGTGCGTAGGGTCAAAGTAAAAGAGAGAGAGAGAGAGAGAGAGAGAGAGAGTGAGAGTACAACATCCACACATATTAGAGTTATACCCTGCCACTGTAGCCAGTTAGTGGCCAAAGGCCTGCCAGAACAAAAATGTCTGCCAGCGAAAGGAAAACAGAGAAGGGACTAGCATGGCCTCACAAGATTACAGTCAAGTAATTAGACTCAAATGATGTTTGGTCTGTAGCTTTGGGCACAGTCTTGTCAAGGTATGCTGATATCCTCACTATCTGTTCCTTCTCTTACTAGTCACCGGCTGCATCTTTCCTGATCTGATTTAGTGTGGTAACTTTTATGGTGCCTTCCAACTCCATGGGGCTGTTATCTGTCCTCTAGCACAAAGACTCTTGCACTAGAGGATAGTTGTGTTTTGTACAGCCTGTTGCCACCAACTTGCTTATTCATTCTCTTGCACAACAATGTTCTACTAGGACAGTATTTCCCAAACTTGGGTCTTCAGCTATTTTTGGACTACAGTTCCCATCATCCCTGATCACTGGTCTTCCTAGCTAGGGATGGTGAGAGTTGTAGTCCAAAAACAGCTGAAGACCCAAGTTTGGAAAACACTGTACTAGGGCAAAACATTTCAGGAGCAGAACATGCATACCACTAAGTGACTTGCTTAGTGCCATATTGGACACAAACCCATGATTCTATTCTTCTAACTTGTATTCAGTGGATCAGATCAAAGGTCCATCAAGACTAGCATCTTGCTTCCCCCAGTGGACAAGCAGTTCCCTCTAGGAAGCATATTAATGGTGAAAGGGCAATAAAAACTCTCAGTCTGCTCTATACTATTGAGTGGCATAATGCTTCTGAGCTTAGAATGATATGTAACCTCTCCAGACAAGCATCATGAGCTGTACTTCTGAGTCTCAAATGGCCATTCTAGAATTCAACAGATTCTGGAAGTTGTAAATACAAAAACAAACCTTTCCATCCATATTTATTACATTCCATATTGGTTTTCCAGTTGTGTATCTATAGAGACAACAAAATATTTCAGGAGGAAGTCAGCAGGCCAACTTAAGAAATAAGCCATGTTATATGCTTTATGATATATACAAAAAAAATGACGCTTGTGAATTTTTCAGCCATAATAAACCAGCTAGTGTCAAAGGCACAGCTATAATCTGTGTCATCTTCCTGGAACTTTTCAGAACATTTTTCTCTTATACCTGATGAAGTTCTTCATGTGATGTCCCTATAAATGTATGACTACTGTAATAGCAATTTGGACAATCTGACCTGCTCTAGCTGAATCTTAAGAGTGGCAAACATCACAGTGGGAAGCAAAATACAGTAAACAGCACAAGGCAGAAAAAACTTAATCATTTAGCCTGGCAGAAGACAATAGCCATCTCTTCCCTCCTAGCCATGTGCTAATTAAATACAGCTGGATACTACACCAAAAGAGAGAGGGGGGGGTAATTTCAATTAATTAATTGGCAACCTGCTGACACTGTAATTAAGTTATGAAAATGCAACTCCCTTACACCAGATATTAAAAATTAGTCAATTACGTTCATTGGGAAAGTTCCCTTTGCACCCTTATCACAGGCTGCAAGAAAGAACATGACTTTGAGCGCCCACTTCTTGATTATAAATGGGTGACTTATGAGTGATGGAGTAAAACAATGTTTATAGACAAGGGTTGTTTTCCAATGCTAGTTCTACTCAGAGTAGAGCCACTGAAATTAACGGGCATAACTCACTTGTCTATTAATTTCAGTGGGCCTACTCTAATTAGAACATAGTTGGATATTACTTAATTTGTTTCATTGGCTGCAAGCATCATTGTTTAAATGTTAGAGCCCTGCCATGGTCATGGTCCTCACTAAAACCAGTAAATTGCAGATAAAATATGCTTTTCCCTTGCTAAGAGCACTGGCCTGCATAGTTACCAATACATTCAAGCCAAGGCAAAGACTCAGGTGCATTATACATTTTCCAAGGTCCACAATCTCTGATATATTTCTGTGGCAGAGTTCTAGATATGAGAAAGGCAAGGAGCCAGTAAGAGCTAGTGTAGTGTATTTGGAGTGTTGGCCTAGGGACTCAGGTTCAAATCCCCGCATAGCCATGAAGCTTATAAGATGAATGTTAGGGATGGGGGACAGATTCAATGCAATTTGCAATTAAAGGTGAATTTGTTTAATTTGCACTTTCCAAAACAATGCACGAACTGAAACAGAGCCATCCTTTGAAACTGATTATTTCTCTTTATTTTGTTTTGCAGTTCTCCTGCAAAGTAATGGATCCAATATATGCATAATAGGGTAAAATGTGTGCCTACAAATGCATTACTTACTGAAAGCAATATAGAATGCATTGCCTCAGGAAAATACACTTTGCAAAAATTACATTCCAAAATGTATATGTTAGGAGAAATTCCCACTAAAGTTCTGGTGATTTTTTGTGATGACTTTTCAAAAAGATACAACAAAGTGATGTGGAAATGTGATGAACTGAAGTTAAGATTTGAAAAATAAGAAACTGAGAGAAATTGAAATTGATACATTCACCCCATCGCTGGTGACCACAGGCCAGCCACCATGTCTGTTCTATTGAGGATTAGATAGATGTGGGGAACCTAATATATTGCTATGATCTCCTAGGAATCAAAATGGAGTGTTTGGGGAGAGAGAGAAAAAAAGTGTGTGTTTTCTACCAACATATTCCCAAATGACACAACCACTAAGTGGGGAGTGAAAAGGTGGAGGAGCAAGTTTCAGATGCTTCAAAGGGGTGGGAGTCATGGTTGATGCCGGAGGAGGATAGGGAGGCAAGCACCCCAAAAGGCAAGGAGTTTGTCCACCTCTAACCCTCTCCTTAACATATATATTGACTCCCCTCGTTAACATATATTGTTATTTTGCATGTGCAACACAGCTTGCCATCTTAGAAATATACTTTGCCCTTCCTTGCCTATATATATATATATATATATATATATATATATATATATATATATATATATTACCACTGATGGGGTGTAATGCTGGCATGGAAGGAGACTGAACCTATCACACCCCAGGTGATGCTATCAGGAACATGTTCCAGTTTAAATTCAGCACTGGTTTGCAGGGTGGGGGGGAAGCTATTTTCAGTTTTTGATTTGGGGTTGCTTGGCTGGGTACATACTGATCACAGTCCCTAATTCATACTTTGAAGAGACAGATCAGGCAAAACACTTGCTAGAATGAAAAGCCTGATGCGAACTGGATGTGGAGACCTCATAAAAGGTATTATCAGAGTGGGTGGGACCTGTGCAGAAGGTGGAGGAGAAGTGGTCCAGACTTGCTCCCCGTGTGAAACAGAATAGAGATGATGGGATGCTCATTGATGTAATTTAAATAGATAAAACGGGGAAGTCTCCAGTTTTCAGCCATTTCCCCCAACACTTTATGTGAGCCTTTATGTGAGGCTTGGTATAAATGCCCACTTAAATGTTCTGACAGTTAAAACAAGTTTTAACAAGAGGAATTTGTACTTTCCCCATGTTTCACTGCCTAATGGAGCAATACTAGTGCTTCAGCTGAGTGGACATTAATGGAAACCATCTGGCGCTTACTCTCATTCCCTTTCAAAAAGTCATTTTCCCCTCTCCTCCTCTCGCCATGTCCCTTGAAACTACTAGTTGCAAATAATGCCTTAATAGGTTTCCTCCAGCTTTTGAGCCACTATGCAAAATTTACACTGACCCTAATTGGCATGCAGGTCCCTTGTTAGGCCTATGCACAAAACAGTGGCAATGCACTGCAAAGGTAATGTGTTTCAGAGTGATGGCTGCTTCCTAAAATGTTGTGTTTTTAGCATTAACAATGTGAACAGTGGCAATAGGAATGTCCAAAGCAATTATTTGAAACAGGTTCTCTAAGGGACCATCTCCTCACATATAATTCACCCTGTATTCTTAAACCATCAGGGAAAGAACTGTTCTCTGTCACATCCCCAGCTGAGGAGGGCAAGCAAGCAAGTCTTCTTAGTGGTGATGCTTCACTCTGGGATTCAAGTCCTTGGGATATTTCTATGCCCCAATAGATACATTCCCCTTTTCTACCCACCCTTTGACAATAAGTGAAAATGTCTTGGGCCAGCCCTGACTGCAGCTCCCAACATTCTTGACCATTGGCTACTGTCAGCTAAAGTTTTGATTTGAGCTAAAGCGCAGCAACATCTGGAGGTTGCTGCATGCAATACCTGTGCAATAATTGCTCTGGTATAACTGGCCGTATGGTATTTGTGTGAATTTACTTATTTTTCCTTTTTAATATTTTGGAGAATGAAAAATTGGATACAACTAAATAAATAAACTCTAGGGGAAAACATAGTATAATAGTCATGGAAAAATTAAAAGAGAAGTGGAACAGGTAAGAGATCTTAAAGCCAATAAAGTTGTGGTAAGAACAGGAACAATTTTCAGAGGGTCCCAGATCTTGCCTAAAGTAGATTCGGAGTTTCTTCCTCATAGGAAACATCTGAAGAATTTAATAAGAGATACCCATTTTGTGGTCCAGGAAGCCAAACTAGAATCAAATGGCAGTATTCTGCAGTTGGTGAATCTCCCTCTATTTCTGCTCCTAGGATGATAACATAAACAGGACATTAATTAAGTATGGTGAGCTGCATTTAGCTTAATGACTCACAGGTTTTGTAGGTCTGTGGTAAGACTAGTCAGCTTTCTTGGGCTCAGTCACTGTTCTACTTTGGTAGCAAGGTGAAAAATGTCTTTTTCAAATCTAGGTGAAGAAGAAGAAGAGGAGGAGGAGGAGGAGGAGGAGGAGGAGGAGTTGTTTGGATTTGATATCCCACTTTATAGTGATAAACCCTAAGGAGTCTCAAAGTGGCTAACATTCTCCTTTCCCTTCCTCCCCCACAACAAACACTCTGTGAGTGAGGCTGAGAGACTTCAGAGAAGTGTGACTAGCCCAAGGTCATCCAGCAGGGAACCGAACCCGGCTTACCAGATTATGAGTCCAGGGCTCTTAACCACTACACCACACTGGTTCTCTAGCCTACTATTCAAAGGTAAAATTAACCTTTGTGCTCTGAATATTTTGCCACTGGCATCTGGCTCTTGGAAGGTCGCCTAGAATAGAATGTGGCCCTTGGACTGAAAGAGATTCTTCACCCTCTAAAAGATCTGGAGGACCACAATTTCCCCATCCCTCCACTAAATAACATCCATTTCTAGAGTAACTAATGCAGAAAGAACTCCAGTTATTGGATGTGCATGACCACTGAATGGTCCAATTCCATGCTATCAGAGCCAAGTGGCATAAAACATTGGGAAATTAATAGGTCTTCAGCAATTGACATTGGATGAATACAGACCTCTAGTTTTCCATCACAATTAATCATCATCTTGTTCCCTTTCTAGCTCTTGGGGCTACAAAATATACTCAGGCAATTAAGGAGAATCTAAGCAATGATGCTGAGTCACCATGTTTAGCTACAAGGTAATTAGCAACAAAAGGCTGCTGTGTCTGTCAATCTTCATTTTTCACCTTTTTTTGGGGGGGGGGGATAAATAACCAAAACAACCACATACATCTTACAGATTGTAGTATTAGAAGAAGAAAGTAGTCACATGATTCCTCATGTAGCCAATGTGTCATGGTCAAGGACAGCAATACTGGAAGAATCCAATCCTAAAGTGAAGGAGTGGAAGACAACAGAGACCTCTGCTCTTCCTTTGCCCTAGGAAGAAGCAACTGTCACTGGGATCCAGCCTCCCAAAATCGGCTCACCAGTGGCCTGCCATCTTGCAGCTTTCTAAAGAGCTCACAACCTTGTCAGCATATAACACCTGTGCTCAGACATCTGCACTGGTTGCCTATTTGCTGCCAATCCAGGTTCTAGTTGTTACTATTAGTATATAAAACGCTTAACAACTTGGGACCAGTTTACATACGTGATCACCTTACCCCACATGTGCCCACTCAACCGCTTCAATCAGTGGAATTGGCACTACTTGTTCAGTCGTTCAGTCGTCTCTGACTCTTCATGACCCCATGGACCAGAGCACACCAGGCACGCCTATCCTTCACTGCCTGAAAGAACTCCATGGCACTACTAGAGGTGCCTCATTCCTGTTTTGGGGAAATTCCATCATTTAGTGTGGCAACACTTTAGAACTCCCTGTCCATTGAGACCAAGCTGGCACCTTCACTGTAGACTTCTCTTGAGGGCTGTGAAACACATTCCTGCTTAGTCAAGCCTACCCAGATGCTTAGAAAGTTGAGGTAATTTTAATCTGTTTTAGTATTTTAACTTTTGTATGTTTTAGAATTGTAATTTCCCCCTGGTTTTACAGTTTGCCGGTAACTGTCTGAAGTTTCTTACAATCAAGCGGTATATAAATTTTATGAAATAAATAACCCTGCACTCCTTCCAGGGGTTCAATTCACAAGGACTAAAGGCATAAACAGAGTTGACAGTACATAGACATTTTCCATCAACCTGGCTGGTACCAGTTGTCACTGGAATCCTCTCTTCAATGATGCTGGCCCTCATTTTAGTCCGTCTGGAGAGGAAAAAGCCCAGTATCATTAATAGGGCATTAGAACTTTGGAAGCTCAGCCATACTTAGTCAGGCTCTGTACTGTCCACACAGTGACTCTCCAGGTTTTCAGGACCCTTACATCCTACCTGGAGATGGTGCAGATGCAACCAGGAACCTAATGAGCTACAGCCCTTCCCCTTCCCCATAGGTTACAATCCTTGCAGCATCGCCACCTTGACAAAACAGGAGCCTGAGAAATCATATGTTGGTCCCAGGGGTGGTGCATCCCATTTTGCTGCTTGAGGGGGAATGGGAGGTGGCGCTTTGCCCTGCTGCTGCTGTTGTGTCGTGGGTTCTGATAAGAAGTCCAGCAATACTTCGTAGTGAAAACAGCTCTTTATTGTAAGGGATCAGACAAGACTGGGGATAGGGGGTAGGGAAAGCTCTATTTATAGACACATTGGGACTGAGGGAAAAGATACATTTTAGCGGGAACCAATAATATTCAAACTTTCCGGCGGGACCCAATCAGGCTGTGGATTGTGATAGAACACTTCAAATTGACCAATAACAATACTTTACCCTGCTGCCAGAATATCTTATTTAATACACAACACTCCCCCGCACCTAGTTGAGACTATACACGTAATCTTTCAAGTATTGCGGAGGTCTTCGAGTCCTACCGGATCGCCTAACCCCCGGTGTGTCACTCCTTGGACTATCCGTGGTCAGACTTCTCTCTCCAATAACCTCGGGTACCTCAGCTGGAGCTGTGTCACTAGCTGACTCTCTAGGCTGACTAGTTGTTTCCGGGTTAGGTTCATCAGTGGTGATCTCGGTTTCCTGACTCTCGGAGCCCTCCACCCCCTGTGGCCCGGAGTCATCCTGACTAGACTGCTGCGATTCACCGGACGCCGGCAGAGTTGTGCGCGGCTCCTCCCCCCTCGGGCTTACCCTGCTTGGGAACCGGCGCCTTAGCTGGTCAATGTGGCGGCGCATTACTCTGCCATCCTCTAACGTCACAAAATATGACACTGGCCCACTGGGTCGGGTGACCACCCCCGGCACCCATGCGGGTCCCCTTGCATAGTTCCGGACCCAAACCAAATCCTCTGTTGTCAGGTATCGGGTTCTGTCACCCTCGGCAGCCGGTGGTTCTCTTGTATCGCGGCCCGGCACCTTGTCAGGGTGGACATAGTCTAGGATTGTGGCCAACCTCCTTCCCATTAATAATTCAGCTGGGGACTTGCCTGTGGATGCACACGGCGTTGTGTGCTGCAGGAACAACATCCTTGCAATGCGAGCAGACCAATCCCCTTCCAAGAGGCGCGCTATTGCACCCTTGGCTGTGCGCACCATCCGTTCGGCTTGTCCGTTCGAGGATGGATGAAAGGGAGCAGAAGTGACCCCTCTAATGAAATTATCGGCCAGGAATGCCCTGAACTCTTGGGACACAAAAGCCGCCCCGTTGTCTGATACTATGGTCTCGGGTAACCCATGCGTTGCAAACAAAATGCGAAGGGCCCTGATTACAGCAGCTGAGGACATGTTTGGAACAATTGAGACCTCCAGCCATTTCGAGTAGGCGTCTACTACAATTAAGAACACCTTTCCCTGAAACGGCCCTGCAAAATCTACATGGAGCCGGCTCCACGGGTTCTTAGCCCGCTCCCACCAATGCACTGGTGCCCTGGGCATTTCTGGGTGCACCTCCTGGCACGCTCGACAGGTGCGCACCCATTGTTCAATGTCCTTGTCCATGCCAGGCCACCACACATAGCACCTGGCTAAAGATTTCATCCGAACCATGCCCGGATGACCCATGTGTAATGTGTCTAACACCTCATTCTGTAGAGACCTTGGAATAACCACCCTATCGCCCCACAATATGCAACCCTTATGGAGGGACAGCTCATTTTGTCTTGCCATGAAAGGTCTAAATTTCTCTTCCTGAGTCCCACTTGGCCATCCCCTCCCCACCCACACAAGGACACGGGCGAGGACGGGGTCCCTTTTAGTTCTTGCGGCGATGTCGACGGCCGTCACGGGTGGTCCGGGAAGTGTCTCCATCATCATGACGTGCTCGGCCGGGGCTGGGTCGTCGTCGGCTGCTCCAGGTAGTGGTAGACGACTCAGCGCGTCCGCATGGCACAACAGCTTACCCTTCACATGACACAGTTCGTATTGAAATCCATTCAAAAAGATGGACCATCGGAGCATGCGTGGGGACAAGATTTGAGGCGTTTGTTTATGCGGGCTGAACAAACCCAGCAAAGGCTTGTGGTCCGTTTGAATTGTGAAAGGGCGGCCGTACACGTAGTCATGGAACTTCTTGATTCCTGTGACTATAGCCAGTGCCTCCTTATCAATCTGGGCATAGTTCCGCTCTGTGGGGCTCAAGGTTCTGGAATAGAATGAGATTGGACGCTCCGACCCATCCGCCTCCCGGTGACTCAAGACAGCCCCCACGCCATATTGTGAGGCATCACACGCCAGCACCAGTGGTTTAGCAGCATCATAGTGGGCAGTGTACTTTCCTTTGACAGCACGCCCCGCAGCGTTTCAAAAGCTCTCTGTTGCGGTTGCCCCCAACGCCATGCACACTTCTTTTGGAGTAGCCGATGCAGTGGTTCGGCTATCGATGCCTTGTGTGGCACAAAGGCGTGATAGAAATTGACGAGGCCCAAGAAGGACTGCAGCTCAGCCTTGTTACTAGGTGTCGGTGCTGCGGCGATAGCCTTAACCTTGTCTTCCATGGGGTGGATGCCAGCAGCATCAATTCTGTACCCTAAGAAGTTCACAGCTGCTACCCCAAAACTACATTTCTCTTTCTTTAGTTTCAACCCCGCATCCCGGAATTTGCATAGGACTGTCTGGATGCGTCCCAGTAGTTCTTGAGCATCCTTGCCCGCAATTAACACATCATCAAAATACGGCAGGACACCTGGCAGGCCCCGTAACAGGCGCTCCATAAGACTTTGAAATATGCCAGGTGCCACGCAGACTCCAAACTGCAGCCTATTCACCTTAAAGGCGCCCTTGTGCGTTACAATTGTCTGGATTTCAGCGGACGCTGGAGTCACTGGAAGCTGCTGGTATGCCTGTGCCAAGTCAATCTTTGCAAACACCTTGCCCCCAGCCAGCTTCGCTAATAGTTGGGACACTACTGGAATTGGATACGAGTTGCCCCTGATGGCCTTATTAATCGTACATTTGTAATCCGCACAAATTCGTATTTCCCCATTAGCCTTCAGGGGTGTGACAATGGGTGTTTCCCATTTAGCAGAGTCCACTGGTGAAAGCACCCCTTGCTGTATTAGCTTCTCCAATTCAGCCTCTATTTTAGGCTGTAGCGCAAATGGAACCCGCCTGGGTTTGAGGCGCATTGGCGCAACCCCCGGGTCCAGTTCTAAGTCAATTGGAGGCCCCTTATAACATCCTAACTCTCCATTAAATAGCTCCCCAAATTCCGTGTACAGGGTGTTAAATGTCTCCGAAGCTATCTGGACCGTGTTGAGCCCTGAGATTCCCAACCCTAAGGCCGGGAACCAGTCCGTGCCCAGCAGGCTAGTGCGCTTCCCTTTTGCGATCACAAGCTTTAATACGGCCTCCCTCTCGCGGAACTGTACGTTCACTGCGCACATTCCCAAAATGTCTATGCGGCCAGCGGAATAGGATTGCAGAGTAGCCGGGAAGGGCTCCAATCTCGGAAGCTTACCTCTAGGAAATAACGATCTGGCCGTGTCCTCCGATACGATGGAGAATCCGGATCCGGAGTCCACCTCCATGTTACACGGCTTCCCTTCGATTAGGACCCGCACAGCTGGTTTCCCTTGGGCTGGAAATGGCACAGTTCTGCCCTCGATTTGCGTGAGGTAGTTGCAATCGTCGAGTTGGTGCGTCGCTGTGGATGTCCTCTGACCTCTTGATTTCGCGGACCCCGACGTGCCACTCGACTTGCAGACCCTGGCTATGTGCCCCGTTTTCCCACAAGCATGACACGTAGCTTCTCGGAACCGGCACTTCCTTCTCTCATGTGATCCGCCGCAGCCAGGGCAGACCCCTGCCGACCTTTATTTGCTGTGCTCTCCTGTCGCACCATCTCTATTCCCCGCACAGGGCTTTGGTTGGGGCTGACATCCTGGTCGTCCACGGTGTGGGTTGACGCTCCAGCTCTCTTTTCGGCTCGCTGGTCCGGGTCTTGCTCCTCTCTCTCAGCGCTTTCTGTCGCAATGGCCTCACGGAGCGCTGTCGACAGATCCATATCTTGTTTTGCCGCAATCCGCCTGCGGCCCTTGCTGCTGCGAAGGCCGCACACAAACCGATCCAGCAGGGCCTCCTCCAAGTTGGCGAATTTGCAGTGTCTCGCCAGCTTCCTCAGTTCGGTGAGGAAAACTGCTACCGTCTCTCCAGGTCGTTGTTGCCTCTTGTGGAATTCGATGCGCCATGTCATCTTCGACGCTGTCGGATTAAGGTGATTGGAGAGGTGTTCCGTAATGCTCGCGAACGACGCCTCCCGCAGTGTCGTGGGGGCCAGAATTGCCCGAGCCAACTCAAAGGTCTCTGCCCCGCAGCAACTCAGGAACAACGCCTTTTTCCTTTCCTCGTCAGTGACCCCTTTTGCTGCCACGCTGAATTCAAAGCGCTCGAGGTAAGCATCCCAGGCCTCAGTTGCTCCGGGATGAAATGGTTCCATGAACCGTGACGCAGCCATCTTAGTGGACTGATCTGTCCTGTCAGTCACAGGGAGTCTTGTCGCCAGAATCAGGTCGCTAGGGTCAGCAGCCCTCAGCCGGCCTAATTCAATCCCACCTTCGTCGCCAGTATGTTGTGTCGTGGGTTCTGATAGCAAGAAGTCCAGCAATACTTCGTAGTGAAAACAGCTCTTTATTGTAAGGGATCAGACAAGACTGGGGATAGGGGGTAGGGAAAGCTCTATTTATAGACACATTGGGACTGAGGGAAAAGATACATTTTAGCGGGAACCAATAATATTCAAACTTTCCGGCGGGACCCAATCAGGCTGTGGATTGTGATAGAACACTTCAAATTGACCAATAACAATACTTTACCCTGCTGCCAGAATATCTTATTTAATACACAACAGCTGCCACCCCTCCTGTCCCAACTACCGGCTCCTGCTGCCACCACCTGCTCTGCTACTTCTGTGTGCCCTGCCACAAGCCCCGCTGGCAGAGAAGCAGTGCCACCATTGGCACTGATTTGGGGCAAGATTTTGCATGAGATCTTGCCCAAAATGAAGGCAAAGTTGCCCAAAATTGGGACCAATGGCAGCAGCACTTTTCAGCCACTGGCAAAGGCAGTGGAGCAGATGCGGCTCCTATGGGAATGCGGCCTGGGGGCTTCTGCCACCTGAAGCAGTGGCCTCACTCTGCCTAATGGCTGGGCTGGCCCTGGTTGGTCCTCTAATGCTAGCAATGCCTCTGGACTACCAAAAGAGAAACATGAATCAGCATTCCACCAGACAGTTTGTAAAAACCACCATATTTTAACTCTGAATATGATCATTCTGTCTCCTCCACTGTCCAGCTTTTCCTTTTCCACCTTGGCTATTAGATTGTAAGTCACTATGGAAGACAGTGGGCTGTTTTGATTCTTTCTATAGTGCTCAGTAGAATTTTAAAATGATAACCAACAAAAACAATATGAGTCCCAGGAAGATTGATGGCTAAACTAAAGATTCTAAGAAAGAAGCATAGGCAGAATAAGCTGGGAATGCTGATCGCAAAAGTGGACAAGCCTGTTCAACAAAGGGACTGATTTCCACCACCAACCCCCACTTGCTTAGATTTTGTATTTTCTACAGCCAGGCCTTCAACACCTCTGCATGAGATGGTGCTTAACATCTCCTGAGTTGGTGCACATATGCTAATGATCACTCTTGCGCACCTGTTTACACCTTCCCTGCTGTTTAGACCTCTCAATTACCATGCCAGATCTGTTTATATATTTTCGCCCCTCTGTGGTACTTAAAGACCTGATCAGAATCAGATGCATAGGCTGTCTTTCTGCTTGTGTTATTTGGTTTTAGATCCTCATTGGCTCTGTGAAAAGTCAATAAGTATTTGTTTTGTGTTGTTCTTTTAAAAAGAGGTTTAAATATAAGAGCACACAAGAGCATCCATTATGAACTCTTAAACAAAAACTGCATGGTTAAGTTTGCAATCCAAGGCAACCAAGGCAACCAAGCCTCAGGAGTAAGACCCACTAAACACTAGAACTTACTTCCAGTTGAATATGCACATGAATACATGGCAACTGCATAAATATGTATTTGATATAAAATATGGTTTTAGAAAAGATTTTTTTTAAATCTGTCTAAGATTTGCATTTAAAAATGAATTCTTTTCTAAAACCGTATTTTATACCAAATACACATCCGAAAATTTGGAGAGCATTTAAGCGGGTGGATTTCTAATTTCTGATTTGCACATTGGTCCAGGAAGAGCAGATGAAGTTACTTTGCATCATAATTAAACAAGGCTCTAATTCTTCAACCATTCTGACTCTGCTGTAAACCCCACTGGGTGCAATTTCGGTGTCTGAAATGAACTACTCTGGATTAATTAAGTTTACTGAATTAGTTCAAAAATCTCTGAACTACAGTTGGAAGCAGTTCCCATAATTGCTGGGTGAACTGAATGTCAATTGAGGTTTTATCAACGTGCACATGTGAACTGGGGAAATAAAGAGTTGCCATTTAACTGAACAACCTCGAGGGTGTGACAAACTGTGCATGTACAAATTCTATCATTTTAGAAATTATCCTCATTAAGGAAGTGGAACACAGCAGGGCCACTCAGGTTCTAGAATTGTGAGAGTGAAGGGAATTAAGACAACCCCTGGTGGATTAGATCAAAGGTTTATGCCATCCCGAATTCTGTTCTCACAGTGACCAACCAGATGCCTTTTGGGAGGCTCATAAACAAACATGAATGTAGTAGTACTCTCCTGCTCATGATCTTCAGCAATTGTTATTCAGAGGAATGCTGCCTACAATACTGGAGGTAGTACGCAGACAAAACTTCCTTTCTGTTTTCTCCACAGCACAAGTGAAATTATGCATTGTTTGGAGAACCTGCATAGGGAGAAGCTTATTTCTCTCTTTAGACTTTGGGGTTAAGGGACAGGGGTGGTGCTGTGGTCTAAACCACTGCGCCCTCTTGGGCTTGCCAATCAGGTCAGCAGTTCGAATCCCCACAATGGATGAGCTCCCATTGCTTGGTCCCAGCTCCTGCCAACCTAGCAGTTAGAAAGCACGCCCAAAAGTGCAACTACATCAATAGGTACCACTTTGGCAGGAAGGTAAACGGCGTTTCTGTGCGCTGCTCTGGTTTTGCCAGAAGCTGCTTAGTCATGCTGGCCACATGACCCGAGAAAAAACTGTCTGCGGACAAACGCCGGCTCCCTTGGCCTGTAAAGCAAGATGAGCGCCGCAACCCCAGAGACGTCTGTGACTGGACTTTACTGTCAGGGGTCCTTTACCTTTACCTTTAGAGCCTGGGGTTATCTTATGAAGCTAAACAGTGGGAGATTCGGGACAGCAAAAAAGGAAGCATCTCTTCACATAGTACATAGTTAAACTTTGATTGCATGATTTGTTTGCCCTTAGGTGCACAGAAATTGCCCACGTGGCAGCAACTGGATCAGGAACCTCACATAGGAGTAGGGAGATTTTGGTCTCCTGCTGGAATCTGACTCTAGATTCATGGGCTGATGACTGCAGTTTTGCTCAGGGTGATGGTGGTGGTGGAAGCTTCCACAATAACTGCATATTATTATTATTATTATTATTATTATTATTATTATTATTATTATTATTATTAAAAATCCTTACATTAAAAAGGGGGAAATGATAGAAGTTAAGATTCTACATGTAAAATCAATAATGCATGCATTTGGTAGCTAGTCATACCATGAGTATGCTGACAAACTCTATTGAGTTTGGTTGACAATGTGTTGTTCTTAAGCACTGTATTCTCTTGGTGATCATTCCAGCCATTTTAAGTAGGAACACTTGGTGTGCTTTATGGGCTGACAGAAGGCTATGAAATCCCAACAAGTCAAAACATTGTAAGACCTAATGAAAGGTCCATATATAATATTTCTCACATTGTCTGTTTATTTCCTCCCTGCTGTTACATTACTAAAGCATAAATATAAAATAAAGTAAGAAAACATGTTGGTTAGAAAACAAAATAAGCACCCACACCCCAATAAAAAAACCAAAACAGAATTTGTGAAAATGTTTAGTTTAACTCTCTGTTTGCCATAAGAAGGCTGCAATCCCATGCACATTTATTTGGGAGTGAACCCTCTTGAACTCCGTGGAGCTTACTTTTTAGTATATATGCCTCAGATTGTGCTATTTGGGAAATAGGGCTTTCCTCACAAGTCTCTGTGCCTTTAACACACTATGATTCCCAGGATTCTTTGGGTAGGACCTGTGGCTGTTTAAAGTGGCATGGAACTGCTTTAAAGGCACAGTGTGGATGGATCCTTACATTTGCCCTTTTGTGGCATCCAAAATCAGATGCCACACTTTGCCTCATGATAGGCCCCTGTCAATCACTATTGAATAAATTGCTGATGGGAAGCAGCAAAAAGTTGCAGAATAAACCATATAATATAATGTTGATGTTAATAACTGAGTATGCTTCCTTACTAACCATTACTTTTGTGCTCTTTTTTGTTCATCACTTCTCCCATCCACTTGCCTGCCAGGCAGAGAGCCAATCAGCAAACAGACTGTGGTATCTACTGTTTTGCCTCTCTACCATCACCGCTGTCTGGGCCGGAGCACGGAATGAGTGAACAAGGAGGCTGCAATGGTTAAGAGAAATAGCAGGTCCAGGAAGGATTTTTTTCAATGTGCCCATTGCTAGGCTTTCAGCAGATGCTCCTGTCCTGATGATTTAATGGCCTGTTGTTGTTTCAATGTTATCTGTTTCTTGTCATAACCTTGGTAGATTGACTAGTATGGATATCAAGAAGTCTTCTAAATCAGAGAGCTTTGGATGCTGTCCTTGAGTGCTGTCCATACTGAGGTAAAGAACAACCTCTGTAATAAGGTTGCTGTCTGGGATGCTGGCGTAGGTATTACCCTGCAGAGCTAGACAGCTGGTTTTTGGATATTTCCCTGTTTGCCTATCTAGCAGGCAAAGGTATTGGTAAATCTGACTGTTAATGAGAATGGAGATGGAAAATCTACTGCCCTCCAGATATTATTGGACCCCAACAGCCTCCATCAAAATAGCAAATAATCAGGGATGAGTGGAGTTGTAATTCAACTGTTTATGGAAGGTCACAAGTTCCCCATCCCTGAATTAAAGAGTTAAGGCATGAGTTGGGAATAAGGCATCATAGATTGGTTAAGAATGCCTGTTCCTCTGGGTTATGTGTTACAATTTAAGAATTCCCAGCTTCACAGTGACCTTTGTTTCTTGCTATTATCTGTGTCATTGTTGTTTAATAAAGTTGTGTCCTAATTAACTTCTTATTTAATGCCCATCTCTATTTCACCTCTGCAAATGCCCAGTTTATACTGTAAGCATTCCTTGTTTGAGCAAAACAAGTCCATTGTCTATGACAATATAGAAGATTTTAGCAAAAACAGTTGTCCTATTTCCTTCTGGGTTTTTTTTTTTATTTAAAAACTGATTTCTCACTGCATATGAAGAAAAGAGATGCTCTTTCATGATTTTGTAGAACCACACATATAAAGCCTGAAATGCAACTGTGGAGATAACTCAGCAATCAATGGAAGCCCAGCAGCTAATCGATGGGCAGTTTCATCAGTGATTATTTTATGTATGGTCAGCCTTCCACAGGCCTTTGATTTACAATCCTATTGTCAATAAGAAACAACTAGAGTTAGTCTGAAAAGATCTGTGTAGAGCTTACAGAGACAGAGGAGGGGGGAATCCTTGAATGTTATCTTACACATCTATACAAAGGCAGGGGGGGGGAAATACACATTGGCATGAAATATTTGCTGAGCAATATAATGCCTTATCTTTAAAAGGGAGATCAGACTACCAGGGAAACATGCTTAACGAGTATCCAGTGTTCTGTGTCCACTAGCACAAAGGCACTTGTCCTAACAGATGGATGAATTTTAATGTTGGGTAACATAGGAATCCAACACATCAGTTGTGCTGGTGGAAACTCATTGCACAATTTATTGCACAACAAAGGTACCAGCAACCTGCTTAGGTGTCCTCTTGTGAAAAATATCAAGAGAATAAGATGGTAAAATAGAAACAAAAAACTTGGTAGAAGTTTATGCAACAGAAACATATATCTGTGAGGTCAACTATTGTTAAGTGTGTGTGTGTGTGTGTGTGTGTGTGTGTGTGTGTGTTCTAGAAAGTAGGCTTGGGACATGGTATCAGATTATAGTATACTAACTATTGCAGATATTAATACTGCACAGTTTGAAGTGACTGGATGCATAAAAAACTTTCTCCTTTTGGAAATAAAACATTGTCCATACCCATTATATTGTTCACAACTTTACTTTCAGAACTTATTTCAAAACAGAACAAAAACAGCAAATGATACATCCAAACAGTTCCATAAGACATGTGCCAGTCCAAGGCATAGACTCAGCATCTCACAAAAATAGGAAATAACTCCAAGCAGATGTCTGTCTCTCCCCACAACCTGCATTCCAGCCTGAGGCTGCATGCTCCTGGAGAGCTACATTTACATCCTTACACACACAGAGTCTGAGAACAAAAGACTTCAGCCACCACCCTTCCAAGAAGGCAAATTTGCAATTCAATACCTCTCATGTGATCTAAGGTGAAAACATCACATCAGAGCTACCTGAGAAGAATAACAGTTAATTTGCTACCAGTTAAAGGATCTCAGATGCTCTTCAGGTGCTGCTTCTGACCTTTAAAGCCCTATGCGGCTTAGGACCCTGGTACTTATGGGACCGCCTCTCCTGGTATGCCCCACAGAGGACCTTAAGGTCCACAAATAACAATAGTTTAAGGGTCCCGGGCCCAAAAGAAGCCAGATTATCCTCCACAAGGGCCAGGGCTTTTTCAGTGTTGGCTCCGACCTGGTGGAATACTCTGTCCCACGAGACTAGGGCCCTGCGGGACCTGACCTCCTTCCGCAGGGCCTGTAAGACAGAGTTATTCCGCCTGGCCTTTAATCTAGCCTGATCCCCTATTCCTTTTCCCCTTCCCTTTTTTCTGAAGAAACCCTTCTGGGTCCCTACATTAAAATTCCTCCCTGGTCTCCCTACTGGCCTAGCATGACTAACCTGGCCAGTTAGCCCTGGGGATCCCACTGATGTTTGTTTTTATGCTGTTTTTAAGTTGTTTTAATCATTGTCTTATATTTGTTGTTAGCCACCCTGAGCCCGGTCTTTGGATTGGGAAGGGTGGGGTAGAAATAAAAATTATTATTATTATTATTGCTTTTCTAAATCTTCAATGGAATATCCAGTTGAACATTTCACCAATGCACAGAGGCATTCCCATTTTAGTGTGAATTAAACCAATTATATTCAACACTAACAGCAGTCAGTGTTATGATAATGGGGCAAAAAACGAGATACCTGAGATCACTGAATGGGAAATGGAAGAACAATCTATATTCACATTATGCCAAAACTGGAGATACTCTGCTGCTATGTGAGTGGAAGGGTAACTGCATGGAATGAATGTTCAGCTTAGTGGAATGCGGGGCAGGAGAAATTCAACCACAAAATCCAAAAGCATTGTAAAAACAGCACACATGTATCCCCTGAAAAACCATCGAAGCTTGCCAATCAGCAGCTGTGCTAGTCATGAGATGAACATTCTGAAAATACACAGAGGCAGCCAAAGAATTCACCATGATGAATGAACAGATTAATACAAGGGCGCACACCCAGCACCTCCAACAGACACACAAACAGGGGAGGACTGTAGTTCAATGGTAGAGTATCTGCTTTGCATGCAGAAGGTCTCAGACTCAGTCCCCAACTACTCCAGGAAAGGTTTGGAACAGTCTTTACTGAATCCCTTAGAGAACCATTGCAAGTCAGTGTGAAAAGCAAGTCTGTTCACAGCCCCCCCCCCCATCAGGATGATCTGCCCTGTTCCAACCCACAAGGAATCAACTGCCCCTGTTCCCAAAGCAATTTGGGATGTGTGGCTTAGGGGGTTTAAAACTCAACTTTCGACATATGGATGGGAGGGGGCAGATGGAGGAGGAGACATTGTATCTCCTCCTCCTCCCACAACCAAGAGCAGGTGAGTTTGATCCAGTGTGGTAGTACTCCTTCATGCGTAGCTTCCTTGCACAAAGAGAAGGCACTCAAAAGGAGAAGCAACCAGCCAACAAACAAATCCTTTGTTTACCAGGAGGAGGATTTGATCCTGTATAGTGCTGCTTCCAGGTGTATGAAGAAGGAATGGTCAGTGGGGGGGGGAGCATTGAATCTAATGCGCACCTCTATTTTCTAAACCTTGAAACCAAAAAAAAAAAAAAAGGATTTGCTGCCAAATGTAAATGTGCCATCAAATCTAACGTACACCCAAATTTTCACAACATAATTCAGCCAAAAATGTATGCATTATGTTCAGGTAAATACGGTAAGTTCCTCCTTTATGTGGTTTCCTTTTTTCTTGTCCATATCTGTCTCTCCTTCCTAAGCCCTATCCCCTGACAGCTCTGGATTGCTCTGGGCACACAATCTGATATGTGTTGATCTGCAGTTGTTTCCACCTATGCTCAGATCCCCCCCCCCCAAAAAAAACAAAGAATCAGCTTTATTTTGTTTGAGACTTGCCCCAATTGTCTGACCTGGTATAAAAGAAATTCCTATGTTCCATCCTTCAATCCATGCAACAGAGTTTCTGCCATATCTCATAGTCCTATATTTCACATATCTTCAGTATAGAACTGTGCTCAGAGAGTTGCCCTTTAGGTAAGTGTATCAAGTTGACATTTCATCAAAAGGAAGAGCAGTTGTGGTGGGGCAAATTGTCTAGAAACTCTAAATAAGTTGGAATGAATTGGACTCAGAATTTCCATAAATAAATAGAAATTGTGGATTTGATATATTACAGCATACTATTGGATAAATGATGCAATTAGAAGATGTCAAGCCTTTTTATGTTGAGCAGTTGTTTGAGGGACACTTTGCATTTAAAAATAATACCAGAAATCAAATTCTGAAAATGTTCAAGTCAATGCAGATTCTGAATTTTTGACATAATTCAGATCTGGCACTATGGGGTTATTCAGGTCAGAATGATAGTTCTGGTTGTGGTGGTGACAGTATTGCTACCATCAGCATCACTTATTTACATAGAATTAAAATTTATATACCATTCTTCATTTTAGGAAGAAATACTGTAGAGCCCTTGTCTAAAGTAGAGGAATAGGTGGACAGGGTGGGATTCCTGATATGTGCACAACTTTCAAGGTGTGGCAGTGACAGATACAATGTGCATGAATCAGGAGTGTAAATGAATTAATGACAAAAGTAATTGATATAAATAGTCACCAACTGTTTCTGTAAATGGAGGGACATATGGAACATCGTAACAGAGGGGTGGACATCTTGTTCAGCAGCACAGCCATGCTGGAAATACATCATGAGCCAGAGTAGCACAGCTAATTGCCTACTGAGTTGCCCACAATTAACCACATTTGTGCAGCATTTTTTGGAAATCTGGCAGATGCCAGACTATATTTTAGAGGCAATCTGTCCTAACTTTCTCACAATGCTTCATCAGAAACAGGTACTTTCCAATGTGAGAAGCCTTGAATCAGACCCTGAATATTTTTGATACACAGACTTCAAAAACACAGATTTTTTTTTTTAATAGATAAATTGTATCACCTTTCCATTTGTTTCTGTTTGCAAGCCTTCCACAGATCTGGCTTCCATATTTTCAAATGTGTCCTGGCAATCAAGAGGAAAGGAGACCATATTGTATTTTATATGGGAATTGTCAGGATGCTAACAAGAGCTTTATTATGTTTGAAAGACTATTAATTTTTTATTTATTGCATCCTGGTCTTCCGCTACAAAACCTACAGCAGCTGCTAGAGAGGTCTTGAACTAGGACTCAATTGGCGGCTACACTTCAGTGCTTTGTCCCTGTGTAATCACTTCTCTGGCTCCTCAAGTACATATACAAGTAGACTAAGCCCTATAGATCAAATGCACCTCTAAGCTGCAGTAGTTGCCTGAATCCTGTCAGCTGAACTTGCAGTATGAAGCCAGTAGAGACACAGCAGACCTTATAAAAGCTCTCCAACCAAGCTAGTTCCTTAGTCTAAGCGACTTGGCACCAGCACCGCTGGGTGCAGCACAACCATAATGCCGAACATAGCACAAGAGGTGGGGGCACCAAATTTTAGGGTCACAGGTGCCACTGAAATTTGAGAGCCCAAAGTCAGCCACTGCTCATACCCCGGTCTCATTGGCTCCTACATACTTGTCATAGGTTTGGATGCTTTGCAGACTGGCTGTAGGCAGCAGCTTGTCCTTCAATCCCTTGGGTTCCCCCTGCAGGCAACATGCAGCGCACATGCAGGCAACATGCAGCGCACATGCATTTAACCTCAGCAATATAACATAATTATATGTTTTTCTTCATAATAATCACTTGCAACACCACAGTGCAACAGTGTATGGAACTGTTTGCTCATAGAAGAGGGGAAAGGGTCTGGAGAATCCCCGCCCCCATCGCAACCCAACTATTGACTGGCAGAAAGAATTGTTCTGAAACACAGGAACTGCTCTGAAACTTTTCATCATAGACAGAGAGGACTGCAACTTCTCCTGGTTGTAACAAAGCACACACACTTGTCCCCAAGTCAGGTAAATTCTTAACTCACCCCCCTTCCCCATTTTTAAAATGCCATTAACAAACATACCCTGCCTCTTTTCTGAAGCGATGCCCGATGCTGCGAACCTTCACTCCCTCTTTTAATATTCAGGGACCCAAGCAAGGAAAGGACCCATGAAGCACTCCTACACTCCTCATAAGTGAAAAATCTAAAAAGAAGAAGCAACAAAACCTAGAAAAAGAAAGATTGTTGGATCAAATAAAAGAGAAAGAAAAGAAATTAAGAGGCCATCTGAAAAACCAACAGATTCAGAAAGAAATAAAGTTCTTGCAGTCCCAGTATGCACAAATTTTAAATCAAGAAATAGAATGGAAGATTAAGATGATGAGGCAGAGAACCTTTGATTCGGCTAATAAATGTGGGAGAATGTTAGCTTGGCAGCTAAAGAAGA